>JAZGUH010000302.1:0-379698 GCA_037893225.1 Hippasteria phrygiana
GGGGGGGGGGCATCTTGTCTACATCGCGCAACGGTGATGTGTGGTATGTGATTAATTAATGGTGCGCTATTATACCTAGTGTGGTTCCTTGGCCTGACAATGTTTGTTATGCCCATACGTCTAAATTTCATGGTGGGTAGCGACGTCGCTATTTTTAGATGATGCAACAAATCAAATTATAACGACTTTTCCAAAATAGGCACAACCCCTAGCTGCATTGACTTTAAATATAGTGAAATTTTGCATTTCGTCTGATGTTTTTTTTGGCCAATGCGAACTTTTATTTTATGCAAATTAGAAAAAAACAGAATCTGGATCGATGGTCATTATTTTGTTCACGTTGTTCATTTGAAAACCGAAGGACACACAACACTGTGTAAAGCGCGTCATGCACACATCACCGTTGATCTGGGGGTCCTCAAGGATTTTTCGTGGATTTTGTGCATTTGTTTGCCAATCTCAAACCTTCTTTCTAGGAACTGATGAAGCAGGAGTTTTCTATCTGTGGAGGAGTGCAGTCAGTTACCATCAAAGAAGGAAGGAACAATGCTGCCAAGTTTGGGTAAGGATGAATGATCCCCTAGCCCTAGAAGAACGGAAGGCACTGTTTCAGAACCACCAAAACGACATCGTCATGTATTACTGAAAGCGCACTGGGCCTTACTGAATAGGCACAGGGCTTTATTGAATAGGCACAAGGCGTGACGATGTCATTTTGGTTGGTCTTTTTAAGTGCTTACCTAGAAGAACGTCAAGATATGGCATCCTAGCGTACGAAACTGCACCGGAGGACTATGCTAGGAATTGAGGTTTAGAAATCATACTTTAGCTGCATAATATTCTTGGCATCATCGCTGCCAACAGTTCAACAGTCAATTTTTCCCGAAGGGTAGAAATATTTCTCAAAAAATGTCAAGAAAAGGAGATATTTCCGGCTCAAAATCATCTCCATCTGACTTCACAAACAAGAAGAGCAATACCTTGTCCGCACATCTTGAATAATCATCAACAACAGAGGGCGCAATTTACAGGTGGGCACCGCGCGCACCATGCATGCCCCACGGTCGATATCACGTACACAAATACACAGCAGGCGACTAGGTATTGCTCCTCTTGTTTGTGAAGTCAGCGTCGCGTGGAGATGATTTTGAGCCAGAAATATCACCTTTTCTTGACATTTTTTGAGGAATATTTCTACCCTTCAGGAAAGATGGACTGTTGAACTGTTGGCAGAGATGATGCCAAGAATATTCTTGTAGGTAAACTGTGATTTCTAAACCTCAATTCCTAGCATAGTCCTGTGCAGTTTCGGGCGCTAGGACGCCATATCTTGGCGTCCTTCTAGGGCTAAATGATCCCCTGGCTGCGTATCTATTCGCTCCTGGGTGGAGAGAGGCAATTGCAGCAAACTGCAGCAGTCCTTGCTCAAGGACTCAAGTACCACGATCCCCCAGTTACGTATCCATTTACTTGGGTGGAGAGAAGCAATAGATTACCAAAATGACAGAGTTGTATTCGAGTCCCTGCAAGTCCTTTCACAAGTCCTTTCGCAAGCCCAGTCAGAAGTCCTTTCATAAAGCCGGTCACAAGTAACTGGATGAACAATGACAAAGGAATGCCTTTGTCACAGCTCATTTGAATAGCTTGTGATTGGGATTAGTACTGGAGGGCTTGTGATGGACTTGCAGGGACTTGTGACAGGACTTGCAGGGACTCGAATACAACAATGATGTCACGGTGTCTAGACTTAAGCAATCTTCACCCAAATGTGATTGCATGCCTGGTTGTTGAGAAAGAAACTGTTTCAGAATCAAGATGTGAAAATCATTTTCACAATGATCAGCATTCAGCAAAACCAGTTCATGCATACTGATGTCACTCAAATGCAGTCAAGTGTCTTGCCCAGGGACACAAGTGCCATGAACCTCGGTGAGATTCAATCCGTCTTCGGAAGACTGTTGCCAAGATTCTCCGCAGCATCTTAAGTTGAACCTTTTATCCCTGTCATGCTTTCTTGTAGATTTGTCCGATATTTCAAAGAGGATGCCCAGGAGTCGGCAGTGACTCAGATGAGTGGAAAGTACATCAAAGGCAACGTGGTGGTCGTCAGGAAGGCCGACTATAAAAAGAAGTAAATTCTCCCTACTGTCTTCTTTAGTATTTTAATGAGTTGCTACGACCCTCCGAAGTTCTAAGCAACTCGCATTAGAAATCTCCAGCTTGTGATTATCATTAGATTTGAAACACCTAAATAGATCCTTGTCATTTGATTGGTGGAATTTAGTCACGTGACATTGAATCATGTGCCCTATTTCATCGACAAATAATCCATTGTATGATTTACGCCATACATCATGCAGTTAGGTTCCATTTAACGTGCATATTGGTTCCATTCGTTTTGCTCCATTGCATGTGTGCCTCGATATCGATCGGAGCATAAACTTTGCTGTTGCTTTGAGATTGTAGCATTACACATTACCCGTACAATGTACATGGCCGTGGCAATGAAGTAAAATTTAAGGTAGCCCTTAGTATTTTTGTCATAAAATATCAAATGACAAGCATTTATTTAAATGTATAAAACAAATAATTTTTTTAATTTGTGCGAAGGAGGGAATATTTTTATTCAGTGAAAGATTGACTGTTCCATTCCATTCGGCTACGCTACGACAGTCAATCTTTCTCCTCATGAAATTATTCCTTCCATTGCACTCATAAACATTCATAACTTGAATAACATTTGTGTATTACCCCACATGTAAGAAAGAAAGAAACAAACACACTAGAAGTTTTAGAGTTTGAAATCCCAGAATCAGAGAAATTCATGGGCTTGAAAAATTGTCAAACCTTCCTCTCATATTTGATTCTTCTTCATGATTGGGGCTCTTCCACAGTTCAAATTGTCTATAGATTCATGATGCAACATGTTCCTGTATTTCATTCATGATTTTAGGGGTAACTTGGAGGGCAATATGCAGAATGGAGAGAACAAACGACAACAAAGAGGTAATATCTTGAGCCAAAATACACGAATTTAGGCTGTGTCCGTATTACTTGGCTACGGCTTGAAATTACACACAAGTCTATAGCCGTGTCCGCACTGGACTTATTTTTTGGAAGGTTTTACCGAGACGATGGTAAAATGAAAAATGGTCAAATGTGACCACTGTCCGCACTTGGACTTTCGACACGGGAAAATTTTACCGAGACCGTGGGAGAAGTAACCGAGCTGTCAATATAAGGACTCATGAGGGCGCTTTGCGTGACCTTATTACATTGACACGATTGACCCAAATCACGGCGTGCCTTTTCGTTTTTCGGGCTGATTTGTACACATAGGACTACATCGATTAGCACCAATCAAACTTCTGACTGTATCAATAATAATATCTGCCATGATTGCAAACAAAAAAGGAACAACGCACTGGAATTTGGAAACTTGCCACGTGCACCGCACCGCGATTGAAGCAATGCAAAGCGCATGCGTGGTAGCATGACCTTGCGCTCGGGCAGGATGTATGCTTTCCTGAGCCGCTTTTACCGACTCGCACTGTCCGCACTGGACTTATCGTCTCGGGAAAAGTTACCTGGTCAGTTTTCCTGGGCAGCAGTTGGCCAGGATAGAAGTAACCGCTGGACTCAGGAAAAGTAACTGAGAGGAAAACGTCCTAGGCTGTCTGCACTGGACTTAAAATGGGAAAAGTACCCATCGTCTCTCGGTATTAAGTTTTACCAAAATAAGTCCAGTGCGGACAGGGCTTTTGTGACGTGGCTGCAGCCGCTACTATAGACATGTGTGTAATTTCAAGCCACAGCCAAGTAATTCGGACACGGCCTTAGTTCCTGAAACTTTTTAACCCCTTGCAAGCCGGACAACAGCCAATTGCCGTATTGTGAGGCAAGACACCTGTCCTGGTTGACTTGAATAGGCGCACTCCTGCTCATACTCAATCTATTCATTACTCAACTGTATTGTTCTTGAATGGGAGTGTAATGAATAGATGGGGCTTTTTCAAACCAAGCTTTCATTCGCATGAAAGGGGGGGGGGGGGGGGTGGGGAGAGCTCGGCGTACGATGAGTAGGGCCACTCTTTTTCGGTGTGGCGCCGATTGTTCGCGTTTACGCTCGTCTGCACAGGCCTTTCTGTGAGAGCCTGGCTCCCCGGCATTCCAGCAATAACAAGTGACCGCAAGGGGTTAAGATGTGTAATTTGACATATGTGACCCGTTCTGGAAAAAGGTATATTATGTCGCAAAATATGAAAAGTGAGTTTTATGTACGTTTGGAAAGCCCGCAATGTAAACTTTCATTTGGTACATGATAGAGCTCCAAAGCCCTTTCTGTTCTGGAGATACCGTGTTTTTGCATATCAATTGGTTCTATGGAGTTCAAATTGCACAACAGAGAAAACAGGCTTTGAAATAGCTAGTTCTAATACAATGCAATGCAACAATGCACTCTAAAAAGGTTATTTGTTCACTTTATTCACTGACATCAACATTGTTGTGCACCAAACCTGAAATTTTAGATATTTAAGATGTCATTAACCCTAACAGCCCAAGGCTTTTTACTAGAATCCTTCCCTAACCACACAAACTCCAACACTGTGTAGTAAACCAATGGCACATTCTTTGTACTTAGACAAAATCAGGGCATCAAGTCCCATGCAAAGTGATGGTGCCAAGGCTCTACAGTACCCAATCACACAAAATTCAACACAAATGGGGTGTTGGATTTTGGCAGGTTAGGGAAGGTTAGGGTTAAAGACAAAAATCAAAAAATGAATTTTGACGAAAAATTTCACCCTTTTAACATCGAAAGGGCCATTACACGTAAATGCATAGCGCGACTTATATCACCTTTTTCTGGAGCGGGTCACATATTGGTAGTCAACTTGCCTTTCACTTGTGTGACCTCGGTTCGATTCCCACTGGGTACATGTGGATTGGGTGTACGTTGGGGGGGGGGGGGGGGGGTTCCCATCAGATGATGAGGTTTTCCTCCCACTAGGGCCGAGTCAAATCAAATAATTGAATATTGGAATATTTGACTTTACATTCGATCAAATATATTGAATATTCGTTTGTCCGGACGGCCAATTTTTAGGCATAAACAAAGCATGTACAGAGGCAGTCTAATTAACTCATGAAACTGCTCATTATCATCATTATAACAGATTCTCACTTTGATGACGATCGCCAGCACCAAGGAATGATTCAGTAAAGGTTTACCACACGTGCAAAAATGCAGAAATACTTTTTTTTTTGGCCCCGGTGAGAAAATTTTATTTTCCCGACAAGTACATTCATCGTTACGTGTTTGTAACACAGATAGACAAGCCTTCTGTCATACAATTATTTGGACAGGAACCAGTCACGAATTTACTGATGTGATTTTGTTGTAAAAATTTGAACTTTTTTCCCCTTCTTATAATTCCTTTGCATTTCACTTTGAATATTCAAACTCGCACATAAATGTTTGAATATTCGATAATTGATCGAATATTCGGCACAGCCCTACATCCCACATCTTAATACAACATTTCCTATCTCGTTTCCTCTCATTTAAATCTGTGTCCTGAAGGGGAATAGTGCATAAGCACTGATCAGGCATCTTAGGATAAATAAGAAGTAAGGAAATAAATTTTAAAAGGCACCATTTTCCCCCCGTGTGCTTGAATTCGACAGGAAACTATCAACCCAATGGCCCAAGACATTTGGAAACACAGGAGACGTCTGCAGAATACATAGAGGTGGGTAATGTTATCCCCAACTCCCATTAACCCTAACCCCCATTAACCCTAACCCCCTTAGAACCCTAACCCTGCTGAATCCTACAGGATCCAACAATTTGATATTCCTCTTGTAACCTGTTGGATTGAGCAGCTAACTCGTAATGTTACAATCCTATTGGATTCAGCAGGCAACGGAAAAATATGCCACGGTTGGATTCTGTTGGATTTAGCAGGCAAGTCATTTTTTTTTATGACGTGTTGGACTGCGTTGGATTGAGCAGGAAACCCATGTGAATCACCGTTAGACTCTGTTGGATTTAGCAGGGTAGTCCCGGTGAACCATTAGGGGGTTAGGGTTATGGCCCTGTTGAGTCCAACAATTTCCAACAAAACTGAAGTGAGAAGCCTGCTAAATACATCAAAATCCGACAGCCAATTTGGTTGGATTCTGCAGTGCACCACCTACACACCAGCTTCGGCATTTTGCAGCTACACTTCCGAATCCAACAAAATACAACAGGTATTTGTTTGTATGAGCCCTGCCAAATCCAACAAAATCCAACTAAAGTTTTACTTAGATGTCTGCTTCCACCCTACTAAATGCGACAAATTCCAACAGGTATCTCTAGCTTTCCCCCTGCTGTATATGACAAAATCCAAAATTATCCAACACATTTGTGTTGACTGCTTAAATCCAACAAATCACATTAGCTTTTTTTTACCATTGTTGGATTTTGTTGGATTCAGCAGGGTTGGGGTTGACCTAACCCCTTTTGGGTTTTCTCTGGACTCCCTGCTGAATCCAACAGAATACCATCACCCTGTACAAACAACATGTACATAATGTGTGGTACTAAACCTTCCAAAACTTGGAAAAACCTGCTGTCGGAGTTTGAGAGGCTTGAGGTAGAAAGAGGATGTTGATTGCAGAGGGAAGTCTGCGTCATTTTGTAGTTTTATGTAGATTGAGTATTGTAAAATAAAACGGCCAATTATTTCTGACATGAAATAACATCAGTTAAAATGGACTTCTATTTCAATACAAAATTAGTGGGAAAATTTATTTGCTCTTTTTAAAACCACCCCTTAACGAAATGTTTGAACCCAGCTCTGTAGCGCTTGCACTTTGGAACAATACGCGTTACGCGCAACGCTCAACGCGCACACCCGCATGCATCTGCACACAAATACCGCGCCATGTGTATAGTACTTTGGTTGCTAATGGTATAGTACTTTGGTTGCTACGGGTATAGTACTTTTGGCTGTGCACAGGAAGATAGCAAAAATAGAAAATGCCATGTGACTCGCTCTCGGCCAATCAAGACACAGAATCTGTGGACGAGGTGTTATAATTACAACTATAGGAGGGTTAATAATGGGTTTATTGCATTCACATGTATGGATGGCGCATATTGAAGTTCTACTGGATGGATGTGGCTGTCTCGTGAAGGCCTGTTTGCTCTGTCTGTTCTTGAAGTCTGTCTATCTTTTGCATGTAGCAAGCCATACTCATCACCTACGTCATCGATGCGTGCACCGTCTATGCCCAGCTGGCTCACCGCGATATGGCCGAGGTCAGCGCTAAGCTTATGCTGGAGATAAACCAGTATTGTCCTATGGCTCAGCAACAAGGGCCGGAACAGCCCGATCTGAACAAGGTACATGTATTACTCATCATTCAGATTCAAAATTCAAATTCAAATTTAGACATTTTATTTGTCACATTAAAGTACATGAAATGTACTTTCCTGATTGCAGTCATAAGATTCTCATAAAATATGACCAAGTCGCATTGTCGCCTCAGCCGAACAATGCCGTAAAAGGCTAAGCACCCAAAATCAACAATGCGACAATGTAACAATGCGACCGAACTACGCGACAATGTGACGGCACGATGTGACTATGTAACGACACGACGCGACAATGCGCCGTTGACACCGCAAATGGCTAAGGACCCAAGCAACAATGCAACACTTGCGACTAGGTGTTTAAGACTAGGTGTTAAGACACATGATCAAGACACCAGACCGATTTGAATTGACTTTATTCCGAATTGTTGTAATTGCTGGCAGGTGTACGGGGCCCTTTTCTCTGAAGACGGCATGTGGTACAGGTGTAAAATCTTGCCCTGTGTGGACAGCTCTGGTCTGCAGAACACACAGGTGAGATTTATTTCTTATTCATAAATATTCAAGACAGTTTACCCGTTCCTATTGGTCGAGAGCCCATCACGTGGGTGGTTTATTAAAAACATCCGATAAAACACCAACCGGTTTTAAACACTTTTTCCGGTGTCACACGAAATTTAGACTCCTATGAAATCTGGTTCCTTTTATTGGCGACCAGTCACTCGCCTAATTACGCAAGCGCAATACTATACCGTTGCATCCGTACTGCTGCATTCTGCCCCACATCACGCCACATGTCGGGCGCGCGTCACGCGTGCTTCAATTTCCATAAAAGGACATTTTTGGCACTACTTGCGTGAGGCACGAACCATTAAATAGCTAAAGGGGTGTTTCACAAACCAAGGTAGAATAATGATATTTGAAGGTTTACGTGGCGAAAGGGCAATAGATTATAATAACTGGTTTGCAGTAGCACCATGTAATCAATCTCTTTTGTGAGTTTGTGTGGTTCTGAAAAGAACCGGAGGGAACTCAACGTTTCGGACAGTATGCTCTGCCCGTCGTCACGTAGAATAAATTGAACAAAATCATTGGAATTTTTTTGCTGAATTGTACAAAAAGGTATTTTATGAATGGGAATGTATATGTGCAGGGCCGGTTTTAAACAAGTACGTTTAAAACCGCCTGAGGGCCTTCGACTCGGGTCATTATCAAGCGTCTAGGCCCCAAGGTGGTTTTAAACGTACTTGTTTAAAACTGGCCCAGCACATATTTATTCCCTTAATCATCCTGGGTTTGCCTTATGAGTGCATTAGCACTGTTCTCTGTCAGGTTCCAGCTTTGGAATTGAGACGATTACGAAGTAAATTTCAGTTTTAGTAGCGAGAAAAACCCCAGAGAACAATCACTTCTCGAGGAAAACCCACGCGATCGTGGACCTGGATGGGAATCGAACCAGGGTCACCAGAGGTGGAAGGCGAGAAAAGAACTACAACGTCAACCTGACCGGCCAAGAAATGTCTAACAGGTGTCGGGTCATTTTAACCCTAAAGATCCGGTGTAGTGTGAATTTCAGACTCTGTGGCTGAGTTCGGGCGAGTTGTTCTTGTTTGCTCAAGAACAACTCATGTCTTTGTTCGTGTTCCGGCCGCTCGAACGCCAAAGAACGTCTGATAGCCCCATGGCATAGCAAGAGCGCCATCTATCGCTGGTAATCACACAACATGTAATGGCTGTACATTATTCAAGCATTCGTTTCAAAAACCTGAATTTCAGATGCAAAATAATTTAACGGAAGCACATGATTTAGACTGCATTTCTCCCTAGTTTGTTCAGAAAAAGCTTTATTTTCAAAACGTTTGGAAAGGAAGTTTAGGCAACTGTATGCCGACTTGTTATGCTTTCGTCGGATCATCCGCCATCTTTGGTCGTCTTCTACGTCGCATCATGTTCTTGTAAACCCCTGACTTGTAGGTGGTGCCTGATCTTGTTCCGAGTGCAATGTTCTCAGGTCGCACTCCCGCCGTTCGGGCGCAAGAACAGGGAACTCGTGTTAAGAACAGACCGCCCGAACTCGGCCTTTGAAATACGGGCTCATTGGTAGTATTGCACATGCCTAAGTGAAGATAATTAGGAGAGTGACCAGTCACGTGAGAGGGTTTAACCAATAGGGAAAAGGAGTCCGATTTTCATAGAAGTCTGATTTTCATGGTACGCCGAGCTACTTCTTGGACTATGGTAACAATTAGACTGTTAGTGGCAGGTCAGGACCGCCGATATCCCTTGCCTGATCACAACCCCATCTTTTCAGGTATTTCTACTTTTTCTACTCTTTTCTATTTTTTTTACCCAGCTCCTACTTTTCCTACTTTTATCTTGAAATTCCTATTTTTTTTCTACCTTTTCATACTTTTTCATCCTACAAAAAATAAAAACCTAATAAATATTTTTTTTATAATTCGTCAAACAATCCACTAGGGAAACTGACTAGGTAAATTTGAATACATTTTCAAAGTGAACAAAGAAACTGGCAGGAGTGGGATTCGAACCTGCGACCTCCGGGTTACCGCACCGGTGCTCTACCAACTGAGCTATGGTGCCCTATGTTGGCGGTCTCCCAAATTGTCAGTATCTTTGTTCGGGTGGGTGCTAGTCAGAAGTCATGAAACCCAGAATGCCGTATACAGCCAGGGATCACACCCAATTTTACGATACAACCTGGGAAGCGACATTGTGGGGATCACTCAATGAGGATACGACTTTTTTTAAACTTATAATTGTTACACACTGTCATATAAAAAATCACACAATGAAGGGTTTGGGTGCAGGAGTACTACAACTTTACTTCCAAGAGTTTAGTTGATGATAGAGCACGAGTGTTGTGAGAATAGAACCTGCCAAATAGTCCATGGGCCCAGACCCAAAATTTCACTTACCGGTACCATTTTGGTGGGCAAATTCTAGTTGCCATTTTAAAAATAGTTCAACATCCGTAGATTATATTTTGAGATGATAACCCTTGCAGAGGTTATCATGCGTTGAATGGACAGACCCTCTGGGCAAACCCTAAAAAGGCACTTTGTCCAGGCATCATCTATTACAGCATTACTACCTTCCCAGGGGAGTCTGATTTTTCCCCCCTGATGAACATGTGTCCTTCATGTAGAATAAACCTAGACTGAATGAAAAAATGCATCCCAACGTTTATTTGCTGGCCTTCAAACTCATACAACATATGCTGGTAATGTGTATAATGGAAACAAATGATACAATTTCAGTCAATTGTGCATAGGTGCCTATTGGCGAAAACACTAACATCCAAAATAAATAGCTCAAGCTGCTTGTGTGGTAAGGTTATCACATATTTATTTACTTGTACTGACCCCACATGTATTTTAGTACCACTATTGTTTTGCCCCTAAGATGGTACCGATTTTTTTTGTCTGGCCCAAATACTAAAATGAGGCTTGTGATGCTATAGACATGGACAAGTATCAACAAAAACTACTCCTGAAAGCCAGCAAAAGTCATACTTCTATTCTGATTTGTTTTTAATGAAAATGGTGGGTAGCCGTGTTAGTCAGACATTAATAAATGGAAAAATTATATATGGCACTTTAGTGACTAACTAAAGTAAAACTTTGCATGAGCTTTCGTAGCAACAACTACTTCATCAGATGCAATTTGCTTTTAATTCTGATCCTACTTTTCTCTTACTTTTTCACCTGGGTCTGCTTAAAAGCCTGCAACCACTTGGTGTCCATCACGCTCGGTTGATTCCCTCACAGAATCCCAGTCTTATTGATTCCAATGTGAATATCAACTCAAACCATCTGAAGCCCCTTTATAAGATGTCATCACCCTCACCACAAATTTACGATCAAGTCCCTAACAAAAAAAGTTGGTCATTTTTTTTCAACCCGGGTAATTTTCGGTGGAAAAACCATGACATGACATGCCATGTTGCTTTTCATTCCCAGCATTAAGTCAAGTTAATTAAGTTAATTAACCCCATTAACCCCAACCATCCCAAATATCCCAAATCTGCCAAAATCCAACACCGTGTTGTGTTGTATTTTGATGGGTTCAGGACTGTAGAGCCTTGGCACCATTACTTTACATGGGGCTATTTGTACAAACTAATCAATTATCACATTATGCAACAGGTGCATGTCCACTACTTAGACTATGGTAACGATGAAGTTGTTGACAGCAGTTCGCTGGTGGAGCTACCCATGTCCCTTGCCGCGCTGCCGCCTCAAGCTCACATGCTCGTCTTCAGAGGGATCAAGCCCACAGCTCAAACCACGGAAGACGTTAGAAAGGTAGAAGTGACGTCTACGGTTGTTCATCGTGTGCTGTATCAAGCCAGCTTATTTGTCCACACTTCCACAGGTTTAGGAAGTTAAAAATCAAACCCCACAAATATCTGAAGGCAGGATCCATTAATTATCAACTTGACCCGCTGAGGCTATTATACGCATTCCATCTCTAAATCCTGCCCACCTCTGTAATCCCCCTTAATTCCATTAATCCCCTCTAGGCCGTCGAGTTTCTCCAAGAAGCCACCGAGGGCAAGTCGGTCATGGCCCGACTCTACCGCCCTCTACAGACGACCTCCAGCAGTACGCCCGTCGAGATATACGACGGCCCAAACAGTCTCAACGACGCCTTGGTCCAGCGGGGGTTGGCCACTAAGGTAGCCCCGTCCTCCCCGAGACCCTTAATGGGGAACAGCCCCAATGCAGCTCCGAATCCTTCCATGGAAGGTACCACCCAGGGGTCCCCGCCCACTAAAACTGGACAAAATGTAGGGCGTGGCTTGCTGGAGACCCCGCCTCAGTACGACAAGAGGTATGTATTTTTGAATGTGTTGCTACAATGCAATGCCATTTCAAATACATTTTAAAACCCCTTGCGTACGGTTGACCCAAATATGTGCAGATTGAAAATTACCACCTTGCCGGTTGACGTCTATACACGCCAATTTCTGCATTTTCAATCCATTATTGGGGTATTGTGTACGTTATGCTTGGCTTCACAAGCCTCTTGTTTCCGTTTCGCTTGGCTGCATAACCCGGCCTGGTACCCCGACGCCCTCATGAAATACCCGGTATGCCCGGATTCAAGGGGTTAAGGATAGCTATGTCAATATTTTTTCCCTCGTTCTGTATCTCTGTGGAATTCTTTGCCTGGTGCGTGTTTCCCTTCATTGTACAATCTTTCCTGCTTCAAGAGGAGTATTAACTCTTTCAGTGCCCATGCTTTTTAGCATTTTGACCCTAAAATGTCCAGCTTTTTGGGGGTTTTCAAAATTCTGTAAAAAAAAAATTATAATAAGTTTCACCCACCAAACAAGCTGTATCTTGCTCTTTCACAAACTTCTTCAAGAGTAAAACGTGCACGTTTACAGGGGGCCGCAATCATTTCAATACGTCACCACAAGCAGACAACCGTAGCTAAATATAGAATACATCAAAACAGCTCAGAGACCGATGCGCCCTCTCGCAAAAACCCGGATAAAGAAAAACAATTTTTAAAAACGTACATGTACAAAATGGGTAGAATACGATAGAGCAATAGCGCCCTCTTGGCAGTGGCTTAGCAACGTAGGAATGTTAACCCCTCATGACCGAGAAAAAAATGTTATAAAAGAAAGAGATGTAGAGAAATGAAGAAAATGAAGACCCATTGAATATCGGGTGGGTGTTACCCAACCAATATTTGGTACGAATTCCCCTAATTGGAAAATCTTGCGATTTTTCCCTAGTTCCCCTATCTAGTATTTACACCCCATTTTTTTTTATGGAAGTCGCCCAATACAAGGCTAAAAGCCACTCTACATAAAGTAGCTACAACAGAGGTGGTGGGGGTTGGCCAAATTTTAGGTTGCCAGCCCTACCACCCTTACATTTTTCCCGGGTCTAGATCTAAATAGAGGATAAATCTTCAATAGATACCAACGAAATTCTCCTAAATTTCAGACCTATATACCCAGGTGTGGTAACTTCCACCATTGGTGAGACCGATTCACCTGCCCCCCCCCCCCCCCCCCCCCCCCCTTGTGCTGTGTAAATGCTGTCATGTTCACAATACGAGGTGCAGCGATACACCGCTCCCAGCACTCCTGCCACGCTTGGAACGCTCCCTGGAAATCCCGTTCCGTAAGCGCGTCAAGCACCATGTGCGATTTTAGCTGGATCTCCTCCACAGTGTCAAAACGGCGACCCTTCAGCTTGAGCTTCATTCAGGTCCAAGGTGAAATCGCAAATGCGCACGTACCAGTGGTCACAAAAATGCGTGTAACACAGGTGCTGATGTTGATCAAGCGATGTAACTTGGAATACTTACTCACGAAAGTTATTGCTTACACCTGCTATATGCACATTACTGTGCTACGCTCTGTTCGTTCGCAACAGGAACAGTCTCGGAACTTTCTGATCGCACCTCGTATACTGTGATAAATGTTTCAGGAGCCCCAACATGGCCAAGCCGTCCAACTACCAGAAGGCGGGGCCGGTGGGAGTGAGCGCCGAGAAACATCAGAGCGAGGTGCAGGCCTTGAAGAAGGAAATTGCCAATCTCAAGACGGATAAGACGGAGCTGATCAAGAAATGCCAGGAATGTCTGAAGGAGGCCACCAAAGTGGAGCAGGAGAAGAGAGAGCTGCGAAATGAATTCCAGTCAGTTAAGGTATGCTGGCCATTTGGCGTTAGTTTTTTCCGTAAAGTGCAACTGAAACAAAATAATTCACAGATCAGGTTACAATGTGCAATTTTCAACTGCTCCAGTTTAGGGCTGTTGTCGTTGGCGATTTTTCTTGTCGGCAAAATAAAACTCGGACGTCGACAAACTGTCGACAAAAGCAAGTTATGAGTCGGGTTAATAAATAACGCATTGACCACAGGTAAAACTGTTCAGTTTAAATTACTGAAACGCAGACGCGAGGTCCGATTTCTTACCTTTCTTATAATAATTGTTGAATATAAAACTAAATTCTTGGTTATTTTGACCTTTACAAATTAAGGTAAGGTAAAAATGTATTATTTAAAACAATAAACACTGTTCTTCTGCAAGCCCCCGATCCCATTCTTTGCAATGTTTTGGAGTTACCACGTGTCATGTATAAGCCGGGGCCATGCGCAGTAATGACCAGAAAAGCCCCATGAGGCTTTTATTGGAACAGTTCGCGCAAAAATCGGTTATGACTGGTCAAAAACACCAAATGCCATTGCATTCACGGACGCTGCAAATCGTAACAATAACATTACGATCGGACATCGAGCATTTTCCGAAATGGTGGTGTCCAGGGAAACTCACGAGCTAAATACATCGCAAGTATTAAAGTCGGCGTTTTTGGACAAGAAAGCACATCATAACACACGGGTTGTTAATACTAGAACATTATAGTAAGCTAGGTCTCACATTAGTTTATTTGTAACTTGTGACAAAAAATCGGCCTTTTATCGCACACAAATTGCGTGCGATGTTTTTTTATTTTAATATTTATCCTTTTTGTCGACAATGAGTCATCTGTTTCGATATGTCGGAAAACTGCCATTGTCGCCAACATTGTTGACAAAAGGCCTGTCGACAACAGCCCTACTCCAGTTAGGGAACATTTCATATTACCCAGATGCGGCATTGATCGAGGTACTGCTCTTTTTCTTGGCGGTGCCGCATTCTTACCGCAAACCTTGCTGATGAAAGGGAGGCCATGCGGCTTAAATAACTGAGTAATCATGAGGTCTAAACTGGAGCTGTGGAGCGCGTTAAAGCCCAGTCGCCTTGCCAAAGATTTCTAATTTGCACCGGTCAGACCACGGACAAAGAACCCTATTAGCGGATGTCTTGCTGCAATGAAAGTTTATTAAGAGTTCTGGGTTGAATTCCTCATTTGCTACTGAGGAAGATTAGCCAGGGAGCTAAAGGATTTACACCAGAGGACCACACACTCATGAATATTGCGGTAACGAAACTGCCTGCATGCACTGACCTGTATGGAATGAGCTCATTATATCAGCCAGCTTGGGGCCAATAGAGTACCGAAGTCCGACGTCAGTTGCCACGACAATGCAAACACATTGACACAAAATAACAAAAGTATTCTGGTTCCAAACATTGAATTGACTTCATCACTTCGGTACTCTTTACTGCCAAAAAAACAGCGGTACCGCAATTGATACTGCTTTTAGAGAATATGAAATGATCCCTTAGGGAGCATTGCCTAACCTATTAGGCCGTCAGCCTGGGGGGTTGGTCGGTATCAAATGAGGCGAATAATGCTAATGGTGATTTTTGGCAAGGTATATGCATCCCTGTAGTTGGAAAATATGTGATAGCATTGCAGCGGTGGCAGCTTTTTGGGTGCTTTCACCCTTTAAAAAATAAATGGCCGCCAACATGCTTGTTACCACATATAATTAATCCGGTAACAAGGATATAAGCGGCCATTTAAAAAAAAAAATTTGAAAAAGTGATAACACCCAAAAAGCTGCCACCGCTCACGCTGCAATGCTATCACACATTTTCCCACGTTAGGTGTGCATACCTTGCCAAAAATCGCTATGAGTATTGCTCCTTTTGATCATTTGATACTGGTGGCCCATTTTTTGGACCGAGGCTGATGGCCTATATGGTCAGGCCAGGCCGTTGAAAAGCTTGGCCAAGCTCCGGGAGCGCCCGGGCCTTTAGGCTTCTATAATCTAATGCTAGAGTCCAGCCAACTCCAATTGTTCACCCAGACTTGATCTCCTGCCCTTGAATGGAATGACAACAAAAGCAATCACTATAGATTAGTGTGGGAGGGGCCCACAGCCTGGCCTAGCCTGGCAGAGTCCAGGCTTTATCAATCAGTAGATGCTCTATTGTTAGGTGATTTGTGGCTCACAAAAGCAAGACTTAAAAGCCAGAAGGCCCAGGCGTGGCCAGGCTTTTCAACGGCCGGGCCTGACCATGGGTTAGGCAGTGCTCCCTTAATCTCCATCACTCCCCTATATTCTCTCCAGGAGGCTGCCCATAACACGTTATGCTGTCTGCAAAAGTTGGAGGACAAGTACAAGACATCCATGCAAACCAAAGCAACTGGCTTGATTGAGACGCTAGCAACTCTTAAACAAACCAGGTAAAACCACAGATTGATATCGGGGAATTATCAGATCAGGGAACTAGACTTAGGCCCAGCGTCCAATTAAATTTTATCGGCGCGCCGCGATCCGCTTCACTGCGCCGTGCAGCGCTGACACAAGGCCGCACTACGGCGTCCCCCGGCTCGCCCATATGCGGCGCCATGCAGCGCTGGTGAAATACATGCATAACAATGGCGTCACGGCTGAACGCATTTAATATGTACACAGCCCGCCGCGGCGTGCCGGCAAAGGTTTATTTTGACTTCCTAATTCTTGTGCATGATCTTCAGTTTGTTTTAATAGAATCTTTGGGATGTATATTTTTGTTCAACAGCGGTTGAGTGATTGTGGAAGAAAATGTCGGATTACGAGACCGAACTTTTTCTAAACATGATAGCACTAGAAATAGATTACATTTTCTTCCTTCCTTTTCGGCAATACATTGACAGAAGCTACTTCGAAGACAGTGCTTTTTATTACTGTTTTGATTTAAGATACACATGTACTTGTCTGTATAACTGTGACCAGCAAGCTTCTTTTTTTTGCTCATGTTCTCTATTTGATGTACATACATTTTTCAGTGTTCTAGCCAGGGTGAAATTAAAGCGAGGGGAATTTTGCTCAACTAATTAATGGACGCTGCGAGCGCTGAGTGAGAAGCCCTTTGATTCTAGATGCTCTGATGTGCTGCAATTTGAGGCAATTTTTCTTGGCCACATTCGAATTCCCCGTGACTGTTTTGAACAATTTTTTTTAAGATTATAGGCAACCGTGGCTCATTTGAAATTGTTTAGAATATACTCGTAGCGTACGTAGTGGTAGCGTAGGGGGGCAGGATCCCTTGGTAGGATTCAAGCATAAATTCCCCAAAGTGTAGTGAGCTAGCGCTATTTAATACCTGACCGGAACACTGACATGTATCTTGAATCGGAAAAAGCCTATATTCTCATGTGCTGGCAACAATGGTGTATTAATACATCAATCATCTCATTGAATTTTGATCGTTCATTTCTTACCTATGAAATCTCTACCAAAGGTTTGACAGGAATGTAGCACGTGTTCGCGTGTATGTCTGGGGCGCGCAGGGAATTGTGGGACAGAAATTGAATTGTATATCAAACCGTACCCATGTACGTGGGCGCGCCATTAAATCCTATAAATCAATTAACAAGTGCCCTGATATCAAAAGGAATATTAACTCTTATGATTCATGGTGTTTATATAGAAACTTCATTCATTTTGGCAGGAAAATAAAATATAAACAAATCGAACTTTCAACTTGCGCTTTTCACGCGTCGGTGCCGCAACATTCATTGAAATCACATGTAAAACTTTAAATCTCTTTGACAAATTATAACTTTTTGTTTAATGTAACTCTATAAAAGGAACGCCAAAAAGCGCCTAAGCTTCGTACACATGAAGTCCAAACTATTATAAATAGGGTGATATAAAAAGAAAACCAGACAAACCAGGCGCACTTAGGCAACAAGTATTTGTATAGATCGAGTACAGAAGCAAAACGATTATTTTGTAACAACCCCCGAGACATCTTAATTGCGTGGCGGAAACCAGACTGGTACCATTAGCGTATTGTGTGTGGATGCCATAAGTCAATTGCCAGACTTCAAGTTAGTCTGGCTCGCGGTACGTGACGCATGTTCCGTGTTGCTGCGTTGTGCGAAGCGAGATTTGGAACAAATTTTGCCCGTGTCTCACGGGCTAGACGTCCGGTACGGCCCGGACAATGTGCGGGGGTTTGGGAAAAATCACAACTTTTTTTGTTCTGAGCGATAAAATGCTGATTCCAAAACCAAGTTATAGTTTATTTAATGGGGTTTCCTATAATGGCAAACATTTCGACAGGTTTGGAAAATTTGAACTTGTATTACATGAAGAAATCCTAGCTGAAATGGAAAAACGCGTGTCCAAGACGTACGTTGCTATCGGGTGGGATATACTGCGTATGCATTTTTATTAAACCGCTAATATTATACGAGTGCTTCGGGCACCTTGCTCTTCCTTCAAAAAGTTGTCAGGCCTCATATTTCATATTTACAACCGTTGGATTTTGAAGAGTGCGACACCGTACAGCAAACACGCACACGTACGTACATCCATACGGCAAACGTGTACCAGCGTGTGTAACAGTATGGACACGCTGGTACTCCAGTATCTTTTGTATTGCACCAGTCATTTCTCACCACAAGATTTCGTCAGATAAGAAAAAAAAAATAGAAGGCCACTAGTACGTTATATAATAATCGGTATGTTCGATGTGACCAGAGAATTTCCCTTGTTCCCCTTTTAAAGATGGACAATTTTTAATATTTTTAATGAAACCTTCAGGATGACTTTCAAATACTGGTAGTCGAGCTCCACCTGGCTGGATTTGTGCAATACTTCGATCTCTCCATCACCTCGCTGGTGATAATGCCCGCTGGATAAATGTACCGGTACTTCCCAGGCCAGATGCCGGGTGTGGTTGGCATGGAATATTGTTTGTTTTATTTTCGCAGGCTTTGCAGTCCAGGGGCGGCCTACACAAAGAACCTCTGGAGCTAAACCCATTGTATACATTTTGTTACATAGTATTACAATGTATAAATAATCTATACCTGGCAAAAGTTGAGCTGTCAATCACTTTAAAAGGTTTCAGAGCTCTTGGGGTGGAGGATATTTTATTTCAGCCCGCCCATTAGACTAGCGACGGGTACCAGCGAATTGTGTAGATACGTACCAAGAGTCATCATTCCGCGAGATGAGAATCAGCTGATTTATTTAGAGCTACAGGCAGGAGGCACGAACCACGTGCGAGCAGCCCAAGTGCAGAGAAGCATTTCTCAATGAACGGTTGAAATGGATACGCCCACTAATTTGCATAGATTTAAATATAGCTTAGTGTACAAAAAACCACATTTTGAGAAGTTTTAAGGGTCAAATTATGACAATTACACCGGGGGTAACCAAAAGGGTAACAACAATAGTTTAAGTTTTGAAAACAACTTCTTTGCAATACAATCGGAATAATTTGGTCAAATTTAGGTGAAAATTATCATTTTCAAGCTGCTACCATGGATAGGAAATACACCATTTTTGTAGACTATAAATAGATCGCCTGTCTCATGTTATGTGGTGATTTCACTGCAAAGTTAAGGGCAGAGTGCCGGCGCTGCCCGCCATGTTTGGGGTTCATGGCTTAATACGTCCCCCGCAAGCATCCCGCTGTGTAGTACCTACCAAAATTACTGTGTTATTAATAATATTAATAATGATGTCAAAACCAGTCAGAATTGGGCAGGAACGGAGGACTTTCTACAGCTTTTTTTTCTTTTACAGATTCACCCATACGTAATAAGCAATTAAATTGTTATTAATAAATACTTTTACAATATATAGGCCTATGACAACACAATGACAACGCAAAAAAGTATGCCTCAACGCTTTACGTTAGCGTTTCGTTGTTCATTTTTTTCCCTCGAAAAACCCTCCAGATTGTGTTACTCGCCATCCCGACAAGCATGCAAGGTTTGCAAGTTCTGAATGCAGTATTAACCTTTCGTGTCATGTTTATTCATAAGACGTATTTTCTTGGCAACAATTAATAGCGCGCTCGGTCGGTTGGGCAAGCTCAAACCTGGAGTCAATAAACTCTCCATTGTAAACATTCTAAACACTTATCTGGAGGGCCAGGCAGCAGACTTGCCAATCTCAACCACAAGATTATAATACGGGAGTTTTCACGGATTCCACAACACCGAACGGTACACAATCTGGCACTGGCATGGCTAGTGGCTGAAGTCACCGGATTTTCACGGACGGTTAAACAAAGGACTTTTCTAAGGGTGTTTTCACGGACTCCTAATCTCCCTAATATGTTGAAAAAACCGTGACAATTTTGGCTCACGGTAAATTAAGGGAAAAGTGGCTCTTTAACGAATTTTTAAGGGATGAAGATGTTCATAGTGTGTAAACCTAAACATCGCGTAGGCCCATACCAATTCCAACTTCAACAATTCAACATGTAGGTACTAAACACTGGCTTTGGAAACTTCACTGGCGTCTTTGGGGATTGATGAATGCCTTTTGTTCGTGAGGAGTTGATTGCCTTTTGTTGTTGAACGGGATAATCGCATCGGCTGGCCGGGGCTGGCCGTGGCCAGCTGAGCACTAATCTTCAAGGCACGCCGGGGCGGGCCGGTGGAATGTAAACAACACTGCCAACACAATAGCCGATCGTAATGAGCTGTGGTGGGGGCTTTTGGGCCGCACAGCGCCGCACTCACTGAGAATGCTGGAGAGGCAAAATAATCCCCCGCAAAGGCGCCGCAGTGCGCCGAGGCGCGCCGAGTAAACCAATAAGGACGCTGGACCTTAGCTGGCTTGCACCTGTTAACGGATGTGAAACCAATTGCCAATGATGGTCAGCCGACCATCGCTGGAAATTGATACAAAAATTCCATTTCACAGTAATTCAGTCCTTTTTTTCTTTTCCAAATGTTGTATATTACCTTTATTTAAACCACTTGACCACTGTAATTTTCAGGGTCAATTCGACCAGCTGACCGGCTGGCCAATTTTACCACCACGTCGTTGGAAGGGCAAAGAAAAATCTCTTTCCAGTTATAAAATGGTTTATTGAACCTTCCCGTATCCGACTCGTGAGATGTTCTCTAAAATAGGCACAGAAGAAATATTTGGGTCATTCTATAAATTTGGGGTCCAATTTTGGTGCCCTGTTACATCTGACATGTATAAGATTTTTCCATTCAGGACACATTCTTTAATGCCTTCTATCTCCAAGAGTGATTGTGTAAAGCAAAGTACCTGCCAAACAAGTAAAAAAAAATAGTATGAAGTGAATTTTAATGATACTTGATTGGAAATTACACAGGTCAGGTGTAACAGGGACACCAAAAAGTGTCTTTTGGACCCCAAATTTATAAAAAAAAGTACCCATTTCTTTATTAAATTATTATTTTTTTTCAGGAAACAAGTTGTGATTGACCCGAACATCCGAGACCCGGTGGAGAATGCCATCATGCTGTTGACAAACTCCAAAGATTCGTTTGTGAGCTTACGAGACGGAATTAATGAAGAGGCAGTCAAGGCTGCCCAGACGGATCTCTGCAAACACCAAGCCAAATTCTACGAACCAGGAGCAAAGGTAACTAATAGAATTTGTTTCTATGGGTAAGTTCAGGCACTCTGTTCTTAACCCTCTTTCCTCCCGGCTGTTACTGATGGGGTGCTGGTATGCCAAGAACGGAACTGTGCAGCCAAGCGTAAACGCAAACAATAGACACCACACTGAATAGAGTGGTCCTGTTAATCGCACTTGGAGCCCCCCTTTCGTGTGAATGAAAACTTTGAAAAAGCTCCGTCTATTTATTACATTCCCATTCAAGAGCAATATAGTTGAAACATGAATGGATTGAGTACATGCGGGAATGCGCCTATAGTCGTCAACCGGCCAGGTGGTCTTTTTCAAACGGGCGATATGGCCGTCATCCGTATTCAAGAGTTTAAACTCTTGAATACGGATGACAGCCGTAGCCGCGGTTTGAAAAAGACCACCTGGCCGGTTGACATCTATAGTGCATTCCTGCACGTACTCGATCTATTCGGGTTTCAACAATATAGTTCCTGAATGGCAAATGTTTATTTCAACTCGTTCAGGATCGGTTGGACGAGCTGATTTCTGCCCGAGACCAAGCCCGTCAGAGGACGTTCGAGGCCATGTCGAGTTTCTTGGATGTAGTCAACCAACTCCCGTTGGCCGAGAAGAAAGACAAGATAGAGGTGTGTCCCTAGTTTTTCTTATAACAATTTATATCGAGCGAGGCTGTTGAGTTATTTGTATACAGGGTGGGTCGAAAAAGCATACCAAAGTTGAACCCCAATTCTATCCCCCCATGTTTATAATTAAACTAATGTCAGAAAATGTATCATTTTTGTAGCCTGGGGGCTTCTCTTAAAAAGATAGATCCCTCACCCAGATCATTAAGCTTTGCCTCTTGGTGTATTGACTAATCACATTGGAACATGCACTTGTTTATTAACAAGCATGTCAGACCTTAGTCGCGGCTGTGATTGGTCGAGAGGTAAAGTGGGGCGGGGCTCAAGTTCAAAACTTAAGCAAGTTCTTTCTTAAAGCAAGTTCTTTCTCAAAGGCATTTGAGTTCGAAACGTTAGGAATTTAGTTCGAAAAGTTAGGCCAAGTAATTTTGTTGATTTGTGAATTTCAGGTCAATTCAGTCAGTCAGCAGTTTGCAGCACTACGTCCAAAAAGGTTGTATCTTGAATAAAAATGACTTTGCTCGGTCTTTCTTCGTCAGAGTTCATTGGATGAGTTGGAGGCGACATACCTGCATATGCTGGACGGCGCCGCTGACACGTCGCTGACTGGACAGGGTGATGGAGACAGAGACGAGATCAATGTCTGCATTAACTACAAGGAATGGAAGGTGAGACAAATGGAACTATCGGGCTATTTTCATAGCACTGCTTGACCTCATACGTCCGGATATTATTGATGGAACACCAGGGTGCCAGGCTCTCAGTGAAAGGGCTGTGCAGCCGAGCATAAACTCAAACAGGCACCACACTGACAAGAGTGGCCCTATTCATCACACGCTGAGCCAGCCTTCTGTGTGAATGAAAGCTTTGTTTGAAAAGCTCTATCTATTCATTACACTCCCATTCAAGAAGAATATAGTTGAGTCATGAATGGAATGGAGTATGTGCGGGAATGTGGCTGTTCGCGTCAACCGGCCCAGGTGTCTTGCCCCACGCCACGGCTATGGCCGTCGTCCCGCTAACAGTTGACAGGAAATTTTGTTTGGTAAAGCAGAACATTTTGGTTCCCGGGGTGTGATTTGTCAGGATCTTTTTGTCGGGATTGCAGAATTTTTAAAGAATCTCTTTTACAATCTGGAATTCTTGAGGTGTTTTCAAAAAGGTGTTTTCACCTGTAAAAGTGGATAAGACTAATAAATATTAAACGGATATTTTAGGCAAAAATACAAACTATATGTTGATCTGTAGTTCTCGTGGATTTTTCGTGGATTTCGTTGATTTTTCATTTTTGGACAATCCCACCCCGTTGTTCCCGAAATTTATTTCATTTATTATACAGCATGCCCCACTCATTGATGTTGTAGTTCTCGGAGCTGTCTCCCCCCCCCCCCCCCCCCCCCATGGATTTGTTTGTTAACCTTGTTTGTCTCGCTTTAGGAGAAGAAGAGTAAGCAGCTCAAGACGTTGCGTGAGGAGACCGACGAACTTGCATCCCAGTGGCGTCAGGTTGTACAAGAGAACCTGGTCGATGTGAGTGGGGAAATACTGACTTCGTATCAAAGCCTTGTTGAATTCACGTCGACCTAATATTGTGAAAATGAAAATTCTGGGTTTATACTTCTGACTAGTACCCGCGGAACAAAGACACTGACAATTTGGGAGACCGCCAACATAGGGCAAGATAGCTCAGTTGGTGGAGCACCAGTACGGTATTCCGGAGGTCGCAGGTTCGAATCCCGCTCCTGCCAGTTTTCTTTGTTCACTTTCAAAATGTATTCAAATTACACCTAGTAAGTTTCCCTTGTGGCTTGTTCGACGAATTATAAGTTAAAGTCATTGAGTGATGTCGCTTCCCAGGTTGTATCGTAAAATTGTGCGTGATCCCCAGCTATACAGCATTGTGGACTTGTACTTCATTTTGACACTCAAAAGTCTGTCAAGATTTGGAGGAAAAAACACTTTGAAGTGGTGATCATGTAATTTGGTGGGAAAAATTGACGCTAACAATCATGTGAATTAACTGGAGATGTACATTTTTTTAAAATTAACTCGGTGATTTTTTAAATTAACCCTTTCAGCCCCAATGGCGACTATAGTCGCCCTTGCACTATACCAACCTTCAGCCCCAATGGCGATTAAATGTCAACCGTGAAGTGCTTTGTGCGTGAACAATGTGGTCACCACAGGCTGCATGCCAATAAACAATGCGGGGCTGAAAGGGTTAACTCTGTGATTTTTTTAATTAACCCTTTCAGCCCCAATGGCGACTATAGTCGCCCTTGCACTATACCCACCTTCAGCCCCAATGGCTATTAAAGTCGACTGTTAAGTGCTTTGTTCGTGAACAATGTGGTCACCACGGACTGCATGCCAATAAATAATGCGGGGCTGAATGGGTTAACTCGGTGATTTTTAAAATTAACTAGGTGATTTTTCCAACCCCTTTTAATCGCATTGTCCCTCTGGCAGCCATTTGACCTGACCTCTGACCTTGGCAGCCAACCAACCCCTGCGCTGGACGACCTCGTCTGCCACTTCATCGTTGCCATGGAAACAGAGATAGCGATGACCGGACAGGATGAGACTGACTTCAAGGTTGACCCTGCACTGTTGGAGAAAAAGAAGGTAATCAAAGCAGTACTAGTAATAGTCATAGAAATAGTTTAATAGTAACAGTTATAGTCAGTTAATAGCAATTCCAATTCTGGAATTGATCCATGCCCTCAATGTCTAAGATTATGCTCACATTGTGTGGTATATTAATAATAGCAGTAATAGTAATAGTTTTATAGTGAGTTATAGTCGGAGTTAATAGCAAGTCCTATTCTTCTGGAATTGATCCAGGCCCTCAATGTCTAAGATTATGCTCACATCGTGCAGTATACTAATAATAGTAGTAACAGTCATAGTAATAGTTATATAGTACTAGTTATAGTCGGGGTTAATAGCAATTCCAATTCTTCTGGAATTGATCCAGGCCCTCAATGTCTAAGATTATCCTCACATCTTGTGGTATCCTAATAATAGTAGTAACAGTCATAGTAATATTTATATAGTACTAGTTATAGTCGGATTTAATAGCAATTCCAATTCTTCTGTGCGCTGTAGGAGGAGAAGGGTCAGGAGATGGCTATTCTCCACAACACGGTGTGCGTGGTCGCCAAGCAGCTAGAAGGGGAATTGGAAGCCATAGAGTACATCGCTAAGCGCAAGGCGTCCTATGCAGCGAGCAGCAAGGATCTTGAGATGTGGCTGACGGAGAAGCCGGATGTCTCCTGTCTCCAGACTGTCCAGAAAACCATCAAGACCTGCAAGTCCAAGCTGCGTCACAAGCTGGCCGATAAAGATGACCTGGAGGAGGTGAGGAATGCCGACGCCGCGTTCGCATTGGACTTTGTCGGGGTCAAATTCACAGAGGTAGTGGTGTTTTTTGCATTTTAAGTCCAGTGCGAACACCACGGGTAATTTTCCTGTTGGTATCTTACCGAGATGCTAAGTCCGGTGTGAACAGTGCGCGTCTTTCTATTTTTGGCCAATCTCACCCCTGAAGATTGTACGCTACAACAGGGTTTCCCCTTAACTTTTTTTTTTCACTTGCCTGCCGGACCAGTAAAGTAAAATTTCCCACGTGCACGACATGCACCATAAACAACTACTGAACTACGGGCTGTATACAAAATGTGTTACCACGTGCGCGATGCAAGCGTGCATGCATCCATTCAGCGTACATGTGTATTCCTTTCATTCCGTACTGAAAAGTCGTCCACTTCTAAACCTTTTTCATTCGTGTAATTTTACTTATTTTTCCATCCACAAATAATTCCGTGTTAGTGTATAGCCCGCAGCGTGTCATAGAACAACAACCGTAGCAAAGTTTGAAGAAAATACGTTTTACGATCCGATTCGAGCCAGTACTTATAATATTACGATTAAGTTTGGACTGCTCTCCGCATCCATGGGCGCGGCAAAAGCAGACCGAGAAGCATTTGGATTTCTTCCTTCATGTTGAAACTTCGAACATGTATTTGACCTGTCCCAGCATGCAACGCAGCCACACAGCGCGCGCTCAGCAAGCAAGCGCATGCGTAATACCGAACTCAGTGACCTTTCGGACTCGACACTTTCGTTCGAAAAGGTGGATCAAGCATAAGTGGGAATGCGACTTGCGGTTTCGTTGCGGTTAGACAACAGTCACACCAAAATGCCGGATCTTGATCCACCTTTTCCCAATTCGAGTGGGAACGCGGTCTCTTATTACAAGCTGAGAGTAAACTCCACGCAATCGGGGATCGCGCGCTGTTGACAATCTGGCTCTGAAGACGCGCGCGCTTAGCTTATCTTGGCATTTTTTTTCACTAGATCGCCGGACTACTTAGAAAAGGGTTTTGACTAGACCGCCGCAGTTTTGACTAGAATTTGTCTAGCGGACCAGCGTTAAGGTCGAACCCTGTACAATGGAGGATAGGATGGCGGATGTTCACTGATATTCGAGCTCAGTTACTTTGAACTTTGGTAAAAACGATCAAGTATGATACTACGAACAACATCTTGCGAACAAATTTAACTATCATCCCAATAAATGTCACAAAAATCGAGTCCAGTGCGAAACATGACTTTTAAGGAAAGTAAAAAGAAAAGTCGAGACTTTTTCCAGTTAAGACTCAAGCGGAGTTTAATTCTGCCTTTTGCCGCTATTGCCTCGGACTCGGACCAAGGCGTGACTTCAGTGTTTTAGTAAACAAGGGTTGATGTGGAGTCCTCGGGAATTGTGAAGTTGTGTAACTATGTCACAGCTTATGTCAAAACTTTACAGCAGTAGGATTTTGGTGTTTTTTTGCCAAGGGCTATATATTCTTGTTTCTTTACAGGATCCCGATTTGAACGGTGGTGGTGACCTTCAGACGATAGAGGAAGAACTTTCTAGCATCCGTCTTGACCTGCAAAGAGCTTATGCGGAAGAAGATATATTGATGGTGTGTAGCATTTTAAGTTTACGCCCCTCCCCCCTTCTCATTCCAGATGCCTGTTTCCCCGAGGACCAATAAACTTAACCTGAGATTGCCCGGAAGCAGGTTCAGTTGCTGATCCAGGGGATCAGTGATGCCGCAATTTGATTCTTTGTAAAGCACTTGCTGCCCGAGGACCACACACTTCTCGTGAATATTGCGGTGACAAAACTGCCTGTGTGCACTGACCTATGTAGAATGAGCTCATAATATCAGCCAGTTGGGCATTAAAGGTAGTGTACACGATTGGTCATTTTCCAATTTTGTTTTTACTGAATTATTACGAAATACCTTACTAGACTGTAAGTTAATAGTAGTCTCAATCACCAGGTGTGCTGTTGTTGTCAGGAAAAGTGGAAATTTAGCCTTTAGCCTTTAGTCAAGGCGCGCGTGGCTACCCGGACGAGTGGCGCGCTGGACATGTTGGCATTTAGGGCGCGTCATGTGTCCAGCTGGTCACGCCACGCACGCCTTGACTAAAGGCTTTCATCCGCCCGACGGTTGAAAACGAGCGCCTTTTTTCTCTCGGTTTTTTCGCCATCCAACAATGCAAAACTTTGAACAGGTCAGTTGAACGATATTTCCTATAAAATACTAACCCCCAAATCCGCCCATTTCTGAAAATTGCAACAATGACCAATCATGTACACTGCCTTTAATACTGGTACCATTGTGAAATGATATCTTATTTAACCCTTTCCTCACCACATTGTTAATTGGCTCATCTTCCCCCAGTACCACATTCTTTGTTCAGTCAAGCATGAAACCACTTACGCAGAAAAAGCAGCCGACTGCTTGTTGAAGGGTTGTATTTTTAACCAAAGATTTCACTCTCAAGAATTGATTGAAAAGGAAAATGTTGTGTGTAAAGTTTGTTCCATGACAATTACTCTTCCATATGGTGTAAAAAAACGGAAGTCATTGCTTCTAAAATGGCAAAGTTACGGCTGTTTTCTCTTCTGGCCCACTTTATCAAACAGGAAAGTTGTTTGTCACAATTAACAGATGGCACTCCATACACATAACTGTACAGGGAAACTTCGGTTACAGTTTTCTTAAAATATTGTAATGACACATGAATTTGAAAGCACCATTGGAAAGATCCGAATAAGCTCTTTCTGTTGGTATAAAGATCATGTATGGACAGCGAAAAACACAAGCACTACAGTTCGTTGAAACTTGGTGAGTTGTTTGACTGCTATGTGTGTGGTTTCCTTGTCGAGTAAACTCGACCTTGGTAAGCAACAGTGGTGTTGTGTGGCCTGTCGAGTGAACTTGACATTGGTAAGGAAAGGGTTAATGGTACTGCAAAAAAAACCAGCATTACCACAATTGGTACCGCTTTCAGACATTTTGAAATGATCCCTTATTTAGGGAGGAGTGGTTAATCTGTGGTCGGGCCAGGCCTTTGAAAAGCCCAGCCATGCCCGGGCCTTCGGGCTTTTACTCTTGATATTGTGCGCCACAAATTACCTAACAATAGAGCATCAACTAATCAATAAAGCCCAGCCTCTGCCAGGCCAGGCCTGGTTGTAGCCCCTCCCACACTAATCTGTACCCATTCATGGCGGGATCAAAAGATGCCTCAGCTGTCAGTTATGTCTGGGTGAACAATGGGAGCTGGCTGGACTCCAGAATTAATGGACAGTTTATTGTGTACAATCAGGGCATTATAGAAGCCCGAAGGCCCGGGCTTTCCAGGGGCTTGGCCGGGTTTTTCAACGGCCTGGCCTGACCATAGATTAACCACTCCACCCTTAACTAGGTTGCCCACCAGCGGGCGACAGGCACTGGTATATCGGGTTGCCTTGATTTTGAATTTTGATTTTGACGTTAGGTTGGCCCTTGTAACCCTGCTGAATCCAACAAGATCCAACTATTTGATACTTCTGTTGGACCCTGTTGGATTGAGCAGCTAACTCATAGTGTTACAATCCTGTTGGATTCAGCAGGCAACAAAAAAATAAGACACAGTTGGATTCTGTTGGATTTAGCAGGCAAGTCATTTTTGTGTCGCCTACGCGAATGTTTCGGGAGACACTTACCAATCCTAAATTCTGTGTGACCGTGTGACCGTATCTCTGTACGTGCACTGTATATATCTCCGAGGACAAGAGAAGAAAGGAAACACAAAGAAACCTTTCAGTCCTCGAACGTAGAGTCTTTTGTTGAAATCGGTCCTCGAACTTAAGGATACGTGCTTAGTCTATGGGGGTTGGTTATATTAAAGGAACAATAGGAAACACAAAGCATTGTCCTCGGACGTATTGGGGAAGTACGACTACATGTACATGTATGTACATGTATGTTAACGTTTTAGGTTAAGTTTTTGAGAGAAAGTTTATAACCTCTACATGCCTTCATGGATTTTGATGAAACTTATATGGAGTGACCCTTGGGTGGGAAGACACAATTCTTCTTCGGAATGCTGAGGTCAAAGGGCATGTTGGGGTCATTAGAGGTCATTAGTATGTCGGTATGTATGCGGCATTTTGGTAAGTTTCGCCAACAACGGGTCTCCTATGAAAAGTTGAAGTTCACTTGCAATCAAACTTGAGTCATGAGTGCATTATGTTATCGGTTAACCATCATATGATGGTGATGTGAAAGGTCACATACCGAGGTCATTTGAGGTCAAGTTATAAAATAGGCTTAAAATGTAAAATTAGTCTCATTTGAAAAGTTGCAGTCCAATTGCAATCAAACTTTAGCCAAAGGTGCAGCATGGAAACATTTATGTGATGTTGATGTTAAAGGTCACATATCAATGTCAAAGGTCATTTCGGGTCAAGTGGTAAAATAGGCTGAAAAGGTCAAGTTTGAAACTTGGATGCAGCGACCCAAAAAAAGGCCACACGTGTGATCCGCTGATCACCTTGTTTTGTTTTTTAGTATCCAGCAACCTGGCATTGGACTGCGTTGGATTGAGCAGGAAACTCATATGAGTCACCGTTGGACTCTGTTGGATTTAGCAGGGTAGTCCTGGGGAACCATTAGGGGGTTAGGAATTTAGCATCCTGCTTGTGCAACTTGGGATTTGGAAAGTACATGTAGGTCTAATGGCCTACTTCGGCATTGATTTCATTTTTTTCCCGTTTTAGGAGGATGTCTCCGAGTTGAGCCGTGTCCATTTCCCTGAGCTCACGCATCAGTATCCTAGCTTTGACATCGAACACTATTTGGTAAGCTTGATATCGCTCTTGTAAACTGAAATTCATTTGGAATGGATCTTTTTCGGCAGCCTTGGCCATTTGCTGTACTCCAAGTGTTCGTATTTCCTAGAGTTATTTGTACAAACAATGGCAGTTGAAGTCTTTGTCTCTGTACATGTATCAACTTCAGCAAGATCTAGCTTGAAATTCAGTAGGTAGGTAGGGCTGTAACGAATATACCGAATATTCGATCGTCAATGGAATATTCGAATACCTTTTTGCCGGTTCGAATATTCAATCAAGTATATATGTGACCTGCTCCAGAAAAAGGTGATATAAGTCGCGCTATGCATTTATGTGTAATGGCCCTTTTAATGTTGAGAGGGTAAAATTGTTCGTCAAAATTCATTTTGTGTTTTTTGTCTTTAATGACATCTTAAATATCTAAAGTTTCAGGCTTGGTGCACAACAATGTTGATTTCAGTGAATACAGTGAAAAATAACCTTTTAACAGAGTGCATTGTTCCATTGCATTGTATTAGAACTAGCTATTTCAAAGCCTGTTTTTTTTCTCGTGTGCAATTTGAGCTCCATAGAACTAATTAATATGCAAAAATGTGATATCTCCATAACGTAAAGGGCTTTGGAGCTCTATCATGTACCAAATGAAAGCCTACATTGTGGGCTTTCCAAACACACATACAACTTTTATATTTTGCGACATAATATACCTTTTTCCAGAGCGGGTCACATATATGCGTGCACAGATATGACTCTGATGCTATTTTAATAAAAAAGTTACGGCGTTCAGTGTCAAATGCAGCATTTTTGTCGACGGTAACTTTTTGAGGATGGAGATTTATTGTTCCCGTCCGTAAAACCCTTGACAAAAATGTAGGCTTGGAGTTTGGTTTCTTGTTATATGTACCCGTAATAATCTTGATACAACAGGCGCGTGCACAAAATGTTGATCGGGCGGTCCATAATATCGATCGCCGCACGTAAAACACCAGCGTGCTTTGCGTGCAACTTTTTACCAGCGCGGCATGCAATTGCAGCTAACGCGTGAAAAACTTGATCGGCGAGTATCGAATATTTGAATATTCGGTCAAACCTAGTCTCGAATAATCGAATACTAAATTATTCGAAAATGAACAGCCCTAGCATTTTTTGATGGTAACAATTTGTGTGTGATCTTATTTACGTCATCCCCGCTGCAAATTCCATCTTCTCACTGATTACGCCGTACCTGCTGCTAAATTGGATTCGAACCGGCCAGCTCGATGGCTGAGTGGTTGAGATATCTGCGCTAGTAGGCAGGAGGTCGTGGGTTCGAATCCCGCCCAAGTAAGCCTGTGATTTTTTTCACACAGGCTCTTGGAAAGCACTGAGCATACAGTTCCGTTGTTTACCTTTGACGCTTTCGGGGAAAGGGGAAAAAAAAGTGAACTTCTAATTTACATCATCCCCGACGCAAATTCCATCTTCTCATGGTGATAGTTTACTATTTGTCCATCACAGGACTCGATGGGCCTAGTGAAACGAGGTCGCGACCTTCAGCAGTTTGACCTGAAGCCGTTACCCGGATGCGACAAGAAGATGATCCACCTTGCTCGGTACAATGGCGAACTCGTCGTCATTAAGGTAGGAGTTTGAGAAATTCAGCAATGGTCTATAGTTTCACTGTCCAATAGAGGAATTTCACATTAGCCCCGTCTGCGCACGTCCGGGTTGAAAGCGAGGATGTCAGTGCTAAAACAAAAACAGTGCTATTCAATAAATTCATTCTTGCATGAGTGAATCACGCCATAAATGGCAGCGCAGCGCACGTTTAGCATAGTCAGCTGTTTAGCACTGAGAGCCTCTTTTACAAACCAGAAAGTGCGCAGATCGTTGTTATTTTCGTCAATTTGGAATTTGTCTATATGGCTATCAATGCACACGCTAGATCTGGTCTTCTATTACACAGGCTTTCAAGTATTGCTACTTTTCTTACTGCATCCTAATTTTTTTTAACCTTGCTCCTACTGTTACAACTTTTTATTTTGAAATTCCTATTTTTTTCCCTATACTTTGCCCTACCTTTTTGTCCCACAACTCCGAAAAATGAAAGCCTGCTTGAAAGCCTGGAGACATTGTTTATGTAGCATCTTCAAAAGCATCATTCTGTGATGTCATCTTTTCTCGCAGTCTTTCTTCATCCCAGACGACTCTGCGCGGAAGGTGTTCCTGAGTCAGACCATCAAAGCTCTCACGTCGGGCTGCGAGGGTCGTCTCATCGCCGACGCTGTGTACTCACTGCCCAATCTCGGCGAGGTGCACATTCAGTTCCAGTACATCGAGATGGGATCGCTAGAATCTGCCGTGGCAAAAGGTAACCCAGACGAGTCTTCAAACGTCAAGTCCGAGTCCCTACTGTCAAGTTATGTCCGACAAATGGGAATTACAAATTGCTGTACAACCACTTTCAGACACACGACGGGAAGCTGGTAGCCAACAGTGATGTAGTCAAGGCCAGGCGCACGGCCAAGGCCCAAGGCGCAAGGCGCAAGGCGCAAGGCCCAAGGCCCAAGGCCCAAGGCCCAAGGCCCAAGGCCCAAGGCCCAAGGCCCAAGGCCCAAGGCCCAAGGCCCAAGGCCCAAGGCCCAAGGCCCAAGGCGCAAGGCGCAAGGCCCAAGGCGCAAAGCCCAAGGCAAGGCGCAAGGCAAGGCCCAGGCGCAAGGCAAGGCCAGCCGCAAGGCCAGCTTGTAACAGGCATAAACCATGACAAAGGAATGCTTTTATTACATTTCATTTGAATAGCGTGAGACTTAAATTAAGACTGATGGTCTTGTGCTGTCCTTGCAGGGTCTTGTGCTGTCCTTGCAGGGTCTTGTGCTGTCCTTGCAGGGTCTTGTGCTGTCCTTGCAGGGTCTTGTGTGGCTTTGCAGGGTCTTGTGTGGCCCTGTGATGGCCTTGACTACATCACTGGTAGCCAAGTTGGATCTTTTCATGCAGTTTCCCCCAGAAGTAAAGCAAAAAGGTTTGATGTTAAAAAAAATGTGGAGACTGACCTGTAAAACAAATGGTGATTGCTGGCCATACGGCTTTATGGGCTTATGACTTCTGACTAGCGCTACCTGAACAATAACACTGACAATTTGGGAGACCGCCAACATAGGGCGCGATAGCTCAGTTGGTAGAGTGCCGGAATGGTATTCCGGAGGTCGCAGGTTCGAATCCCGCTCCTGCCAGTTTTCTTTGTGGTTTTTTTTTTCTTCCAGTAGAGGTTACTGCTATCCTCAATGGAGGATACCAGTGGAAATTTGTGCGCAGAATAACTTGAGCACAAAACCAAGCTCTCTCCACGTTGAGTGATCCGTAAAGTCTTTTTGCTGTATTTTAGGGCAGTCTACGTGAAAAAGTGAAAAGTTATAATTCAGTTTCCCGAATTGCCTTTTGCACTGTGTTTATCCACTCAAGGTGTGGGCTGCAAAAAAGACGAGAAAAAGACAGAAATCACAGGGATGGAAGGTATCTATCTATTCACATTTTGCTTGAATTGTGACAGATTTGTAGGTGGAATTGGAACGGGTTACAGGTAAGGAGTTCCTAAGAGAGGCAGTACGAAGATTCCCATTGGTCAGACTCCTTAAGGGAATTTGCATAATCGACGGGCCAAGTGAGACAATGACTGGTGGACTTGGGCTTCACTATAGTGATTTTAATCAACAATGTGGCTAATTAACCAAGAGATGGCAGGCAGTGGGGAATATTGATTACTTGTATACGACGATTGGGCTGTTTGCAAAACAAGGCCAATTTACACTCATGGTTATATACTTCCATTGGGCGTCTGTTATGCATCACAAGGCCTATAAAGTGACTGATTTGTATGACTAATACATTTTGACCTGGCACATCTTTCTACGTCCTTATAAATGTACACCTCCCCTGTAACAATTATAGGGAGTAATTTCAACATTTGGATTTCATGCTAGGCCTACATGTAACACAAATTTCTATGACTATGACCAAAACATGTCACCAAAGGCGCACTGCAAGGGCTCCCTAGAGCCGTTGATGAAAGCTTTTATCGATAAGCAAACACTCACACTCCTGAGGACAGACAGAGCGCACTGTCCGAAACGTAGAGTTACACACTCATCCCGGTATCTCACAGTACTAGCCTGTGGAACAACATTGACATGATGTGATGAGACAGCCAGGCGAGTAGAGCGTCTGAAAATTTGGACGGGGGAACTTAATGATGATCGTATCGATAAAAAGAGGTTCAATGAAGCAACATAGTTGTATGTGTACTTCCGACATGACTTATTTCTAAGTGCAGGGCTGCCAACATTGAGTGAGAGTTTAGAGTGAGATATTCACACTATTTAAGCGGAGCGCGACCATCGGTTGGCACGAAGTGAAGAAGCCGATGATATATACGTACACGGCGTGTACATGTAAATCGTATACGAGAAAGTCGAATGCACGCTCGCGACAGCGATGCACTGGTTCCCTGTCACTATGCGCACGTCGCGGCATATTGTACAGCTGGGAGACAGTGTAACGACAACGCTGACATGACCGTAGATTGGTTCAAGAACCTTCCGATGCACATCCTCGATATGTTAATCGCTCGCATTTTTACCGGCAAAAATATAAAAAAATTGAATTTGTTTTCTGTGAGAAATTTATATATCTGCGTGAGAGTGTGAGAATAACTCGAAATGCGTGAGTCTCACGCTCAATATGAGACTGGGCAGCCCTGTGAGTGATGCTGGTTGAGCCGTCCATCATAAAATGTTTCTCCTGTTCCTCCTCAGAGGGCTGTTTTGCCTCCAAGCCCCTGACTGACCGAGAGCTGCAGTCCATCTTCCGTGACGTCCTGACAGGGATTGACCAACTGGAAGAGCTAGGGTCATCCACAGTCCACGGCGCTGTCCATCCGAGGAACGTCCTACTGACCAGTCGCGGCTCGGCACTGCTCGCCGAGTATGACTACTCCAAGACGCCAGTGAGTGCTGTTATTCCGAACAGTAAAATTACTCGTGCTCGGAAATCCTTTTTTGTAAAAACTATTTGAAACGTGGTATCTATATATTGTCATCGTCAGTGACGGCATTGCTGTAGAGTTTAATGCGAACATTTGAAATATTTTAATCGCAATTGGTACAAACGGGGGTTTGTTTACTTTTGACTGCCAAAAAAGACGGCGAGCGGAACACAGAATAATGTAGTGCGTCTGTGTCACACATACCACGAGGCCGAAGTGCAGTAAAGATAGAACACACGCTGTACACACAACCAGAATATACAACACACAAGCGCATCAGTAACAGCTTCCGTGGAGTTAGAAGGGTACAATAGGCAGAGTGCGATATTGACTGTGTGATTAGGTATATTATACAACACCTGAATAAATCCCAGCCATCCGATTGGTGGATCGTCGATCACATGCATTGAATTATTCGTCCCATTGTACAACGCGAACCCGCACGGCAAAAAAACGTTGTATCACATGGTTCTATCAAACGGTAACGCGTTTGATAGAACTTCCCCGCCGCTACAACACGGCTGTCATTGGACTGGTTCCCGGTCCCTCCGTTGTCCTTCGGACTTAAAATGTATATTATATACATACGGGGGCCGGGAACCAGTCTAGGCTGTCATTCACACAAAATGGCGGACGGTGTTTCCGTACCGCGGTTTGTTTTCCTAACAGACGACGAAATATTGGAACTTGTATGCGATGCTGACGCTGCTAACACAGAGACAAATGAAATATGCAGTCAAACGATTAGAGGAATTTGCAAGACGCGCAGAAACAACAATTAAAGCTTTAACTGATTCGGAACTGGACCACTTTTTGTTGCGGTTTTATGCGGGACTGAGAAGGTAAACGGCACGTTGTACACCAAGAAATCCATGCATGCAATCTGTCGGATTTATTCAGGCGTTGTATAAAACAAATAATGAATGTTTCACATTCGTGCGATGGTAAGAATAATTTCATTCGGTGACAGATGGAATGTCCCATTCCACTCGGCTTCGCCTCGTGGAATGGAACATTCCATCTGTCACCTTATAAAATTATTCTTACCATCGCACTCATAAACATTCATTATTTGTATAATATCACATAGTTTTTGCCTTGGATCGACCAATCAGGATCGAGGATTCAAGTTTGCTTTTAGAAAAGAAGAGCTTACTGTAATTAAAATCTGTCAAAGTGAAGTAGTAGGTCAATTTTAAGAAACTCTAATATCACCAAAATACGTACCACTATTCTACTCGTGTCCAGTACACCAGACTGCATGGATCCTCAATTCAAATTATAGTTTCGTTTTGTAAATGTAACATCTTACATTGTATGTTTTTCCCAGATTCAACGTGGCCAACAAGCTTACAAGAGCAAGAACGGTCTCAGCTTCAGCCCGCCGGATGTTGCCGGCGGCCTCCCTGCTTCACCTGCCTGGGACATGTACTCCCTGGGTGTGCTAATTCTCTGGGTAAAGTCTCACACTAGTGCTAGTATTAAATTACTAGAATGCTAACTCATAATAAAGGAGTGAAACCCTGCCGGGGGGGCATCCATGTTTGTGCACAATAAAAGGCTCGACCTCGGAATCGGGGGCAGATGTCCAGTATCGGTATGATGTACCACTCTGTCTATTCCCTCATAATATGGCAATCTTCTGGGGATGACCACTGGAAACTGATAGAAACGTTGAGACAATGCAGTAGTTTCTCTGGCAACATTTGTGACCTGTTCCCACAAAATGGGTGTAAAGTAGCAAAATTTGCAAATCAAGATTCTGCTATTTCCTGAAAGGACTGGTTAAAAGCTTTAATTTGATATATTAGGTGTTGTGGTATCTCTTTTTTTTTTCCGATACAACCTTTTTGAGTTGTCAGTCTTGACCCCTTGTTTTGAGAAAATGAATCTCGAGGTTCTTTTTTTTTTTTATTTGTGCACACTTTAAAACGACTTCAAAAAGGAAATCCTAAAAAAAAAATTTTTTAATTCGAAAATAGATTCAGTTAAAAAACTTTGGGATGTGATGGAATAGGGTTTTTCAAATACATAGTTGTTGAAATCCCAAAATTGACTTTTCAGTGAAAATTTTTTGTTTTTGCTTGTAACTCAGAAAGCCATAGTGTGACTTCAAGCTCATTTTGTGCTGCCAGGTCACATTTTTCTGGCATAATGTCAAATTTCTTCTTCTGCAACTGACCTTTGACAATCGGATGTTCGTAATCGGAACAAATGACGCATTTATTTTTGTTTTGTGTAACAGGCCCACTACCCCGACGTGCAGTTCTCAACTCTCCCCAACGGCACGCCGGATCTGTCCATTGTTGAAATGGCCCCACCCCTGAATGAAGCAGTCTTGGCACTCTTGAGTCACGCCCCCGAGAAACGCCCCAACTCGGAAGGCGTGATGTCCATGGGCTACTTTGCTGCCCTGCCTGAACTTGAGAGCACCCGGAACGCAACGGAAGCCTTGGACGAAGACAAGATTGGGAACCAGGTGGATGAAGCCGAACGGGGCGACGAGGCTGCGACGGATTTGATGACCAGAGTTGAGGCTGGTGTCTCCGACAGTGTGGGGACTGCGAGTGACGAACAGAAGTGTCCCAGTGAAACTGTTCAAGATGGGCAGAGCCAAATGAAGGAAGATGGCGAAGGACTGAATGCCGAGAAGGGGATGGAGCGACAGAATAAAGCCGAGGTAGATGATGCAGAGATGAAGATTGAGGCAAAGAACACTGGAGATGACGCTAAACCAACTCATCAAGGTGAACTTTGAGTTGAGGCACACGTAGACTGAGATGCTATATTGGAAGAGGCGCCATGGCATTTTGAGTTAGACAGAAGCAACACATTTATCACTTTTTTTTTTTTTTTTTTTTTTACAATTTTACTACCAAAAACTATTTCCTTTAATATCCCAAAGTTTTATAACTGAATTTAATTCCACATTCATAAATACCTTAGACAGTTTGCCTTGGCCTATTGGTCGAGAGCCCGTCACTTCGGTTCTAAACGCGTGATAAAGGTACCAACACTTTTTCCGGTGTCGCATGTAGTTTAGACTCTAATGAAATCTGGTCCCTTTTATTGGTGCCCGTCACTTCGGTTCTAAACGCGTGATAAAGGTACCAACACTTTTTCCGGTGTCGCATGTAGTTTAGACTCTAATGAAATCTGGTCCCTTTTATTGGTTGAACACTCGCGCGACCAGTCACTTTCCTAATTATGCAAGCGCAATACTACCGATGAGTCCGTATTTAGAGTCCATAAATTCACACTACACCGGCACTGCTGCGTTCTGCGCCACATCGCCCAGTACGCGTCACATGCGCGTACATTTCCATATGAGGACATTTTTTAGCACAACTGGCGTGAGACACGTACATGTACCATTCATCAGCTTAAAGGGGTGTTTTAAAAAACAAGGTCAAATTTTTGAAAAAAATCATTGGAAATTTATCATTTTCGAGTTGTTCCGTGGATTTTTCCTGAATTATTCAACAAGGTATTTAAACATTATTTAAACAATTTCAAAGTGAACAAAGAAACTGGCAGGAGCGGGATTCGAACCTGCGACAAGTTTGTTTCGGGCATGCAACTTTTCCTCGGTTCAGCTGATTTCCTCGTTTTTCACTTCCCACTTATGCAATTGAAAATTGAAAAACACTGTACAAAGTCTTGTAAAGATTGGAATTTCCTTTCTTTTTTTTTTTATTCTAAGTTGCATGCCCGATGTTTAAAAACTGCCTTGGGGCCTGGTCGCTGATAGTGACCCGAGCGAAGGTCATTCTATTTTGCACTGGAAGCTTAATTCCTACACTGGCTTTTAAGCTTCGTTTGGTTCTGATTAGACGTAACTGCACCCATACCCTTTCATTGCCACTGACAGTGACTGCTCCAATTTCCGGGTCCATCCTTCTGAAGAAGATGGTGGCCGCCATGGCAACCAACGAAGAGACGGTCAAAGAAGGGGTCGCCAAGACGATGGAAGGGTCTGAGATATGATGGGTGGCTATCCTGAAGGAAGGGGCAAGTACCCTGTCAAAGACTCCAGCATTTCTGAGTTCATGTGCAAAATTATTTGAAGGGAATGCAGAGAAGTATGTTCTTGTCGGATGCCACGTTGGCAAGAAGCCACGTGTTGGATCATTCGTTTTCAGGTATTCAAGTCTGTGCCTTTTGTGGTAAATTTTGTATCGTATGTATGCTTTCCGAAACTTCTGCCCAGGGGTGGTTGAGAGGGTTGAGAGAGATTCATAATAATAGTTTAAATGACTTCAGGGAGTTTATTTTTAATCGCATTTCACAAAATACTGGTGTTTTTGCTTTGCACGGTGGAGTACAAGGGAAGAAAAATTTGCAGATACCGCATGTGAAGGGACCAAGTCTGAAAAGGTCTGCCTGATGTGACCATCATCTGACAGATGAGACAGGCTGGCCGGACAGGCTGGCCGGACAGGCTGGCCGGACAGGCTGGCCGGACAGGCTGGCCGGACAGGCTGGCCGGACAGGCTGGCCGGACAGGCTGGCCGGACAGGCTGGCATTTACTTGACATTCAAATATAAGCAGATGTTTTTTCACCCGATCTTCCCCAAGCTGAGCGCGGCCTCCTTGCTTAATTGAAAACAAGAAAAAAATTCTTGGTCCCCCTCCCCCCCACATTGTCGTTCTGTCATTCAATATAATTAGCATACTAATTAGCATAAAACCAGAGAAACTCCTCTGGCTTCATAGATTTCTTCGCAAATATAAATACCGCCTGGTTGAGACGTACGTCACAATGGTCAAAAGGGATTGTGGGAAGGAATGAGACTGCTTTTTCCTTCCCACAATGCCTTTTGACCATGGTGACGTCTCAACCAGGCGGTATTTGCGATGTTGTCTATACCGATGAGGTCTTTATACTGATGCAAAAAAACTTGTCCAAACAGCACAAATAACTTCATTCAACCAAATGAATTTCTCCACGATTCCAAGTTTTTAAACCAAATGTACTGAATGAAAAAGCATCCAGCTCTTTAGAAAAATGGGAATTATTATGGCGCATGCGCACACAAGGGCCAATCAAAGCACCAGATTCACATTGGCTACCAGTCCCATATGTTTTATGCATGTATTTGGGGGCAGGAACCAGTCTAGAATGTAGTCTGTCACTAAGCATGTTTTGTTGTTGTTGTTATTTACCTAATGCTGCTCCATACAATTGGATGGTTGGTCTTTTGATAAAGGGAATTTACCAAAGGCTAAGGTTTTGTTCTCTGTTCTTGTGATTGTCGTAATCCAGCCATTTTCTTACAAGTTTATTAAAAGAAAAAAGGACGTGATGAGTAAAAAGTTGATCCTTAAAAAATCTCTAATGTGCATTTTACCTTGATTGTATTTTTTATTCTGGAAGTTTTTTTTTTACCCATGACTTGAAATTAGATCAGACGGAAATAATCCTGAAACTTTTAGAAACGTTTTAATTGTTTAAACTGTGTTTTTTCGTCTTATGCATTTGAAAACCAAAATAATCGGGTGTTTAGGTAACGCCGGTGATTAATTACAAGAAAGTAAAAAAAAATAATAACTCTGTTTTTGGGGAGAATTGGTTTATTTGATAATTCGGAACAAATTAAAGAAAATTGTAAAACAATAGTTGTAACCAGTTAGAGGTGGTGGGGTTGGCCACATTTTGTTGCCAGTCCCACCACCCTTACGGTTTTCCTGGGTCCAGATCTAAATAGAGAGGATAAATCTTCAATATTTACCAAAGAAATGATCCCAATTTTCAGACCTATAGACCCAGGCGGGGTAACGTCCACCGTTGGTGCCCCCAATTCCGTACTGCATGCTTTGATGTAATGATAATTAGGTACATGTATGTCAACACTACCTGTAACTTGCTTCGGCTTGGAAAAGGACAAAGAACCGTTTTTATGTGATTGGTAAATCCAGGAGTGAGAATTTTTACGTTAAAATTTGTAGGAAGGATGTTTTGGACGTATTAGTGCATACCCTTATGTCACAATAACTAGTTGAGTGGGTTTTTCGCATAGATTCTTGCCAAACAGTTTTTTCCTACTTAGTACATCATAAAATTATCAAAAATTGTTGTTGGCATTTTTTTGGCGGCCATCTTGGTATAATGGCGGCCATCTTGGTATAATGGCGGCCATCTTAAAATCTGATGTCAAAAAGCTCTATTTTGCTTAATGATTTGCTTTTCTTTTCCATATTTCTTTGTGAAAATAATTTTGTGTGTGCTCTGACAACTCTTTAATATATTAAATCAACAACTCATAACCCAAGATGGTTCCTGAATTCAAAATGGCTGCCATTTAGGAGCATTTTAATATATCACATTGAACAACCAGCCTATATTAAATCAAGATCAAGTGCTGAAATATATTTTAAAAAGCATGTGGCAGCCATTTTGAGCTTGTAGCCATCTTGAATCATATTTTAATCAATGTAATGTGCATATTTGACTGGGATCATTGATCATAACAAAGTAATGAGGTAAAGAAATATAAAATATTTAGACAAATCTGATTTTTGGATGTTAAAACTACTAACATTTGCCGCCATTTTGAATTTGGCAGCCATCTTGGTGATGATATGGCAGCCATTTTGAATTCAGGAACCATCTTGGGTTATGAGTTGTTGATTTAATATATTAAAGAGTTGTCAGAGCACACAAACAATTATTTTCACAAAGAAATATGGAAAAGGAAAGCAAATTATTGAGCAAAATAGAGCTTTTTGACATCAGATTTCAAGATGGCCGCCATTATACCAAGATGGCCGCCAAACAAATGCCAACAACAATTTTTGATAATTTTATGATGTACTAAGTAGAAAAAAACTGTTTGGCAAGAATCTATCTGAAAAGCCCACTCAATTACACAAGGGTATGCACTATATATTGGGAATGAAACCTGTTCTTTTAGGTAATATCAGTAGAAGAATCTGCACAATTGATGAAAATTGCTGGAAAATCCTCATGCCCAGTATGTACAATGTACGTACTTCATTATACTCCACATTCCATCTACGATTTTTTTTTTGTAAAAAAACAAACTACCGTTTGTTCAATTGTCACAAACTTATTGCCACATATTTGCCACGGTGCTATTTACGTTTTATTCAGCATAATTTAACTTGAAACTGTATCTTTTGTTACTCAGAAATAATGTTCGTGCTAATTATAATTAACAAAATAGGCCTACATGTATGTTGCCGTACACCTTTGTACCAATGCCGTGCTATCGAAAGAGATTTGTTTTCCCTGTCGATTGTTAAAGATGATGTTGATTGCTGAGAGAAGTCTGCGTCATTTTTTTGTTTTATGCAGATTGCGTATTGTAAAATATAACGGCCAATTATTTCTGCCATGAAATAACAAAAAAGTGACTTTTGAGAGCAATTTTTTTTTAAAGTAAGTCCGCTCTATCTATCCCCAGTGGCGGATCTACGGGGGGGGGGGGGGGGGGGGGGGTTTGGGGGTTTAAACCCCCCCCCCCCCCCTTGGGCTGAGAAAAAAAAATAATAACCAGTGTCGGGTGTCGAAAAATCGGCACGCTGGGGTGTGTAGGCCAATCACCTCAGGTAAACCCCCCCCCCCCCCCCCCCCCCCTTGGGTAAAACCTAGATCCGCCCCTGAGCCCGCTGGTGCCATTTGTATACAAGTCTGACGTCATAGGACGAACTTTTGGCTGAGTTCGGGCGAGTTGTCGTTCGTGTTCCGGCCATTTCGAACGCCCAAGAAAGTCTGATAGCCCATGGCATTGCAAGAGCGACACCACGCAAAATGTAATGGCAGGGCGGATGTACGTTTCTATATAGAGCTAGGAAACATTTTGCTCTATGGTTACTCAATTCATTCGTTTCAAAAACCTGAATTTTTAGACGCAAAATAATTTAACTGAAGCACAATATTTAGACTGCATTTTCCCCTAGTTTGTTAGGAAAAAGCTTTATTTTTCAAAACGTTTGGAAGGGAATTTTAGGCAGCTGTACGCCGACTTCTCATGCTTCGTCAAATCATCCGCCATCTTTGGTCGTCTTCTACGTCGCGTCAAATTACGTCATGTTCTTGTAAACCCCGATTGGTAGGTGGTGTGTGATCTTGTTCCGAGTGCAATGTTCTCGGTTCGCGTTCCCGCCGTTCGGGCTCAAGAACAGGGAACTCCTGTTAAGAACAGACCGCCCCAACTCAGCCTTTGTGTCTGGCACTAGGAACAAAAGAGGAGTTCGTACTATGAGGTCAGAATTGTTTGCGGCCTGCAGCGACGACTTTTATACAAATGGCATCAGCGGGCTGTGCTGCGCTGCGCTAGAGGGGACTTGATAAAAATAGCTCTCAAAAATCAGTTATTTAACGACAGAAATAATTGGCCGTTATGTTTTACAATACGCAATCTACATAAAACTAAAAAATGACGCAGACTTCTCTCGGCAATCAACATCATATTTAAGGGTAGCACGGAATTATATGCATTCTGACAGTTTACAAGGTAGCAAAATCTCTTTGCCGCAAACTAATGTAACTATCGAAATTAGCCTTTTAGAGGTATGGCGAACACTTTAGGAGGGCGCTATTTGATTTGGGTAAACCTTTTGTATGGCACAAAATGTATACCCAAATCAAATAGCGCCCTCCTATTGTGTCCGCCATACCTCTAAAAGGCTAATTGCGATGTACATGTGCACGGAAGCACGAGAACGTTGATTAATAACCTTTACTCCCTAAGTGGTGTAAAAAATCGTATTGAAATTTGAGGATTCAGGACCGTTAGCGTTAAGTTTTGACAAAAATCAGTATTATTTATGTGTTTTGATCGGACATGTGCTTTGTTTTTTTGGAAAGAAAATCAACAAAAACAACAACTTTTATAACTAAACAAGTTTACTTGTCTTTTTAAGTTTCCTGTTTATTTTTGTTGTTACTTGTATTCAAATAAAAAGGAAATTCACAGTTGTGTTCTGAGCTCTATTTGCGCATTGTAGTTTATTTCCAGCAAAGTCTAATTAAAATACACCTCTAACTGTCTTTAGTTCCGTCCCCTCTTCCACCTTCAACCTGACGCCTACCTCCCCAGCACCCAGTGGCGGCGATTTCACGTCAAGGTTGGGGACGGAGGAAAAGCACACAGGCAACAATTGTAAGCGTTTTGTACTCTGTGTCTCTTGCGTAGCCTGGGAAATGTTTGAAAATGTGTGCTGATCTTTGCGTATTCTGGTGCACAGGCCTACTGGTGGTGCATGTGAAAGCCAATGGCCCATAAAATGTGGCGTCCGCAACGGAAATCGGACATGAGTCGCATGACCTATTTTTTAGTACTTTTTGTAATTGCAATTTGTATGAAAATCGTCAAAAAATCACGATTCCTGTTTTTGTCAAAATACTGTAGTTTAAAGCCGATTTAACTCAAAATACCCGGTTTGATTTTGTGTTGAGACCATTAAATGTGTACAATATGACATTTTAGTCTGGCGTACTTCCCGAAAACAATCGTGTAAACTGTTATTTTTCATTCTCAATGCTGAATTTACGGCTCTATTCGAAAACCAAAATATCGTATAACAGTAATTCTACCTCCCCTGGTATTACGTCACTTCGTGACCACGTGAGATTGCGCTGACTATACTGACCGCACCTTCGGTGCGTAATCTGACTTCACCGCCTTCGGACGTGAGTGCATTAGGTGCTAGGCACTAATGCATAATATTTGGAAGCCTAACTAGATCATAACTTCTACAACTAACTGATATTAGTAGTCCTAATACACAGATGTCCATCATGAACGAAGCAGACGAAAACGAACGAATTCTGCTTGAACTGGCTGGCCAGCTGGCCACCGACGGGACCGGGGCCGTCACCCAAGATTGTAGCTGGCGTTGAACAGCAAAGGTTAAACCTACAAAGCCGAATACCAGGAAACGGGAAACAGCGGGCAATTTGATAGAGACAGAGAAACACGAGGTGTCGCCGATGCTTGAAGAGCATGCGGGCCCAGCCGTACATGACAGTGAACAGGCTAAACGCCATTGCCCACAGGGCAAAACACTAAAACCTATTGGGGTTGTGGCCGACAAAAGCTCTAATTTGCGTAACTATAAAATCCCCAAAGCAACAAAGGCTACCACAGACGAATCTAGCATGTTCAGTACAACGGCTGAGCATTTCCAAGCAATGCAAGACAAATCTATGCAACTTCTCTGCAAAGGTATGCAGGACGGGATCAGCAGCTCTTGGGTTCAATAAGCAATGCTTCAATATTGAAACTGGCCACAGTGCCAGCTCCCGCCACACCCGTAACAGCTATACATGTACCATCAGTGCGCCGAAAGGGAACGACCCAGACCAAGTACTCGAACAACTATTATGGCTACAGGCCATGATAGAGAGGACGCTGGTGAGGAGAACCCCAATGTATAGACACTGGAGATGCTGGGTTTTTAGCCCCTTGCGTACGGATGACGCCATATGGCGCAAAAAAAAAAACAGTGCCACCAGGCCGGATGACGCCATTGGCCGCTGTTTGTGCAGTTTCAATCCATTGTTGGATTATTGTGTATATGTTACGCTTGACTGCACAAACACATTGTGGCCGTTTCGCTTGGCACCCCGAAGTCTCCCGTAAAATAACCGTACTCAGAATTGGCCAAGATGGTAACAGCCATGTTAAAAACAAAGATGACCGACACCAAACTAAGGGAAAAACAGAGCCAGTATCCCCACCCAGAGTACTGCGAAACAATGGTTGGAATCCGGGTGAACCCTAAGATTTGGGGCAAGCTCCGTACCCCCACTAAACGAGAGGATCTGAAATTTCAGAAAATGCAAGCATTTCAGATCACAGCATCAGTATACCCCAAAACCAAGTTCTCGACACTTTAAAATGATTTAAAAACTGGTAAAGTCAACAAAGGTGAATGGGACCCTACCACACTGACACGCAAATGCATTGACGCAATTGCATTGATGGCTCACTCTTATTGTGAAGTGACGCAAAGATTAGAGCAGGCTAATCAAAACGTTGAGAATAACCCGAGAAGTCCCCATGGTTCTCCCTGAACCATATTAACCCGCGAAGTCCCCATGGTTCTCCCTGAACCATATTAACCCGAGAAGTCCCCATGGTTCTCCCTGGACCATATTAACCCGTGAAGTCCCCATGGTTCTCCCTGAACCATATTAACCCGTGAAGTCACCATGGTTCTCCCTGAACCATATTAACCCGAGAAGTCCCCATGGTTCTCCCTGAACCATATTAACCCGAGAAGTCCCCATGGTTCTCCCTGAACCATTTTAACCCGTGAAGTCCCCATGGTTCTCCCCTGAACCATATTTTTCACTTAGCGACAGTAGAGAAAAAACAAGTTGCCCGAAATTGGTTCTCCCTTGAACCCTTCTCACTTAACGAAGGTTGAGATACGAGTTATGCGATAAGGTTCTTTTCAGAACCCGTACCTCACGTTAGTTGAGATAAACACATGGTGTTACCGCAAACCGAAACGATATTTCAAGAAATAGTTAATACAAATTGAACTCGGATGCCTCATTATATGGATGGGGAGCCTCGTGTGCCATGGGATCAATGGGAGGTCGCTGGTGTAATGCAGAGCTTGGGCTTGGGATTAAAGCAGCATTTTATGCGATGCAGACCTTTTTCCGTTCATGAGACCGTAGAGGCTGTATACACGCTCGCAAAGTCACCACCGACGCGGCTCCTGCACGAATTCGTGCTTGTTTAATTAATACTAAGCAGAATGCCAGTTACTCCAAATATAGATTTATTTGCATCCAAACTAAACCACCAACTAACTCCTTCCTGGAGGCCTGATCCAGCTGCATTTGCAGCTGATACATTTACGTTAAACTGGGGGCATATTTTACCATGCGTTTTCGCGCCATTTGCACTTGTAAGCAGAGTCCTTTAAAAACTAGAGGACGAGAATGCAGATGCTATTGTGATCGTTCCTTAAATTTATGGCCCACTCGGGCATGGTATCCACTTTGTGTTTCTTTTTTCCCTGTCTTTTTACCTAGGAATCGTCTAATTGGGCCTGTAAAACTTACTGCTGCGGAGGGTAAAACCGACAATCGACGATCGACACTTGACAATTTGGCAAGTTTACCGGCTGTCCGCATTGGACTAAATTTGGTTAAGTTGACAAAAGTCCAATGCGGACACGGCTTAACTCTTCACGTGCCACACAATCTCTCAGTTGTCCACCCTCTACACAAGACGCTTAATTCAGTTAGTAGCATGCCACTACATCCGCCAAGGATTGAGCGACAAGGGTATTTCGCCTGGGGCAGCAGATATTATTGAATCGTCTTGGAGGCCTGGAACTATTAAACAGTATGGCACGTTTCTGAAGAAATGGCAAATATTTTGTAAAAACAAACAGGATAACCCCTTCTCGCCCAAAATTGAGGTCGCTATAGATTTTCTAACGGAACTGTTCAACAATGGAGCCGGTTATAGCGCAATCAACACTGCCCGCTCTGCTCTATCAGCAGTAATGAATTTACCAAATGGCCTTGCGTTCGGCCAACACCCACTCATTTGCCAATTTGTTAAAGGTGTTTTTCAACGTCGACCCAGCCTCCCGCGTTATCAAACGACCTGAGACGTGAACATCGTGTTAAGACACATTGCCAGTGTAAACACAAATTTGGAAGCTATTTCATTGAAACGCCTTACAATGAATTTAGTTAGTTAGTTGATGGCTCTATTGGCAGGCCAGTGCACACAAAATGTTCGACATAAGCAGTATGGAAGTAAATTTGTCACAGTGTATCTTCAAAATAAACAACCTTTTGAAGCAGTCACGGCCAGGTTTCCACCTTTACCACGTGACGTTCTCAGCCTATCCTCCTGATCGCCGACTTTGTGTTGTTGCATTGCTTCATAAATAGGCCTACCTTGAGAGGACCGAGACACTAAGAGGGGCTGAATCTACTGTTAACACTGTCCAAACCCTAGAGCTGCATCAATATACAAATAATGAATGTTTATGAGTGCGATGGTAAGAATAATTTCATGAGGTGACAGATTGAATGTTCCATTCCACGAGGCGAAAATGGGGCATTCCATCTGTCACCGAATGAAATTCGTCTGACCATTGCACGAATGTGAAACATTCATTATTTGTTTTATACAACACCTAAATATATCCTCGTCGGATTGCATGCATGGATTTCTGTGTACAACGTGCCGTTTTCCCTTCTCAGTCCCGCATAAAACCGCGACAAAAAGTTGGCAAGTTCCGAATCAGTATGTTAGAGCTTCAATTATTATTCCTGCGTGTCTTGCATATTCCTCTAATTGTTTGACTGCATATTTGATTTGTCTCTTTGTGTTAGCAGCGTCAGCATCGCCTAAGAGTTCCAATATTTCGTCGTCTGTTAAGCCGCCTTTCCATAATGCGCGTTTTTAGTCCGTTTTGCGTCCTTTGCGTAAACGTTGCATTTGCGATGCGTTTTGCGCGCGTCATTTAGCTTTTCATAGATACGTAAAGAATGCGCCGGGAATTTCGTTAGCAACGTCGGAAAATGAAAAAAATGGCTACCCGGCAAGATCAAATGCGTCTATTGATTGTAGCTGCAGCTTACAGAAAAAGAATTAATTCCAATCAAAACAGAAAACACAGGGTGTGGGTCCATGAAATCCTTCAAAGCAGGAAAGAAAGTAGGGGCCTATGAGCTTCAACTTCACGAAGAAAACTTCCGACAATATTTCCGTGTATCAAGAGAGCAGTTTCGGCAACTTCTAGCTCTTTTGGCTTGAGCCGGAAATCACTAAACATTGCATCTCGAGAGAACCCTCGTCCAGGTTGGACGTCCTTAATACTTCATTGCATTCCGTTGTAGCGCAATGAATGGAGATACTATAGGAGTCCAACCTGGGCTAGAGAGAACCCATATCTGCGCTTGAACTACTGGCATTATATTATGCCTTCGGTAATTATTAATACATCTCCTTATACACTCCCCGCGCAATTGTCAAATTTCACCTCAACATTTTTTTTTTCAATTCTTTTCCCCTATAGCAATAGGCCTATAGAAGTCTTTCAGTTTTGACAATACTCTAAAAACTGTGTTTAGCAATTAAACACAATCTTGCTATCAGTAAACATGTTGAGAAGCTAAACATTACGTGTCCAGTTCCTAAACATCAATCTTCAGTGGCTAAACACAATCCGTCAATGGCGTGAATATGTTATTGCGCATGCGCCATGCGTTGCGTATCCGCCAAAATCGCTCTATATGCGATTTGGACGGACGACCGGAACGGACACGCAACGTGTACTACATTACGAGATCGATTTTTCGTGCCCGTAAAAAAAACGCATGAGCGCAACGTATGCGCAATATACGCAACGGACAAAAAACGCGCATATGGAAAGGCGGCTTTAGCCGCGGTTCGGGAACATCGTCCGCCATTTTGTATGAATGACAGCCGTGTTGTAGCGCCACCTATAATGACCGTGAAATTCGCGAAGTTACATCACACGCCTACCGTGTGATGTAACTTCTCGCGGCGTGCGATGGAACAAATAATGAAATGCACGTGATCGACGATCCACCAATCAGATGGCGGGGATTTATTCAGGCGTTGTATAAAAGAAACTATCGGCCGATGGGTTATTAGGAACACGCTCAAAGACGCAGGTCTATAGATGAGAAACTATTCAAGCCACACAGTGTGAGAGCCTCATCCAATACTGCACAACGACATGGAGTGCCCATAGACGTGATACTAAAAACAGCAGGCTGGTCAAATGTTGGAACATTTGCGACTTATTATAATAAACCTGTAAAGCCCGGTTCATACTTAATGCGAATACGTATGCGAAGCGAATTCGTTATGGTAACGGTGTGCGTCACAATGAAACTTCAATTGTTGACGTCATGAAATTCGCTTCGCATTCGCATTCGCTTGAAGTATGAACCGGGCTTAACTCCAACACCCAATAGCAGCGTATTTGCAAAGACTATACTTGATAATATATCCCAAACATTCAGTATAGAGAAACTGAATTGCTTAGCAACACTGAGGATATTGGAACTAGCATGCTCGGGTGACAAACGGAAGAGAATTTAACTGTTAAAGTAGTACCCTCTAACTGAAACAAAGTGGCCATTAAGAGTTTAACATTGTATTCCTTTGAAGGTATACTGCTTGTATTTGTGATACAACAATTCAGAAATGCTTAAGCGAAATGCTTTATGATCGAAATCTTATTAACTGCCCAGGAAGTTGGTTGTATTGATCAGTGAGTTGTCTGCATTGATCATTAAGCGATAACTGCAAGATATAATTTGAACTCTTCTAAGTGACACGAACAGTTCAGAAGAAGTTTATATTAAATAGTAAGATTCCTGCCAGTGTAATCGTGTCATTCTAATAAATTGTTCAATGTAAGCCCATCTTGTGAACATACACTGCAGCTTTCGTGTCATAATTTTACGCTTGACTGCACAAACACATTGTAGCGGTTCGCTTGGCTGCTAAAACCGCCGCGACACCCCGACGTCTCCCGTAAAAGAGCCTACTCAAGGGGGGCGGGTTAAACGAGCTTTCACAGAAGTGAAGTTTGATTCGGATTGAGCCGTATTACGGCACGGAGGGATTACGTGCCCTCCCTGTCGTCATTTAAGGACCCCACCCTTTAATAGGGCCCAGTTCTATAATAATATTGGTCTTCACCTATTTTACATGTGTTCAAGAGCCAACTTTTAAAGTCTGAAGGTGCGGTCAGCGCAATCTCATACAATCCCTCCGTGCCGTAATACGGCTCGGTAGAATCCCAATCAAACTTCACTTCTGTGAAGCTCGTTTGATTTTAGGATTTTCCCTTCTCAATGCTGAATTTACGGCTCTGTTCGAAAACCAAAATATCGTATAATTTTTTTCACAATTAAGGGCCTGTCACTCTGGCCATGATAACGAAAACGATACGAATAAACGCTCTCTATTTGTCGGTGGAATGCGCGCGTATAACACGCGCGAAAATTCCATAAATCAATGGCGTTTATTCTCACCGTTTTCGTTTCTCGTCGTCATCATCGTGGCCAGTGTGACCGGCCCTTTGCAAAGCTTGCATACTATATCATGTAGCCCTATTTTATTATGAAATGAAAATCTCAATTTTCAAAATTTCTAACTTATGTCAGGGGTGCGTTTTGGCGGTCACAAACAGCCATGAACCAACAATTGGTTAGGTTGCTTCTTGTCGGGGAATTTCTTTGGGAATTTGAAATAGGCGAAAATTACACATCATAATGAAATCCTCAAATCTCCAAAGTAATTAAACAAAGAGAAACAACAGAACCAGTTTTCGGTTATGACCGCTAAAACGCACCCCTGATCTCGCTTGCTGGTTAATGTATAGACCATCCTCGACTCCATGGGCGCGTGTGCGTTCCTTCACTAAAGATCGCGCAAGGCATGGTGGGAAAACATGGCGCCGCAAGATCGTACCCATGACAACGAGGTTGTGTATAGACTAATCCGGCGACCAAAATTAGAAGCATTTACTGCGGTGGCGAGGCGCCCGCGTGCGTGTTAGACGCACGCGCTCGACGCAGCTTCGACCAACAGGGTGTTTACAACTTGCCAAAATGCGCACGCGACTCAAATTAAAGAACGCGGGCAGCCTGCACACGAGCGCGGCACTACTGTAAAAATGGCGTCGGCAAATTTCTGTATACGACAGGGGGAATTATTGGTGGGGACACTACCATTAGCCTTTTAGAGGTATGGCGGACACATAGGAGGGCGCCTTTAATTTGGGTAAACCTTTTGTATGGCACAAAAGGTATACCCAAATCAAATAGTGCCCTCCTGTTGTGTCCGCCATACCTCCTAGAAGGCTAATGATCGTCCCCTCCCCAAAAATATTTGGGAACGTATCCCTCCCCTCCCCAGATCGCCGCCTATGCAGCTCAGCCCGCGTTGCAATGCTTTGTGTATACAGTGTATGTACATTGTAAAGACCCACCTGGATGAATTTTCACATGATGCGTGCACGTGTTTGTGGTAGGGTACACATGGAGAAATAATGGGTACACGGAGCACTTCAATCATTGTTCCTGTAATCGTATCTTTTGTTTGAAACTAACATTTTTGAAACTTGAAAGCGCCCACCCGAACAAAGATACTGACAATTTGGGAGACCGCCAACATAGGGCAAGATAGCTCAGTAGAGCGCCGGTACGGTATTTCCGAAGGTCGCAGGTTCGAATCCCGCTCCTGCCAGTTTTCCTTGGCCACTTTGAAAATGTTTGAAACCTCTAATTGGCTTTGACACACAATTTCCAACCGAGGATAACATGACAATCAGCATGTTTCGTCCTCTTCTATGCTACGATTTTGTTCCCTGCGCACCATTCGTATGTAGACGTATGGAAATCGTGCATACACAAATGTACCAAAGCCAGACATATAAAATTATCAACGATATAGTCGATTAGACATTACAAAAACTGTGCTGCATATTTTGTATTGTGCAATGCCCCGTGGAGATCAATATTTACCGAAGGTCGGGCGTGGGAATGGGTGGAGAAGCGCATGTCGTGTTGTTGGAGTCAACATTGACAATCTGAACCAAATCCAGGTTTTCATCCCGACACGTCTGTATAGTGACCTCAGCTTCATGGCTTCTGCAGAGTTGGCCTTGCTCATTTTGATCGCATAGCTGAGGTAAAGACTGCTCGTCGATACAAAGACTATACGGCACTATATGATACAACGGCAACGTTGCCTTTTCAGCCTATTGTTGCCGTTAACACTTGCACTTGAATACGCCATTATTTTTTGGGTGCATGCATGTATTTTGTTTATTCTAAAAGTGTGTTCACGTCGTACACTACAGATACCCTGGTACACTCTGGGCCATACTATAAAGTAGGTGCTTCTGACAAGTTTTAGTGATGTACATAGTATGCCTAGGCCTATAGGCCTACACGCGAGTAACTGCGCTCGAATTTACCCTATGCGCCCGATAGAGGCACTGGAATTGATTTGTCAACTCTCTTACACATGAGGCACAGTATGTGATTGATATGATATTTTAGTTCGAGTACGGGATATGTGCTTTACATTGTGTTCACGATTCTGGGACGTGCTGAGGTACGGTACACTGGGTGCGCGGTGACGCACATTCGCTTATCACAGTGTATAATCTAGTAGTTGTATGCTGCGTTCCAATCACGTTGTGTTTCTCGTGTTCATCGTGAATTACTCCCAGTTCACGAGTGGGTTGCATTCTAATGCTACTCACCAACACGCACCCACACAGGCCTTCATGCACATTGCGCAAGCGCAACGACCAAAGTTCACTTGACCCAAAGTCCACCCTGAGTTTATAATAACATAATGGTAAAGAACGTTAATTGCAATTGTGACTTACTTTTTATTTCATTTTGATTGGTTTCGGTAATCGTATAAACCGGAGATTTTTCATAACGCGCCTGCCGTCATGCGAGCCGCCCTTTTGCTCTGGAATATCGCTACATCCGGGATACTGTGACGTATGGCTGCACAACCGAGCCGGCCGGCCTGTACCCGGCCGGCCCCGCGGCCTGAGCTGTGCGAGTGCAGTGAACCATTGTCCGTACATGCAACACACACGAGAACGTGGCAGTGTTGTTCCTTGACGCACGTCTGTTTTCCATATTCCTGGCGAATTTTTGCCTGACTGCTAAAGCAAAACTCGGTCGTGCTGTAGTACAGCAACATCATGACCATTTGGCAAGCTTTTGGCTTCTCAAATAAACTGAATTCTCGAAAAGGTCTCAGCTTCTTCCAAATTCCCAATCCCCCAAACGACCGGATATCGCTGAACAATATAGAAACGCGAAGTTCGACTTCGAAGAAGATTGCTTCGAGAAAAATCGGCAGGCAGTTCTCCTGGGGTAGGCTAAGAATCTTCGAGATGATGCAGTGCCTAACATATTTTCTTTCCGACCAGAACAGACTTTGTGCTCTTCTAAAAAAATACGAAAAACCACGATAACCTTTTGCGCGTTGATTTGCATAGATCCTTGTACCCCGTCTTCGCTCAATCTAAGATGCACAGCGTGCGCCGGTCGTTGCCAGACTGATCATTATTATGCACGTCAGTACCGTTGTTGCTAGACCACGTGATTCGGGGCAAGCCGCAACGTGGCGACGCACGGCCAGTGGTGGTTTCCCTGTCTGGTATCTGGAACTACCGCTGGGTGAAACAGCGCACGATAGGGATTGTCACCACTCTAAAACACAACAACTGCTCGAATTGTTACAGTACATGTTGTATGTTCTTCTCGAAACGCGGCCTATTTTTAGCAATTATAGTTTCTTTAATGGATAACAACTTCGAAGGTTGGAACGTGAAGAAACTGCAGACATTTCTTCAAGAGAGAAGGGTTTCAATAACGGGTTACCTGAAGAAAGGACTGGTTGAACTGTGCAAGTGCGTGGCCAATCTGAAATTGACAACCGACCCGAATCGTTCAAGCCCCAACTTGACAAAAGATTGAAAGACGCTGGCTGCACATTTTCCGACCCATTTAATCTTCCTGGATTCACGAAGGATTTCTCGAATATACCAGATTTCGGACTATACGATGTCTTCAATTATTTGATTTGTTTTCGAGCGGATTACGACCGGCGAAAACTTATTCGTAAATATACAAAAACAATTTCTGCAAGACCAGTCACTTACGTAAAAACCGATAATGAGACCTTGCTCAACAGAATCTTTCTTCCTCCAACCTTTCCCACAAATAAAAAAAGAATGGAAAGAGAAATTTTGTTGATGTCTTTAACAACCCCCACCCTCCCTACCCCCTAAACGAACTTTGACTCACTGCGGCTATTTCCTGAGATGATCAACAAAATAAGATAATCTGATCATTCCTTGAATTTTGCCTGCACACACCGGTTCTTTCTTGCTATTTTCAAAATTTAAAAAGCACTTCATCTTGTAAAGAACAAGAAGTTCAACCAAAATTGACAATCGGTTTACCAAGGCCCTGAAACAAAAAGTTCCATCACATTGACTCAACATCGTAACACATAGTCTGCATATATGATTACGCCCCCTCCCAATAAAAACAAAAACAAAATTGTTCATCTCCACCGCGCTAGATGTCGAAGCTGGTATTGGGTCGGTGTAGTCATCTGTTGGCCCACTGCCACCGACGAAATGTTTGGAGCAAATGTAAGTATTGTAAGTTACATTCTCCGCCGAAAAGTCTTTTCTGGAGCAGTTTTTTATCCAACGGAGACACTTCTCACGGTTTGACTTCGGCTTCGGAAAGGGTAGCCACAAACGCCATTCATGTGGAGACGGTCCGAAAAGCGCGAGTCGCTGTTGCATGTTCCGTAAGAACAGTGCTTCTTCGCAGGCATTCTCAAGCACTAAATCCCACAAACTTCGTATTTTATGTTAATGTCTAGATTCTAACAATAACCAGTACTAGAGTCTGACAAAATCTGCGTGGAAATTTATCGTTTTAAAGTGACAAGAAACGTATGAATCGCGTACATGTACTTCGATCACGGCAAGTGGACACGTATGCGATATATGCATTGACATTGTGTCTGAGCTGCATGCTGCACGCGCGTATGCGAGAAAGCTTGCCCCGAATCACGTGTCGTGGCAACAATCACTACGCAGCGGGGTCAAAGTACGGGTCACTCGCAAAAGGCAAAGCAGCACGTCAAGTCGAAGTAAACATCAGCCTTACGCATACACGCAATAGTCGGGCGCCTTATAAAACATACGTATTCATATGCAGTAAGCTGCGTCTAGGTGTGATACCAGTGCATACCGCACGTAGCCAACTATACCCAGCACGATATGGGGCAGAGGGGTACCCCACTTTCTGTCCCTATACCCTATACACTCTCCAGACTATGGTGTACTATTTACGACACATCGCTTTGCCTCTTCCATACGCGACGCGACTATACGACGCGACGGCACGACGGCTGCGTTGCATCGTGCCGTCGCGTCGTGCCGTCGCTTCTTTCCCATTACTTCTGGCGTCGCGTCGTGCGTCGCGTCGTGCCGTCGTGCCGTCGCGTCGTTTTTTTCTAGCTTGCAGGTTTTCTTTCCTCAACGTCGCCCCTTCCGTCGCCCATCGCGTCGTACCGTCGTGCGTCGCGTCGTGCGTCGCGTCGTGTGTCGCGTCGTGCGTCGCGTCGTGCTCGCGTCGTGCGTCGCGTCGTGCTCGCGTCGTGCGTCGCGTCGTGTTTCGCGTCGTGTTTCGCGTCGTATTTCGCGTCGTGTTTTGCTTCGTGTTTTGCTTCGTGTTTCGCGTGGAGTAGTCCGGTCATGCTATTGTGAACATGCGCAGTTGAAATACCGAACTGGCTCACAGAATAACCCGCTAATAAATTTAAATTTATGCGCGCATGCGCTTAACCGCGCGGTGAACAAAAGGCCTGAGCTGTGTATTTGAAATGTGTAAAAAGACGAATTCTGTTTGTATTTTCCCAATTTTCGTAGCAAACAATCTACAGAATCAACAACGGTACCGCGATAACAGCGGTGTCTGGCGGGACAAAATAAATATTGAAAAGAGAGAAAATATTTCGTTCCTGAGTATCATTAGCAATTTTAGAGGTATGGCGGACACAATAGGAGGGCGCTATTCTATTTGGGTATAAATACCACAGACATAAATAACCCAGACATAAATAACCCATAGACGGACAACTGGGGGCGCAATACTGTAATTTCAGGAAAGCCGCCATTTTTGAAAACTATGGGCAAAATAGGTCCACATCCAATATGGCCATATTCACGTACACATTTTCGCACAGTACGCGGCGGTCTGTTTGTGAAGTCCGCAAAGCAACGGCACAGAAAAGGGTAATTTGCAGCATTTTTATGTCTTTTATGAGAGAAAAATAAACATGATCAGGGTTAGACATGAAGTTTACGTGAATTTCATTCAATATTTAAGTAACCGGGGAAAAATACTAATTTAGGACTGACAAGTATCACGCCAGTTTATCATTTTTGTATGCACTCATTATTCTGTTTTTTCCTTCCTCCATGGTTGAGGCTTAATTGTGTAATTCATGATAAGCACCATGTCACCTTGAGTGCTGAAAAACATGCAAAAAAAATCGTGGCAACTTCACTCACACTTTACTTTTTAGCCAACAAATTCTCCAATTTCTTTTACGTGGCAAAGATAAGGTCCCAGGTATTTCAACAGCCAAGTTTGAAGGCTCAATTAAAAATTGAAATGAGACTTTTTATAAAATATTTTGCACCTATTGTGAAGAGGCACATGATTTCAGTTCGAAGCAAAAGACTAGACTGGTGCACATGCATGTCCAACTGTTTGAAAAGATTGATTGTTTGCAGGGGGGGGGGGGGGGGTGTTTCTGATTTTGTTAAATGTAAATTTGCCCAAGTTGACTTCCAAAATGTTTCGCCTTCCAACAAAATTGAACCCTCCCCCCCCCCCCCCCCCCCCCGATCTCTTTAGTGTGGCATACGGGTGTGGAGAGATGTGGCCTAGGCCTATTTTATAGTAACAGACTGCTTCTTCTTTTGACATGTTTGGCACAGTTGACTGATTCAGTACTAAATTGGGTGTTGGACTGATTTCCTGTGTCAGTCTATTTTCTTGCATTGCATGTTTAAAATACATTAAGTTTTGAACTCTTATACATGTATGTACACAGTATCGAGAGTCGTACATTTTTTATTGGAAGATTTTACTTTAATACCCTCATCCAAAATCGGTCAGAAGCAGCAAATCTTGGAAAATAACCCTCAACTTGTGTTTAGAATTGTATAAAGACTTGGCAAAATCTGTAAAAATAAGAATGAGGCAGAAATCAACATGTGAACACTTTGAGTTACCATACACTGTACTATGTGCACTGTGCCAAGAACATCTAACACAGAAAACACAAACTTATTTTCCAAGATTTGCTGTTCCTGACTAATTTTGGTGGAGGGGAGGGGGGTTATTAAAGTAAAATCTTTCCCTTTGGAAATTTAATTTTGTCGGTGCCTATGACCCAACTTGATAACAAATTTGCTTATGAATACATTTTAATAAACACTTGTTTTTTCTGGTACATGTTTTGCAGAGATGAAGGTGATGTGCAATGCCTCGAACCTGTAGCGCTGGGGTGCAAACAGCAGTATTCAGAGGAAGCAAGATTCCACTACCTCACCAGACAGTGGATGTATGTTATGCATTGGGATGAATCCTTCTCTTCAAGATAGCCTCTGCTCAAAGCATTTTGAGCCCGAGTGTTTTAAAATGGGTGGTAAAACCAGAATCCTCAAGTGAAATGCTGTGCCTACACTGTTTGACTCTCAAACTTGCAAGAGAGCCAGTTCCCTTCATAAACCTGCCGAAGACCAGGATATGCAGAGCAAAATATTGACTTTCCAGAATAATCATGGCTTCTACACATTGCCATCAGAACTCCATCAAATGAAGAAGTACGTGAACAATTGGAGAGATAAGTGTGAGCCCCTACAAGCTAAGATTAAAAAACTCCGAGTGAAAGTTCGTAGAAAATCCCCATAAAACTCAAAACTTCAAGGGCTTTCGACACTTTTGTGGCACTCGTGTTTATTTGTGTTAAGCTTTTTCTTTCACAAAAGACCATTTTGTTTTCAGCTTTATGGGTGGTTGTTTGAATTGTTTTTTAGTTTTTGAGTGACATGAGTATAAGACTCATTCTTGTCAAAGGTTTTAAGGAGAATTCTATTACAAGAATTGAAACTGTAAAAACTTTCCTACATGTAGTTACAAACGTTATATTACATGCTCTTATAATTACCTGCATACTCTGTGTGGACCTGTGAACAAAAGATGTCCACACGAAGCAGGAAGGAAAAGAAAACGTTATGTGGACTTGCCCACGTCCACATAATGTTTCCCCTCATTTTGGGGTTAGGGTTATCTGTCGCAAAATGAAGGGCAACATTTAAGGGAATCACAATCAAAAATTTGGGTTGAAAGAACATTCACAGTGCGAGTGAAATTGGCTTTTTTCTCTTTAACTACATGAAAACAAAGGAATGTCCACACAAGGTATGGAAGGTAAATGTGTGTACATGTACATGCGTGTGAGGGTTACAGAATTTATTATTCATGCACCAGTAGGGAGTAAGAGGTGTTTCAGATTGTTGGCCTATGTGCATGAATAACACATTTATGTATGGTTACTATACTGCAATTCTAAGTAGTCAACAGACCTAGATCAATTTTTTTTTTTTATAGTTTTTATAGACACCAATCTCTATTTTGAATCCTATTTTCTTTTGCTATATCCCTTATGACAGGCTATTAATCGTACAGAAAAGTTATACACTGTTTTATATTTTAAAAAGAAATATAAACAAAATTATCCGATGAATGTAGCTTTGCTTTTATTTCAGTTGTTACAAATAAATTTAAATTCAGTTTGAAAGCGAAACATTTGTGTATGCATGTAAATACATTATATCAGTTTACAAGTAGCAAACTTGGTAGTCAACTTTAGTGGTCTTGGGGCCTACGGGGCTCGGACAACTCGACCGTCTGCGTCAAATGGGAAATCCATTGGGAAAAAGTCATCCATTGCTGGGGTTTCTCGGTGCGGGGGGGGGGGGGGGGGGGTCCTTGGTTGTGGAAGGGAAAGCCGTCTTGGCTGGGCGTCGTTCTATGTTTTGTGGCGCAGGGCTGGGATATGCGGGGAAGGGGTACTTGGGTTGATGTGGGCCGGACAGCGCTGTCGTTTTGAATGGGGCTTGGATACACAGGGGGCCGGGTAATGTGAATTGTGGTTAAGCCTTGAATGAATCAATAAGCCTACCGATTGTGTTGGAATCCGAATTTACAATATTTGGGACCAAAGAACCATGTTTATATTACGTTAATTGGGGAAATAAATTTGAAACCCGTTAATTATTTACAAATTTTCAGAATCATGAGTTTTTCGAGTACCCGGTAACTAGACACGGTCGACTCGACCCGTCCCGACGGTCGACCCGTCCCGACGGTCGACCCGTCCCGACGGTCGACCCGTCCCGACGGTCGACCCGTCCCGACGGTCGACCCGTCCCGACGGTCGACCCGTCCCGACGGTCGACCCGTCCCGACGGTCGACCCGTCCCGACGGTCGACCCGTCCCGACGGTCGACCCGTCCCGACGGTCGACCCGTCCCGACGGTCGACCCGTCCCGACGGTCGACCCGTCCCGACGGTCGACCCGTCCCGACGGTCGACCCGTCCCGACGGTCGACCCGTCCCGACGGTCGACCCGTCCCGACGGTCGACCCGTCCCGACGGTCGACCCGTCCCGACGGTCGACCCGTCCCGACGGTCGACCCGTCCCGACGGTCGACCCGTCCCGACGGTCGACCCGTCCCGACGGTCGACCCGTCCCGACGGTCGACCCGTCCCGACGGTCGACCCGTCCCGACGGTCGACCCGTCCCGACGGTCGACCCGTCCCGACGGTCGACCCGTCCCGACGGTCGACCCGTCCCGACGGTCGACCCGTCCCGACGGTCGACCCGTCCCGACGGTCGACCCGTCCCGACGGTCGACCCGTCCCGACGGTCGACCCGTCCCGACGGTCGACCCGTCCCGACGGTCGACCCGTCCCGACGGTCGACCCGTCCCGACGGTCGACCCGTCCCGACGGTCGACCCGTCCCGACGGTCGACCCGTCCCGACGGTCGACCCGTCCCGACGGTCGACCCGTCCCGACGGTCGACCCGTCCCGACGGTCGACCCGTCCCGACGGTCGACCCGTCCCGACGGTCGACCCGTCCCGACGGTCGACCCGTCCCGACGGTCGTTGTTATACTTGCAAAAATGCTCTTCTGATTGGCTAATAATGTGACAACATTTAGCTGTTCTAATATCAGAAATTTTCATTCATCAGTAACTGGCACCCTAAGGGGGTTCCCCAATTATTTCCTTTATTTTTTATTGCCATTTAAAATTGATTTTTCTGGTTATTATTTTCCTGATGTTCGATGCAAAGATATGTGAAACGGGTATCGCTCAATTCATGACAGATATTTAGCATAAAATCAATAATATTTGGACTGGTTCACAGTGCCATAGGTTTGTGTATAAATTACATGGTTTGTTTGGCCTCCAAACCGACAATGCATGAGAATGTCGAAAAGGTTTATTTTAATAGGCCTAATAGTAATGGTGGACAGAATCTGTAGAAAACACTATACCCCGAGACCCCTACTTTTTAAAAAAAGTAGCTCCTATTTATTGTGAAATAGGCCTAGCCTTGTCGAGTGCAATTTGAGTCCTGCGCGAGGGACTCAAATTGCGCTTGACAGTTAGGCCGCGCCTCTATGTGTGCACGTCGGCATAGTCGAAAATGGAAGTGTGCTTAGGCCTAACGTTAGTTCAATTTTTTTGTAAGAAAAACATTATTTTCGAACAAAATAATCAAATACATAACTGTGCAGCAGTATATAGTGAACGCTTCGATGGGTTTTCAGTCAACATTAATGCGTTTTTAACCGAAATTACCGATTTGAATCAGTCCTCCCGATATTTCTCCATAGAGTCGTGTATAATTTTCAGCAACTTCCGCCCATAGTTTCATACTTAGTCGGGCGCCGTCAAAATTACGGTATCCCGACGTTGATTTCAATAGGCGCTGTCCGTCTATGGGTTATTTATGTCTGTGATAAATACACAGGTTTTACCCAAATCAAATACCGCCCTCCTATTGTGTCCGCCATACCTCTAAAAGGTATGGTGTACTATTTACGACACATCGCTTTGCCTCTTCCATACGCGACGCGACTATACGACGCGACGGCACGACGGCTGCGTTGCATCGTGCCGTCGCGTCGTGCCGTCGCTTCTTTCCCATTACTTCTGGCGTCGCGTCGTGCGTCGCGTCGTGCCGTCGTGCCGTCGCGTCGTTTTTTTCTAGCTTGCAGGTTTTCTTTCCTCAACGTCGCCCCTTCCGTCGCCCATCGCGTCGTACCGTCGTGCGTCGCGTCGTGCGTCGCGTCGTGCGTCGCGTCGTGTGTCGCGTCGTGCGTCGCGTCGTGCTCGCGTCGTGCGTCGCGTCGTGCTCGCGTCGTGCGTCGCGTCGTGTTTCGCGTCGTGTTTCGCGTCGTGTTTTGCTTCGTGTTTTGCTTCGTGTTTCGCGTGGAGTAGTCCGGTCATGCTATTGTGAACATGCGCAGTTGAAATACCGAACTGGCTCACAGAATAACCCGCTAATAAATTTAAATTTTTGCGCGCATGCGCGTAACCGCGCGGTGAACAAAAGGCCTGAGCTGTGTATTTGAAATGTGTAAAAAGACGATTTTGCTGGAATTCTGTTTGTATTTTCCCAATTTTCGTAGCAAACAATCTACAGAATCAACAACGGTACCGCGATAACAGCGGTGTCTGGCGGGACAAAATAAATATTGAAAAGAGAGAAAATATTTCGTTCCTGAGTATCATTAGCCTTTTAGAGGTATGGCGGACACAATAGGAGGGCGCTATTTTATTTGGGTATAAATACACAGGTTTTACAAAGCAGAAACCACATGTCTTATTTTGCCTATGCGTAAGAACAAAACAAAGTGGTTAAATGGCGCCACCAACGGTGAAAAAGTGTAACTCACTGTAAACAGAGCGTATCCAGTTTTTTTGTGCCAGGAAGGCCAAGGGCAAACAACGTCTGAACCGTCTTAAAATCGTTTTAAAACACTATTTTTTTATTTTTTTTATGACGCTTCAAATGCCGCCAGGGGGGCAAGTCCCCCCCCCCCCCCCCCCTTCCGCTGGATACGCCACTGACTGTAAAGGTTTATAAATGTTGAAACAAAGTTGCCGTGTGCACGGGTTTACATAAACGGCGTAAAACAAAGTTACAATAAAACTACACGTTATGAGCGGTTTCCATTTCTCGTCAAGGTTGGTGGGTGGGGGGGGGGGGGGGGGGGGGTGGAAGGGCGGATCCAGGGGGGGCCAAAGGGGGCCCATGCCCCCCCCCCCAAAAAAAAAAAACTGACGTCGCAAAAAGGCAGCCACTGCGTACACCCACCCACAAAACTCACAAAACCCGATTGTCCGAAGGTTCTTTAGTCCGAAGGGTTATTAATCCGAAGGTTCGTAATGGTCCAAAGGTTCGATAGTCCGAAGGGCCCAATAGTCCGAAAAGAGAATAAGGTTAAATAATCCGAAGGTTCGATATTCGGAATAGACGATAGGGTTCGATAGTCCGGACTATCGGACCTTATTGTCAATTCGGACTATCGAACTTTGTGTGCCTTTATGAACCTTCGGACTATTAAACCTTATTTTAGTTTCTGACTTTTGAACCTTCGGACTAATTAACCTTATTCTAAGTTCGGATTACTGAACCTTCGGATAAATGAACCTTCGGATTGTAGGCCGTTCGGACTAATGAACCTTCGGACTATTGCATCAAATGTTCCGTTAACGAACCTTATTTCATTTTCGGACTATCGAACCCCCTCATATGGGGAATTTGTACGTTCGGAATATCGAACCTTTGGATCAATAAACCTTCGGTCAATCGAACCTTCGGACTATCGGGCGGACCCCGTAAAGGCGTGTATATTGTTAGGCATGTGGTTTGAACAAGGCCCATCACCATAATTCGTATATTTCTTTTATTATCAACAACCAGATATTGCAATGGTGATGCTAAAAATGGATCAACTTATACCGGAACCTATAGTTCTTGGATTTTGATAAATAAATTGCCAAATGCATTACGTTTAACTAATCCTTTTTAAGGGGTGGGATTCGCCCATTATTAGTTGTCCGCCAGAACTATAATTATATATGGTGGGGACATAATCTCCCGTTTCCAGGATCGCTTTGCAGGCCAGTCATTCAGCACTATATAAAAGAAAACCAAACGGCAAATGTTATTCTGTGAGCCAGTTCGGTATTTCAACTGCGCATGTTCACAATAGCATGACCGGACTACTCCACGCGAAACACGAAGCGAAACACAAAGCAAAACACGACGCGAAACACGACGCGACGCACGACGCGAGCACGACGCGACGCACGACGCGAGTACGACGCGACGCACGACGCGAGCACGACGCGACGCACGACGCGACACACGACGCGACGCACGACGCGACGCACGACGGTACGACGCGATGGGCGACGGAAGGGGCGACGTTGAGGAAAGAAAACCTGCAAGCTAGAAAAACACGACGCGACGGCACGACGGCACGACGCGACGCACGACGCGACGCCAGAAGTAATGGGAAAGAAGCGACGGCACGACGCGACGGCACGATGCAACGCAGCCGTCGTGCCGTCGCGTCGTATAGTCGCGTCGCGTATGGAAGAGGCAAAGCGATGTGTCGTAAATAGTACACCATAATAAGGCTAATGCAATGGGCACTTCAAACATGCGCTCATTGGTACGGTTCGGATGCTGGCAAGGATTTTGTGCTATACAAGGCGCGGGTCCGGGGGGGGGGGGGGGGGGGGTTTCAAACCCCCCCCCCCCCCTTCCCTGCTCGTGGCCATGTTTTTTTTTTTTTAGGAGCCTACGCCTAAAGTTGCAAACCAGAAAAGCAGAAACCACATGTCTTATTTTGCCTATGCTTAAGAACAAAACAAAGTGGTTAAATAGCGCCACCAACGGTGAAAAGGTGTAACTCACTGTAAACAGTAGCGTATCCAGTTTTTTGTACCAGGAAGGGCAAACAACGTCTGAACCGTCTTAAAATCGTTTTAAAACACTATTTTTAATTTTTTTTTATGACGCTTCAAATGCCGCCAGGGGGGAAAGTCCCCCCCCCCCCCCCCCCCCTTCCGCTGGATACGCCACTGACTGTAAAGGTTTATAAATGTTGAAACAAAGTTGCCGTGTGCACGGGTTTACATAAACGGCGTTAAACAAAGTTACAATAAAACTACACGTTATGAGCGGTTTCCATTTCTCGCCAAGGTTGGTGGGTGGGGGGGGGGGGGGTGGAAGGGCGGATCCAGGGGGGGCCAAAGGGGGCCCATGCCCCCCCCCCCCCCCAAAAAAAAAAAGAAAACTGACGTCGCAATAAGGCAGCCACTGCGTACACCCACCCACAAAACTCAGCAAAAAAATGTGTTGGCCCCTCCCAAAATTGTGTTCTGGATCCGCCCTTGGGGGGGGGGGGGGGGGGGGGGACGGTGACAGCCCGATTGTCCGAAGGTTCTTTAGTCCGAAGGGTTATTAATCCGAAGGTTCGTAATGGTCCGAAGGTTCGATAGTCCGAAGGGCCCAATAGTCCGAAAAGAGAATAAGGTTAAATAATCCGAAGGTTCGATATTCGGAATAGACGATAGGGTTCGATAGTCCGGACTATCGGACCTTATTGTCAATTCGGACTATCGAACTTTGTGTGCCTTTATGAACCTTCGGACTATTGAACCTTATTTTAGTTTCTGACTTTTGAACCTTCGGACTAATTAACCTTATTCTAAGTTCGGATTACTGAACCTTCGGATAAATGAACCTTCGGATTGTAGGCCGTTCGGACTAATGAACCTTCGGACTATTGCATCAAATGTTCCGTTAACGAACCTTATTTCATTTTCGGACTATCGAACCCCCTCATATGGGGAATTTGTACGTTCGGAATATCGAACCTTTGGATCAATAAACCTTCGGACAATCGAACCCTCGGACTATCGGGCGGACCCCGTAAAGGCGTGTATATTGTTAGGCATGTGGTTTGAACAAGGCTCATCACCATAATTCGTATATTTCTTTTATTATCAACAACCAGATATTGCAATGGGGATGCTAAAAATGGATCAACTTAAATACCGGACCTATAGTTCTTGGATTTTGATTTAAAAAATGCCAAATGCATTACGTACGTTTAACTAATCCTTTTTAAGGGGTGGGATTCGCCCATTATTAGTTGTCCGCCAAAACTATAATTATATATGGTGGGGACATAATCTCCCGTTTCCAGGATCGCTTTGCAGGCCAGTCATTCAGCACTATATAAAAGAAAACCAAACGGCAAATGTTTGAGATTGCACTATGAGGACGAATGCACTATCAATTCAAATTTTAATAAAGGTTGAATATATGCTATCGAAAATGTGCCACCAGTGTCTTTTATGTGTGCATATTAAAGCCAATGACCTTTCAATGTATATTACAAGAGGCAAATTATTTGGGGACACTGCCGTAGCCGTTGTGTAACATGACTGTGTTACAACATGAAACTTGTACTTCTGCCCAGGGCCAATTAAAAAAATATACCAGTTCCTTTTTTGAAGCCTTATCCTTGTGTTATTTTTCCCCCTTCACTTTAGCAGGGCACTATTCTTTCTGTAATCGATTTCATTTTCCGATTTTTTAGACTTCTACAAAGCCATCGCCGGAGGGAGGTACTTCACTGGCATCGCGATATGCGAGCTGTAAGTTTGTTAAAGTGAAAATGCAACTGAAAAGAACCTGCATTAAACAATTGGGTACTTTAATAAAATACATAGAACATTGTTTAACATGGATATTTTGAATTAACTTGCAATTAGAATAGCTAATTTTAAACTGAAAATTTGGCTACCATTTTTAATTTAAATGCACGACGCGAGCACGACGCGAGCACGACGCGAAACACGAAGCAAAACACGACGCGAAACACGACGCGACGCACGACGCGAGCACGACGCGACGCACGACGCGAACACGACGCGACGCACGACGCGAGCACGACGCGACGCACGACGCGAAACACGACGCGACGCACGACGCGACGCACGACGGTACGACGCGATGGGCGACGGAAGGGGCGACGTTGAGGAAAGAAAACCTGCAAGCTAGAAAAAAACGACGCGACGGCACGACGGCACGACGCGACGCACGACGCGACGCCAGAAGTAATGGGAAAGAAGCGACGGCACGACGCGACGGCACGATGCAACGCAGCCGTCGTGCCGTCGCGTCGTATAGTCGCGTCGCGTATGGAAGAGGCAAAGCGATACAGTACACCATACGATATGGGGGTAAAGGGACCCCCCCGCCCCCTCCCCCCTCTTTTGTGTTGGTCATTGTGTTCCCGGAATCTCAAGAATTCTATTCAGAAATCTAGGGGGATGTGTTAGATAACAATAATCTGGAGTGTGCTTAGGGTATAGGGATAAAGGGGGGGGGGGGGGGGGGGGGTACCCTTTTCCCCCATATCGTGCAGGGTATCATATCGCCAGTGCTGCGCGCCGTGCCACAGTACATCAAAATGGATCAACAGAACGCCATTTTGTGGAGTCAAACATTTGGTTCTACAAAATGGCGGACCGTTATTTGTCACGAAATTAAACAAAAACCACGCAATTTATTATTATTATTATTATTATTATCTTTGTTTTACCAGGGAGACCCATTCACATAAACTTGTGGTCTTCCATGGGGCCCTGGGAAATATAATTAAAATAAATAGAACATAAATAGAATTTCAAATATACTATTAAAAATGTACACCAGACATAAAATGGTAAAACAACAAAACACAAGAACAGAAAGGTTAAAACAATAATATACAGAAATAAAATTAAAATAAAATAAAATAAAATAGGTAAATTACCATCAAAGTACACATAGATACATACGGGAATCCGAATAAAACTAATAAAACTAATTTCAAAATCCGTCAAAAATAAATATAGGTTTCGATTTGTAATAGTTAAAATAATAAAAATATAATTATATAAATAAAACTGTGGGTTTATACAAATACAAATTAAAACAGCGAAAGATAAAATAATTAAGAGGCAGAAGCTAAAAGACTTGTCTTCAGAAGTTATTTAAAATTTGATAGAGATGGCGCCGAACGAATTTTAGTACTTAGGGTATTCCATATTCTGGTGCAATTAATGATTGGACTGTGTTTGTAGCACTCCGTTTTGTACTTTGGGATAATCAAATTATTAGCAGTATAGCTCCTCTAGTATTGTAATCGTGTGCATCTGAAAGTTGTGTTACATTATTGGTTAAATACGACGGCGCAAGTCTATGAGTACATTTAAACATAAAAACTGCCTTTAAGTAATAAAATCGTTCATGTAATGGCAACCATCCTAATTCTTTAAAAAGTTCACTTGATGGAGTGTCAAAACCCTTAGACAAGATTAAACGGGCTGCATACTTCTGTAACTTAATTAATTTATCATTGTGCATCTGATACCTATCCGACCATATTTGTGAGCAGTAGTCGAAGTGTGGTAAAACGAAAGCATTATACATTATTTTTAGTACATTAAATGGAATACATGGTTTTGCGCGTCTCAAGATTGCAAGTTTTGTCCGTACCGTCTTGACAACATGATCGACATGGTCAGTCTATTTTAACTCTTCATCAATTAATACGCCAAGGCATTTGATACTCTTGACCCGTTTAATTAAACACTGGTTAACTGACACTGCAATTTCGCTCGAATTCTTCAATTTTGCCTTTGTCCCTATGATCATAACATTCGTTTTATCAAAATTTAGCACAAGTCTATTATTCTCTAACCATCTGCTTATTGGTCTGTCGCAACAGATAATTAGTTTGCAACTTCATTCGCCGTTTTGCCGCTGACAGTAACAGTAGTGTCATCAGCAAACATGTCTACTATACCATCAGTAACTGCAGACGGCATGGAGTTCACATAGAGAATAATAGCGGACCTAGAATTAAGCCTTGTGGAACTCCGCTAACAACCTTTAATCGATCAGATAAAACCTTTTTAAAACATACCCTTTGAGTCCGGTCTGACAAGTAGCTGGAGAACCAATTCAGTGTACGATTTGAGCAACCAAGTGCTTTCAATTTTATGAGACGAATATTATGGTCAATTGTATCAAATGCCTTCCTTAGGTCAATAAAAGCCACTCCATTAAGTTGACCGTTTTCAATATTACTACTCCATTGATTGACAAGTTTAGCTAAAATGGTTGTTGTAGAGTGCAAAGGTCGAAAGCCGGATTGATTAGCATGCATAAGTTCATTGTCATTAATATATGCATATATCTGATCATAGACAGATTTTTCAAAAATTTTACTGATAACTGGGAGGATAGAGATTGGTCGGTAATTGCCTACGTCAGACTTTTCCCCAGTTTTGTATACCGGTATGACCTTTGCACTTTTCATAATTAGAGGTACCAGACCGCATTGAAAAGACCGGTTAACCAGTTTAGTTAATGACTCGAGATCGCTGGCAGAGCAATTTTTAGAAGGCGACAACTGACATCGTCGTCCCCAGTAGCCTTATTTACACTCATATTGTTTATAACCTGAACAACATAATTTTCCGAAACAGTTTCAATTTCAAAGGCATTTTGAACGCTATCATTCTCGTTTGATGTACCGATATTGTTTTGCTCTGGTAGCTTCTCGGTCACTTTCTTTGCGCAGTTAATAAAATATTCATTAAAGACATTTGCAATATCGTTTGGCTTGTCACATTTATGACCTTCATGGTGAACTGTGTTTGGCAAAGTAGGTTTCTTCTTTGATATTACCTCATTAATACAGTTCCATATTTTCTTGCCGTTTCCTCTGTTATCACAAAGAATAGCACGATAATGATCAGACTTCTCTTTTTGTATTGAGTGAGTGACTCTATTTCTAAGCGAGCGATATGCACTCCATAAATCCGTACTATTTGATTTAACAGCAGCTTTGTGCATTTTATCTCGCTCTTTCATTAAGTCCACAATATCACGTGATATCCATGGACAGGCATTTTTCCTAATTTTCTTTTGCTGAAGAGGAATATGGGAATCGACAATATTCATAAACATGTCAACCCACTTTTGACAAGCCAAATCAATGTCTTCAATAGTATCAAGAATTTCCCATTGTTGACAAGATAAAGCATGGATAAAATTCTGAATGTCGAGTTTATGAAATGGCCTGTATGATATATAATTAGGACCATGCTGGGCTTGATATTGACGCTTAAGGTATTCCTAATAGTGTAGATAAGGAAATGGTCACTGACACCAGAAGGGATAGTTATGTGAATCTTTATATTCTACTTTAAAAAAAGCTTTCCAACCATATCCATTTCAGTTTTATAGCCCAAATCGCAAAATCCAATGCAATGGGTCCCTTTAAGGTGACCTCCAACGGTCACAGGTCGTCACACAAAAATCTATCCAATCAGAGCTGGTTCCCATGCAGCGCCCTGTTTGGGCGGTGGGTAAACCGGTACTGGACATGGCTGGCTAAGCGATTCATACTTCATGCAAATGCGAATGCGAAGCGAATTTCATGACGTCAACAATTGAAGTTTCATTGTGACGCTCTCCGTTACCTTGACGAATTCGCTTCGCATACGCATTCGCATGAAGTATGAACCGGGCTTCAGTGGAATAACGCGAAAGGCTGTAAGTGGGGACGATACGTCATGGTGGTGCCTCCGTAGTGTCTAGAACCCGTCATCTTGATTGAAGGCAGCGTATACCGAGGTGAGATAATAGTCATTATAACGCGTCATTTATTTATATTCAAACACAAACGCAAAGCCACTTATGTCAGCACCTTGCAGAGGTGGTAGGCCTGCGGTGCGAGGCTTCATCATTTCAAGAATTTGTCATAATTCTAGCGCAATGTTAAGTGGCGGTGCTGAGGAGGGGGGGGGGGGGGGGGGGGGCAATGGGAGGATTCCCCCCACCCAAGTTATTTCCTTCCCCAGTTTTCCCCCAACACTTAAGTTATCTACAAATAAATTAATTATGTTTACTTTCTTATCTGTTAACCCCTTGCGTACGGATGACGCCACATAGCGCAAATAAAACAGTGCCACCAGGCCGGATGACGCCATTGGCCGCTGTTTGTGCAGTTTCAATCCATTGTTGGATTATTATGTTACACTTGACTGCACAAACACATTGTAGCGGTTCGCTTGGCTGCCAGAGCCGCCGCGGCACCCCGACGTCTTCCGTAAAAACCGTACTCAAGGGGTTTTAATTAAGATGCCAATGAAAGCATTATAAACATTGGTACTTTGGTAAACAAAACACGCCACACATGCATTTATACAGCCGTAGATAGTGTGCAGCCAACGTCTTTGTACATTTGTTATACATTTGTTATACACCATAATCTGCGGTTTGATACATTTCTTATTCTTAAAAACGACTACATTTCTAAGTTGCTCTAGTGGCCTCTTTCCGGAACATTGACAATAGACCGTGTAAAAGTCCCGCGCATAAATGTCACGATTGAACTTCCGGGCACCTCCGAGCCGCCGGCTATATGACTTTTACGTGTGGTTGATTTTGTTTTCTATAATACTTTGTTTTTACGAATATCTGAACCATGAAACGCAATAAATATGGATGATCAATTCAAAATTAATTTTACAATATTTGAAAACATGCATGACTGTCTAAATTATTGAAGAAAAGTAGGGGAAAAAAATGTTTGACCTGAGCGTCAGGTTGCAACGTGATTGGCTCATTGTCGGGAAGAGAAAGCCCGACCGCTTGTTTGGTTTTTTCAGTCGGTGGGTGTATCAATCATGAATAATTCATTAGTTTTCATGAATAATGCATTAGTTTTCATGAGAAAGCATGTTTATTCATTATAATAGAACGGAACTTTACAGCATTGTTATTGTTTAGTCAACTAGTTGTAATAATTTTACAATCATTTTAAAGAATCATTTTAAAGAAAGACTGTTGTCGAGCTGCTACAGATTAGTCTAGTGGATAGTGGGATGGGCTGTGGATCAAAAGATCCCCTGTTCGAATCCACCTGTACCCATTTTTCTTTGCTGTGATATCTTTGGAATATTTTTAATTTAAGGGGAAAAAGAGACCGAGAGCCTAAGTACTAGCTGTGCAGTGATCAATGCAACCACTGAATTAGTCATGAAAGTCGATACACCCGCCTACGGCAAAAAATAATATGCAGCCCGGCCCCCAAAACCCCTGTACTGCATCCTCTGGCGCTGCGGACGTAGGCCCTATTATGCGACGACCGCCTTATACTGCATGTGGTCTACCCTATTAAGACTGGCGCGTGGACCAGAACAATGGCGAATGACGTATGTATGACGTACTAGACCTTTTCGTTCTCCTTTCCACTAATTTGATATATCGTTCACATTTTGAAAATTTAAATGAAGAATAATATTTTTCTAAAAGTTTTTATCTAGCTTTCAGTAAAAAGAACAGCGTCAAAACAAATCATTTCAAGAAAACTACTCGCTTTACACGTTGAAGCTCCTATTTGAGGTGCCCGGAAGTTCGGTTTATCGTAAACTCTCGTACGTTCTCGAGGTCAACTTACACGCTCTATGGGCACGCGCGCGTACACGGACTTTTAGTTGTCATTTAGTTATTGGGCTCTATGCATACATGTCGAACACTACTGCTGGGCTTGGGTCTTAATAGGTTACGGTACTTTTCCCCCAAAAAAATATTTCCTATACCCCCAATTCACCCAAATTCACACCCCCCCCCCCCCCCCCCCCAAAAAATTTGAGTCTGGCGCCGCCACTGACTGAACCAGCTAAAGCCTATTATCTTTGCTTCAGTGAGGAGTATTATCAACACATTATCATCCATATCGACCTGCAGTCATGACGCTAAACCCAGCTGAGCCATGCCCGGCACAGTGCCAAGAGTCTATTGGCAGTGAACATGTGCGGCTGGGGTAAATTGGTGCACTAAATTAGGCCTAAGTGTAACAGTAATTATTCTCGCGGTGACACTGGCATTTCCCGGGAGATTTAGGATCCACCAACCACGGCGCCTTGTATAAAGTGATCAGAGCACGTACCGATCAAGCACGGAACTTAATACCGGATCGGGGAGTTAATCAATAATGAGAAGTAATAACCTCGCACGTTCTGGACACCTCGTAAGGCCTACTTCCGGCGGCCGAAGTCCATGACCGTGTTATCAAAGATCACTGTCACCATGACTTCTTCCTGATAAATAATGTCGATCACAGGAAAACACAGCTACGGTGTGCCACGGGCAGGGACGTGGTGGGTTCTTGCGTGTGCAGTTAGCCCACTCAGATCATCAGCTATAGGCGAGCCTGATTTATTTTTCTTCTACGTCTGCCCCACGCGCAACAGTTACAGAATCAGATCATGGAAGAACAATCAGACACAGAACATCAGCCAAAGGTATCTTACTATTCCAGGAATCTCTGTCTGGGTGTGTGTGAGTTTGTATATGCCGGCAATCGTGGACCTAGGAGAAAAGAATTCGAGCGTAGACAAAGGGGTCCACGTTTGACCTAACGTCCACGATTGAAAATCGTGTACAAAACCAATAGGAGGCCTTCCGAAAGAGTCTAAACAAAAAGAGGAACAATAGGAGGTCCACGATTGCACCCGTTTGTGTGTGTTTGTATGTGTGTGTGTATGTGTGTCTGTCCGTAATTCGATTATCTCCAGAATCGGGCAATGTATGAATTTGAAAATCGGCAGGTGTATTGCTCGGGACCCAAGAATGTGCAGTGTCAATTTTGAAGTTGTTTGGATGAGCGGTTCTCACAAAAACTGCACAAAAACGCAAACCGGAGGCCTAAATCTGCAAACGTGGCTGTTTCTACGGCCACGCACTACAGCACATTTTCAACGGGCACTGCACCACGGGTATTATGGTGTACTATTTACGACACACCACGTCCCCCTCTTCCATACGCGACGCGACTATACGACGCGACGGCACGACGCGACGGCACGATGCAACGGAGCCGTCGTGCCGTCGCGTCGTATAGTCGCGTTGCGTATGGAAGATGGGACGCGGTGTGTCGTAAATAGTACACCATAATGGTATAGACGAATTCGCCTAACAAAATTGGAAGCCATTTTTACGGCGGTGCCGTGCCCGCGTGCAGGCTGCCCGCGTTCTTTAATTTGAGTCGCGTGCGTATTTTGGCAAGTTGTAAACAACCCGTTGGTCGAAGCTGCGTCGAGCGCGTGCGTCTAACACGCACGCGAGCGCCTCGCCACCGCAGTAAATGCTTCTAATTTTGGTCGCCGGATTAGTCTATACAGGAATTCACCGACGCCATTTTTACAGTGGTGCCGCGCTCGCGTGCAGGTTGCGCGCGTTCTTTAATTTCAGTCGCGCGCGCATTTGGGCAAGTTGTAAACACCCTGTTGGTCGAAGCTGCATCGAGCGCGTGCGTAAAATACGCACGCGAGCGTGATGCCACCGCAGTAAATGCTTCTAATTTTGGACGCCGGATTCGTCTATAGACTAATCCGGCGACCAAAATTAGAAGCATTTACTGCGGTGGCGAGGCGCTCGCGTGCGTGTTAGACGCACGCGCTCGACGCAGCTTCGACCAACAGGGTGTTTACAACTTGCCAAAATGCGCACGCGACTCGAATTAAAGAACGCGGGCATCCTGCACGCGAGCGCGGCACCACTGTAAAAATGGCGTCGGCGAATTCCTGTATAGACCACCACGCATGCACTGGGCCCTGATTTAATATGCAAATAAATTAGACGCATGCGCATCAGTGTTACCAAAAAGCTCTTCTCAAGAAACTCGCTTCAAAACTGTGGTCCGCGTGTGACATGGAAACATACACCCGTGGCTTATTTAAACAAAAGCCAAGCAACGGTCCATTTCGAACAGCGCGTAGGCCTATATATGTTTCCTCCGCCAACTTGGTTTTGCTCATTGTGCAGATCTACAATTTACCCTTTGTGTTGTACAAGTGACGTCAGATCAGTTTCTTTTTTAAGCAATGAGGTGCTTATTTGCGTTTGAATAGGCATAATGGTATTGCGTAATTGCTGTCATAGTTTTCAGGAGATTCTTTTGAAGCGGGGTTTTTACAAGAATGCGAATCCCATGGAAGTGAAGCTAACGACCAACTTGAAACCTTTCTGGTGATTACTAGTGTGCAAAGGTGTTGTTTTTTTGGTCAGTTTCACGAGTTCAAACCCGGTGTAGGCTGTGCTTCGATTATGTAGCAGCAATTGATTAACTGAACTAGCGATCCCGGTGATTTTCGAATAGTGCATAATTCAATAGCTTTTAATCATAACGATACCAATAACTATATAAATTAAATATGCCAAGAATCGATACTATCTACTTTCGAAATATTACTTTAAAAAATACTTTGCACGCCTGATTTTATAATGTGTATCTTTGGATACTTCTTGTGCACATATATTTCTGGGGTACATCTGACAGAAAACCCCGATAAGAGACAATTTGAATGGTTCTTGTTGTTAGCGTTTGTGCAGTATTTTGGCAACACGCCTAGTAGCATCCCGATGTAAGACTATCTCAAAGACATTATTACCAATGGCTACGTCTCTTCACCGTAGCCTGTCGATGGTCAAATTCGAAGCCGTAGCCACAAAAGACTGTATGCGAGTGCAGCATACCAGCCTGTGAATAAACTAAACTGATACACCCGCAATATACGTCAACATACGTGACAGGTGCACATTTCGAACAAGCATGCACTATAGTGCTTATAATTGGGCCTAGTCACAAACTGCACAGATGATAGGCCTACGCCGTGCTAGTGTATAATGTCATCACACTTGACAGCAAGCATCAGACATGGCATACGCGTATGTGCCATTCATGCTGTGAATTGAAGTGCATGGGGTGCTTGGGGCGAGTGCCTGGTACACTACACACCTCAGGTAATGGTCTGAAATATCTGATTCAATCAAGCCACTTGGCGTTTTCTAAATCTTTATTTAAGTGATGTTATGAAGCTTTGCATGAATACGATTTGAAGCTTTGCATGGTGGGTACGATACTGAGATGGTGGGTAACACCATGGAGGAAGGATCGAACACCATGTGAAATAAATCTCGTCTAGGAAGATGTGTGGTTCTGAAAAGAACTGGATGAGTGTGTTACTCGACGTTTCGGACAGTATGCTCTGTCCGTCCTCAGGAGTGTTAGGAGAGATTTATTTTAATTTCTTCCCCCGTTCCTCAGTCAGAAAATTAATTTCTTTTCTATATCTACCTCAAGTTAAAAATACCAAATAAGGACAACGAAACGGCAAAAACAGTGTGGTGAACAATTTGGAATGGACGAGCGGCGAAACTCGCACATATTTCTTTACACACACACTGGGGGCCCCACATGCCTACATTTATATCTCAGATTTCATATAAATCTGTGTATTAAAATCCGTACACAAAAAGCTGTTCAATGGCTCAATGCCCTAGGTGGGTGGTGGGTGGGTAAGCGAGGTTCGAACGCTCAACCGAGAAGAAATTGTGCAAATTGTGCCGTTATACCCGGTAGCAAAAAGAAACGCTGCAGGGAACGATGGCAATTACGATAACGAAAAGAAATGTCACAACGTGTTACCCGCAATCTCAGGCTTTGCATGATGGTGGATTGTTAAGTGAGGAAGTAGCTTTTGCGGGTACACCATGGAGGAAATTTAGAGATCTCGTTTTAGAGAAAGTGTTGGCTCTGAAAAGAGCCGGTTGTGATCGAGAGTACCGTATGGTCTCTCCAAGCCCTAAAAGGACGCCATTATCATGGCGTTCTAAAAGTGCTAGGTCTCTACCACGTTTCGAACAGTCAGGTACCCTGTTTGTATTCAGGAAACTGGCAGCTGGACTGGTGGAGGGTGCTTGTGTTATACATGGTTTATATAAGGTCTGTGGTCGCTCGGGCGTGGAGTGGAGGGAGCTGGGTGTCATCGCCCTGAAGACGAACATAGCTCACTGTTCGAAACGTCGAGATCATACTCTCACAACCGACTATTTTTCAGCGCCAACACCTAATCTGTAAAAAGATATCTCTTTTCCTCCGTATACCCGCAAACCAACATCCTTAATGTTTATTTACTCGAGCAGATAAACACATCAATGAAGATGAATTCTGAAGATGATACAACGTCGCACTCGGGCGCCCACAAAGAGGAAAATGGAACAAGAGAGGTGGGACAAGAAGGGGAGGAGCAACGAGAGTTAGAGGAAGGAGGGGCCACAAGAAGGCACAGGTTCATGCCGATAGATAGGCACAATATATTCAGCGACGCCGTGTTTGCTGCCATCGCTACATTTATGGTAAGAACACAGATTCAGACATTATTAGGCATGACCTGTCCCAACGAAACGGGACTAAAGTAACACAAGCTGAAACTAGAGATTGATATTTTCTTAAGGTACTTTCCTACAATTAGGCCTACAATAAAAAAAATCTAAAAGAAATTCCCAATTTTTTTAAAAATATTTGAACATTATATTTTCCCTATAATCAACTCCATTTTATTGAGGCTGATATTTTGTAAGAAACGGGGAATAAGGACAACAACAAAAATCATCGAAAAATAGTTTTAAAATGCGTTTTTCTCGTATCGTAATTTTGAATGACATTAATGTTTGAACAAATATATTTGGATTTTCTTCGTGTTTGTGTTATTGTAAGCAGAAACATTGTTGTAATCCAATGGCATTCCAAGAAAATACAATTTTTAGAAGCAATGCCCTTAATATCCACTGAGTTAGCCAAATGTCACAAGACAGACTTTTTTCGCGTTTTTTAATTTTGCTATTGAATGCAAAAACAAACTCACATCCTCACATATGCACCCATGGTACCTCTATTGTAGACTTTACTTTTCTTCGTTTATTCTCCTTTGTCTCTATTGAAATCTCAAAACCCATAGCGTTAACTTTGTGGGGTACCTCGATTTCTAAAGACTTCCTCGCGGGGTACCATTGTCCCCATTGTTACCCTTTCTTCCCGGTACCCCGTATGGAGACTAATGTAGGAACTCATCCTCACATATGCACCCATATGGGGTACCTCTTTTGTAGACTTTACTTTCCTTCTTCTATTCTCTTTTGTCGCTATTGAAATCTCAAAACCCATAGCGTTAACTTTGTGGAGTACCTCGATTTCTAAAGACTCTCTCGCGGGGTACCATTGTCCCCATTGTTACCCTTTCTTCCCGGTACCCCGTAAGGAGACTAATGTAGGAACACACAAACCGACATCGTCAAATATTCGCAACCGGTTTTTTTTTTCATCAATGCATCAGGTTGTTCCTTTAAAGGAGGAAGTTAAAAGATATGACGTCACCGAGGTATGTTGACAACGTTTCGAAACGTTTGTAAACAGAATTTTGGCCTGCTTAATAACCCAAAATGCTGCTAAACATTCCCTTCGTGTCATTCATTGTTTAGGTAGGATAAAAGGACAAATATGGAATGAAAAAGAACTCGTGTCTGGCGGCCTGGTTGCGTGTGATAATTGACAAGAGAAAATTATATCCAACAGGAAATTATATCCAACAGGAAATTATATCCAGGGGTCAGAGGTTGACTTGAATATTTGTTTGCTTTTTATCGAGTAGCCTATTACTTCGCGCCACTGATCTCTATGAATAGAAGTCATTGTCGTTGCGCGCTGTACAAAGCAGCCATATCACCACTTATATGGAACATCCAATTAGTGATGCCTAGCCTATGGGCTCCGTGCGGCAACAAAAGAGGGCGCTGTCCACATAGCAACCGCACTTCCGTTGGGAGTACGTCGCTGGTATTACGCACTGCGCTCCTCGTTCATTTGATACTCGTATACCAGTGGGATTGCTTTGTCTGTTAGCCGACTCTCGATAATTGAGTTTTCAATAAGAATATCACAGCGGGAACCAGACACTTAAATTTAAGTCAGGTAAGATGGCGTCGATATTGACCCCCAACTCGCCTTTTCTTTCCGCTGAGGGGGTAGTTGTGCACGGAGCTCATAGGTTACACACCAATAAATCAACTTCCATAGAGCCCAGTGATAAGTACGCCAACTTCCAAAATTCAGGAATAATACTTAGGACTCTCCAATGTGTTTGAGGCACCCATCAAATTAAAGCTTATTTCATCATTTGTCAGTGTTTGTTCAATTTTATGGGCATTAACCGATGACTTTTGAGAGAAATTTCCATCTAAAGATGATACCCCGTAAAAGTAGTCCCGTAGCCGATCGCCAGCTTGGAGCAAGTTCGGTTGGGCGACTAGAGTGACTAGACTTAACCATAGTCGATCTAGATGTCACCCGAACGCTGCGCGGTTTGACTAGCTAGTGCAACTGGATCAACCTAGCTCCAGACCATGGTTTCTCTAGTCACTCGCGAGTTTACGTCACGGTTTCAAGATGGAGGATCGGTAAACTTGGCAAGTTTTGCAAACGTTTACGATAATTTGTTGGTTTTGTCCAATGATAATAACTCTTTGCAATAAGATAATTAATTATTTATTGCACCAAAGTTGAGTACAGAAAATAATAGAAATAAATAATAGAAAATAAAAATGACGTACCAATATTTGCTTCGTTAACAATTAGCAGACGACATTCTTTACAGTTTGATGTTGCTACACAAACTAGATTTGACGTAGTTGATCGACTAGATGCGTTCGAGTGAAAACAGACCACGCATGCGTGATTTGAATCGCAAAATTGACAAAAGGGACTAGATCAGCAGCACCCGAACTTGCTCTTGGAAGATGATGCCTATGCTCCATTGCATAATAGAGCACTCCACTTTTATGTCCCAATTTCATCCGAATTTCACAGTAATACAAGCTGTCCGTCCTGTGCACGGCTTCCAATCCTCTCTTTTACAAACCCTCAAGTTCATGGCCCACAAAATGCTCCAACCGCAGAGAATTTAAGGGCTCGCAAATCGTGATTTGGCCGGCGTACTATAGCTAGGCAATTTTCGGCCCATTTACTGTCTGCACCCACAGGTTTGTAGTATACTTTCGCGCACGAGTGGAGTGGGAAAATGGCGGACAGCGTCGTCACCCTGAACAGCTGCATCTATCCATATTTGTATTCATAGCGATCGGTGCTTCGCGCTCAGTTATACGTAATGTTTTCCAGATGGTGTCCCGTTTCTTATTAAAAGTGTTAGAAAGTTCGAACCTGTTTATTATTCTGCTAAGATCGAACGTCAGGACCCCCTTGCTTATTCATGCTTTTCAAAGGGTGTAATATAGCTTTCTTTTTTTCTAAATATGGGGGCCAGGAAAAATCCTAAGAAATATTTCACAAATAAATGGAAATCGCACCTGAAGACCTCCAAGAATCGAACAAAGTCATGTATAATTATGTCGAATCACAAAATGTATGAGCACTGCTTGCAACTGTGTTGTCGCTATATCACCTTTAAAGTATATAACGCGTGCAAAAGTGTATGGGTATATTCCTGCAAGTGTTTTGTTTTTGGTTGTTTTACAAAGAGGACGAATTCATGTTGCAGAGCTTGCAAATTAAATCCAGTATCTAATGAAAACATTATGATCAATGCAAAAAATGGGTCCCCCTCTTCCGTTTCAGGATTTATGGAAAAGCCTGGTCGACGACTGGTTTCGATTCCTCATCTTCGTTATATCGTTCCTGATAGTATCGACTCTTTGGCAGGACCATGTTTGGTTAGTGTCCAAGTCGAGATTAATTATAGAAACTTTATTATGTAGGGCCATAGGCTATATACATTCTTTCCTTGGTCACGATTAAATCCGAGGTCAGGCTTTGTCCTGATGATGGTTAGAGCATATGCTGACTGAAATGTCGGGTTTGTACTTCCGGTACTTCTATGAACCACACTTCCCTTTTCTGAGTTGGTTACATCACATGATATATCCGTACAATATATCTTTAACATATGGAATGATATAATATAAGAAAGAGACTGGGATTGCGGGTAACACCATGTGAAATAAATCTCTTCTAGGAAGAAGTGTGGTTCTGAAAAGAACCGGGGTGAGTCTTTTTAGAACCACACCTTCTTCTCTCATATCGCCACCCACCATGCAAAGCTTCAAATCGTATCTGATATAATATAACCATTAACAAACCATTTTGAAAGGTAGTATACAACATTTTCAAACATAAAAAAAACCAAACTAACGAATTATTATGAAATACCTGACCTGACTGTAAGTAAATAATAATCTCAAGCATCCTGTGAAATTATGGCACCTGGTGTGCTGTCATTCTCAAGAAAAGTGGAATTATTGTATCAATTTCCAGCGATTGTCGGCCGACAATCTTGTTCCCCGGCCTGATTCCCTCACGTCTATAAATTGTTCCGTTTTGTCTAAAGCAAGATGAGGGAACCGGACTACAAGAACAACATTTTTCCCCCTCCTTTTTCTCTGTTTTCCCGGTAGCAATGCAGACAAAACTTGAAACAGGTCAGTGTTACAGTATTTGCTATAAAATACTAACCCCAAATCCATTCATTTCTGAAAATTACAGCAAAAGCAAATGTAGTAGGCCTATAGGCCTACATGTACTACCTTTAAGTATCAGTTTAGGCCCTAATAGATAAAGCGATATATACATGTATAGTAAGGATATTTACACTGCAAAAATGGCATCTGGTGTTAAATTAACACCATGTGCTCTCTGTAATGACTTCCGTTAAATCGGTTGGTGTCAGGTTTTGAATTATGTGCAGGATTGGTTTTTTTTAACATTCATATAATGCACCATAGGCGGATCCAGGCAATGTTTGCGGTGGTGCCATTTCTTTTTCGTTTCAAAATAGATGACCCCCAAATTTCGCATGCAAACAACATTTTAAGGGGGGGGGGGTAGATACTCTTTCATGACGTTGGTGGTGCTGTTTAACCTCTTAGATTTGGTCTTACCGGTAAAAGTAAAATAATAAGATTTCTGGTTTGTAGCTGTTGGCGTACAAAAGAAAAACAGTGGCAAAGAGCGGGGGGGGGGGGGGGGGGGGTCCGACTCCCCGGATCGCCCCCCCCCCCCCCTACACAAATAGTAGCAGCCGAAGTCAGCTTAAAATTCGTATCAGCTTCCCCCATTATTCACTATATGAAGGCTGCAATGAAGTCTCGTGTCGATTAAATTGTCTTCTCAGAAGATCTGCCCCCCCCCCCCCCCCCCCCCCCGCTTGTGATTAAGATGAAAGATGTAGTGATACAGCGCGGGTGCTCTGGGAAAACGAGTTTGTGTTAATCAATTCCTTAGAAGTCCACTGTAAATATATTACATCAGTTGACTTGAATATAGGCAGGGAACCTTCCTTTTCATGTTGCTATGAATGCCATCCTTGCGGCAATTATATAGGGATTACTTTCAACCTTCCTTTTCATGTTGCTATGAATGCCATCCTTGTGGTTTTAATTAAAATGTCCATTATATACATGTATACGAGCGGTACAGTATAAAGCGTGATGCCATCCTCCTTTTCTTTTCTTTTCCCAAAAGGTTTTTTTCCGCGGGTTTTCGCCCATCCGCTCGGCGAACATTTTATCTTAAATGTAGTGTAGGCCTACATGATTGGTCATTGTTGCAATTTTCAGAGATGGGCGAATTTGGGGGTTAGTATTTTATAGGAAATATCGTTCCACTGACCTGTTCAAAAATTTGCGTTGTTGGATGGCAAAAAAAACGAGAGAAAACCGGCGCCCGTTTTTAACCGCCGGGCGGATGATAGCCTTTAGTCAAGGCGCGCGCCCCGAACGCAGGGCAGTTTTCCAATGATTTCCAGCTAGAAATCGTTGGAAAACGATATAAATTTTCACTTTTCTTGACAACGACAGCACACCTGGTGCCATCATTTCATCACAGGATGATTGAGACAACTATTAACTTACAGTCTAGTAGGTATTTCGTAATAATTCAGTCAACAAAAATTTGAGGATTACCCGTACCAATCGTGTACACCTTTAAGTTTCTTAACATAAAATATACAATTATATACATGTCTAGGTTTTCACTGTGTTAGATTTTTCAATGGTCCCGAGGTATTTATTTTCATTAAAGATGTTGAAACCCGAGAAAAAAAGTTTAAATGTTATTTGTCTATTGCTGAAAAGGTTGTTCACTTTTTAAATGAGACATTGAACGCAGACAAATCCACCCACGTTTAGGCTAGTTCTCGAGTAATTATTTTACATATATCGTATAATTTGCGACCCGGCATATTCGGGCGTATCTTTGTGTGTATTAGATGCGCGAAAGCAATCGAGAAGAAACAACTCTTTTGAGGATTGCAGACAACAAAAATTAATATATTCAAGGGAAATATTTAGAAGAAAAAAAATCATTTTTTTAAGCACGGACAGTATATATTTAGCGATGTTGTTTGATTGTTGTTTATTATTTTGTTTTCATGTGTAGGCCTATTATGCTGCGCGTCTATTGTGTAAATGCGTGTAGTAAATTATAATGTATGTAGTGCCTCAGTGGTAATCAGTATTAATTAGTTTGGGCATATCCACGGTAAAGAAAAGAAAGACATTTAATTCGGTCTCTTCAAGCGACTAATGACGGAGATATTTTGTACCTCGAATACAGGGTCTTACAAAGAGTTGAACATGTTGGAGACATCGGACTCATCCTGAATGTGGTAAGCACCTTTAAGAAATAAAGAAGTTAGACAGAAACAACAGTTAGAAAAAGCACACTGAAGACTTGTGACTTCACTTTAAAGGAGAGGTTGATTGCTAAGAGAAGTCTGCGTCATTTTGCAGTTGTATGTAGGTTGCGTATTGTAAAATTAAACAGCAAATTATTTCTGCAATAAAAACAAAAGTGACTTTTTGAGAGCTATTTGAGAGAACTATTTTGCCGTTTAATTTTACAATACGCATTCTATACTTAAAACTCATAAAATGACGCAGACTTAACTCAGCAATCAACATCCTCTTTAAAGGACCCATGCACTAGGATTTTTATGACTTGAATATAGGACCACTTTCCTGTCTTTTTCGGAACCATGGCTTCGTCTCCGACTTTGGCTTCGTCTACGATTTCTGAATAACCGAGAAGCAAACCAAATGGAATTATTCTAAATTTTGGTGCGTGTTGTACTTCAGGAACATTCACTCGGTTGATTATGAAAGCAAAAATTAGAATATTTCCATTTGGTTTGCTTCTCAGTTATTCAGAAATCGGAGACGAAGCCAAGGTTAGTAGTGTTATGGAGGTAGGAATTACATGATGTATTATGTATGGTTATGTATGAGGTTGGTTGCAACTATGGTGGAAGGTCAGTACAAGTATTGAAGGGTAAGAGGATTATGCTTTTAATCGCCCTATTGTAGTGTAGGTCTATACACTATAATTGGTAAGTAAATGAGTACATGGTTTATTTAGTGGTAATCGGTGATGGTAACCGGTTTGCTCCGTCTATTATTTGGAGACTATGTATTGGGAGCGCTTGTAATAAATGCGTGGGGTCAGTTCGTCCATACACTATAGGTCATGGATGGCCTATATTTTGGGATAATCTTCACCGTTGTATAACTGGAAATTCTGGATTTTTGTAAAAGAAACAACATCAAAGTTTACCAAGCAGTGAATGGATTCGGTCAGTCATACGGTTGTACATCAGACTTTACTTGTAAAACGACTGCCCGGTTTAGAATTTCAGACCTGTATATTATCCAAGTAAACTGAATCTGAGGTCAAATTATTTAACATTAATCAGTTTATTAACCTTACCGAAGCCGCGTAGGCCTAAGCCTTCAATATATTAGGGTTATCCTCACGATTTGGACGCAATTACAATATTCATGTTCCAAAGACTCGTGCAGCCACCTAATTACTTCATGGCAAAATGATTATTAACCTTTTTACTAGTGCACAAATCTTATAGACAACCTTGAATTAAAAATAGAAAAGAAACCCTGAATTGCATTTTCCCATCCAGTTTCGTTCGTTGGATATTATCTTTTTGGAACGATGTCTTCTTTGAAATTTAGAGAAAGATAACACGTCTTGTTTTTCATTGAACCATTCCTTTAATTGTGCCACCAGTTTATGTGTCCTGCAGTCAGTTTATAAATGCTAAATGTCTCAAACTAATTCCCACTTGTATGACATATCGAGCACAATTTTAAAAGGTAAAACATCGTAAAAAGGTAAAACATTGTAATGCCTCACAACAATCACAAGAATTAACGTTAACAATTCAACACATATCTACATGAAACAAGCAAAATCGCGAAGTGTACCGTGAATACTTGACAGGCGTAAATACTTGAATATGACAGGCGTAAAAACAAATAACATCCAAAAACAAATTATACAAAAAAAATAGAAATAAAAAAAGAAGAACGAAAAACAATAAACAAAGACAAAAAACAACAAACAAACAAACAAACAAAACTAAAAACAAACAAACCAAAAACAAACAAAATGTAAAGAAATGCGTCACAACATGTTTAAACCACAAACAACTACGAAAATAATCTCAAGTGCGCGCAATAAAACGCGCGTATAAAACAAAAACCAAAACACATTATTCAATCAAGCATATAATAAAACGTAAAAACGATACAACCAACTTTCAAAAATATAAACGTTAAAAACAATTTAATGTCAAAACACAAAACATCGGAAATGTTTGCGTCACAAATGTTTTTATCGCAAAATCGAAGTAACGTTTGCAATTTAACTCATAACCACACGAAATTAATCTCACAACTGTAAAACACAAGCACTAATATAAAACGCGTAGTGCACATCAAACAAAAGTATTGCAACAAATTTACATAGCAGATATACCTACATAAAACACAAAGAAACTCAAGTAAAATTGTGAAAATAGTCAAGCAAGTACGAACACATTTCATGCAAAACCGTAAAACACAACTTCAAAAGGTACAATAAATTGATATGATGAATGCGTAAATACACAAGCCTACAAAAGATCCAAACGTCAATCTGTACATTTTATAGAGTACATTGAACGAGTTCGAGGAATATGGAAATGGAACCTTGGAATCTTAATAGGACGGCATATGCACGAGTTGGAACACAAAGGAAACAATTATGTGGGTCCTAGATTGTGTATGGAACAAAGGTAGACCTTGGATGGTAGGCGGAATAAGGCACAAGTTTGAGGGAATCATTTGTCAGCATTATCACGTTGTAAACAACCGCGAGTGTGTAATGTGTTTTTCCAGTCCATTTTTTGTTGTTGCTCAGCCACAACCTTAGAATACTTCTTTTAAACAAGTTTACTCTAAAATGTAAAACCAAAAGAAAAAGTTGACGCATTTCAACATGTCACTGCACAATCATTTGAATCCGTTATTTATTTCAATAAACTGTCAAACAAAGTTGTTTTCTTCACAGTTTCTTTGTGTGCTACATAAAGTCTTTAGCCCGCAGTAAATCAACGAAAAATCACCCTCCGAGCTCCGATGATAAAAACTGAACCATTATGATTTGTCTGGCGTACCCCAATCTCCGGTTCCCAATCACCTTCTCGACTAATGTAAATGACACTATCCGTATAATAGTACAGCACCCTACGATCAAGTGCCTCTAATACTTCGTACAATTTCATGCGTGCGTGAGCTGTCGTGTAAGCTGCAATGACGACGTTGGTTCGTCCAGATGGCTCGATGAAGTCTTCCTTGTACTGCCAATGAACCTCTACCGTCTCCTCGTTCACAAAGTTGGCGCTGTTAACCTCAATGCTGTCACTCGTCATCATATCAAAGTACTCGGCTGGGTCAGTCAGATGGGTGGTCTTGGCCATGTTGGATCTTTGTCCGAATTTCCCCCAAAAGCTAAGATAAATAAAGAAAATGGGAAACAGTTAATCAGTTCAAAACATGTGTAGAACAATCGAAAGTAAATACTGCAATGATAGGGAGTTATATGCATTAAAAATTGTACTGAAGGAAAATATAGCATTCTGAACATGTAAGTTTTATTAACGAACAATAAACCAGTTACCTGTTTAGCATGAGTTTAGCCAGTGCCCTCAGACCAGGATTTTTCTTGATGCTGTCCCACTCCAGCCGGACTCCCTCCTTGTCAAAGTACTGCTGGATGTACCGGTGCTTTTGCTCCGTCGTCTGGCACCACTGCGGCCAATCACTGGCTTCCTGTTTCATCTTCAGGAAGGCGTTGACATACGACGTAAATAGTCCTCCTTCCTTGGTAGTGGGGTCGTATTGGGCAATTTGATCGAAATGCCACACCTCGTAGATTTGAAGGAGCCGATAACCCATCTGGAGCGCTTTCTGAAGCTCGAATGTTACCCATGTACCAGTTTGGGCACGTTCTTCATCATTGTGCTGACAGGGGGTCTGCTTTAGGGTTTCGCAGCATGTTGAACAGAGAGGAAACATCAACCGTCCAGCAGCCTTGTACGGGATGACGGGGTGATATAACTGCCTTGGTGGGAGCACTTTACATTTAACCAGCCCCTCGTACTCGCTGATGTCACAGAAGTTTTCCGTGATGATGGTTGGATGCCCAACTGGATATTTCCCATACTTGTTGACGTAGGGGTACAGGCTCGTGAAGTCAACGTACTTGATCTTCTCTCCGGGCCCAGCTTCGTAGTGCAGCCTGGTTGCATTTGTACGACCTCCAAAGAATGCATCTCTCGGTACAAGAGGGGTGGGAATCTCGAGTGCGGATACAAAGGCCTTAAGCTCGCCATTTTGCTTCATCTCTGCATCGAACTCACACTCCCACTTTTCGATGTACCTGAACCCTTTTCCGATGATAAACTGGCGTTTCTCTAGAGTCCTCTGATACAATTCTTCCACGGTGAGGTTATTTAGAGGGTGTTTAGTGGTTCGGACGAGACAAGAATGCCCATGGTGAATACAGCCGTGGAATTCCAGGACCGTTCCCGCCCCATCTTCGATGTAGAAACCATCTGCCTTGTACTTGCCCACGTGCATCTCTCCGTTGTTGGCCGCATGCTGGATATAGTGACCTGTCTGGTGAGATACCCATTTCAGCCACTGTAAGGCTTTGACTGACTGCCTGTCATTAGACCGGTATCCTTGGGGTGGGATAACCCCTATGGTGTATGGCTCAAGATATCGGGATCTATACACCAAATTACAGGCGCTGGCGATGGTAATACAGTGCTCGAATGGATCAATGCCGGGTGTGTTCTCATCTGCCGTCATCTTCACGAACAGAGCCCTGAAATGAAGGCAACAACGACGAAGAATATCCACATCGGACTGGCAGTACCTAATGATTTCCCGCTTGAAGTCGAATGTGTCACCCTGATGTTCCTTGTACCAAGATACAAATTTCTCTCTATCAGCAGGCTTCATGCCATCTGGGATGTAGTACTTCATGTCGGGCAGCTGAGGCAATACCCTATCCTGATTGGCTCTCTTGTTGAACAGATGAGGAAAGTATCCTTTCGCAAACTCGGTAAGACCAAACGCCCGGGAAGCTTGGACAGCGCCATAGGGAGGAAATTGATGGAATCAATGAACCTCATGTCGTTAGCAGCCACCTTGATGCTCATTACCTTGGCTCCATTCAAGATAACATCGGGCAGTATGGCGTTGTCGTACAGGTAACGGAGAACGAAGTAAGAGTCATAACCCTTAAAATTATGACAGATAACAGTGGCGCCAACATTCCCTTCTCCAAAGAGCCACTTGCAGAAATCCTGCTGTGTGGTAGGCCCTTGGAACATGTGCTCCCGCACTCCGCAACGCGGACATTGGACGTCTTCTTGATCTAGACATTCGGTGCACACTTTGTGGGCGATGCAGAGGTTTGGCTCGTGCACCCCCGTTTCCTGCATGCACTCGAAATCCAAGAAGATATAGGAGGTTACCGGAACTTCTTCGGGTTTTTCCTCTTTCGGCTCCACCACCTCCTCTTCCTCTTCATTCAGGGGTTTGTTGTCTACCGCCGAGTTGTCGCTCGTTGCTCCTGCACAGAAAGCAGGCTGCATGTAACACAGATGCTCTTGAGGCACGTACTCCTTACATACGGTGCAATATTTTTCCCCACACCTGTGTTCTTTTCCTCTGTGTCGTCTTCGGCTGACAAACTGACTACAGGCTTTACATCTGTAATGCGTTTTGCAGACCGATTTTCCCTTGTAGTTTTCCTTAAGATGATTTTCATAACACGATCGAGGCGCTTTTGAAATGCCGGTTGCAGTCACGACAATAGACCCACTCGACTTCAACGCAGTTGACTTGAAAGCACAGTTTACAGGCATTTTGGCAGCGGTGCCTATTTACTGTATTATAGCCTTTAAGGCAGGTGACGCAAAAGTAACTGCGGTTGAGAAAGGCCGGTATCTTAGTGATCACGTCGTAGTGCCCGTGATGGTAATACAAGTAGATCTGCTTGTCAGCGGCAGGACCCCTGTAGATGATGGCATTAAAATGCTCTTTAGAGGCGACCACAATCTGATATCCCGGCAGGACCTTCTGAAACAGCTTGATTTCTTCAATGCCACACTGTCCAACAGGAACTTCGGCGTCGCGGTGCAGGTTTTCGGCGAGTGTTTGCTGGAGATTCCAGCCCTTGCGAATAGCTTCCCATTGTTCATGACCGTCAAGCTTAGCCTTGGCTGTGACAATGGCTCGGGCGCAGCACAGGTCATCCTTGTTGATAATCTGGATGATGCACTTTCTTTCTTTGAGGAATTTGTCCAGATCACTATAGCGAGGCTGACGAGGTCTACCACCAATGGGCATAGACACGTGGGTGAGATTAATCTCCAGGCTACTGTCCAAGGAGAACTGCTCGTTCGACTGGATGATCTGCTCCACCCGCGACAAGAAACGTTCAGCCGTCAATTCGTCCTTGGAGATAAATGGAAGCTGAATGGGGTAGTCCAGTTCAGAGGACATCACCACTAAACGGACTAAATCTTTGGGTCCAGCGCCAGTCGTCAATGTTTCCAGAAGACTGTCAAACACCTTATGTAGGGTATCTATGACGTCAGATGGGTGATATAATGTCCAGGCCGTCTTTGAACTTGACTGTGTAGTCTATACCATTTGTAGCGAACTTTTTCATGTTCACCTCTTTAATCTTATTGACAGTGTACAAGTCAGCAACATCAGTAATCTTCTGTCGCTTTGGTGCGGGATCATCACCTGCAGATTCACCGTTGCCGATCTGCACATCATGCTGACTATACGGAGATGGCGATGGTAGCTGTCCCGACGAGCAAACAGCTTGCCGCACACAACGCATTTGTGTAGGCTATAGCATCCTCATGACGGGCCATATGACGGTTGTAATTGTCAAGTCTGGTGAAGGATTTACTACAAACCTTGCAGGAAAACATGTTGGATATCTGTAAGATAACGAGGATAAAATCCAAAAGGTCAAAACAAATGAATTTGGGTCCAGAAAGAAATATAGCGAGGCCAGTGTATCGACATCCCAAAATACTGTGCTGAATTGAAAAAGAAATACCAATTCTAACGTTTTAAACTGTTTGAAGTTTCCATTTTACTGTAAAACATGCATTACTTTGTGTAGACTAAATCATAAACTATAAAAACTATCTTTCAATAAAGTTCATCTCCCTCAATTGTGAAACAAATCAAGCATATCAAATTTATTATGTACGTTTGTACCACAAGTTCCCTTTGTCGCACTTACAAATTAAAAATCCTCATAAATGCGCAGTTTGGAAAGTATTTTAAACGTATTATATAAAAAATGCAAATTTGTTTGCCTCGTATACTTTACTGTCGTCAGAGAGGTTGCGATTGGTAACGTGTACGTGTAAGCACATTTCCAGTAAATGTACGAAAGACGATTTCTCAGATGAGATTTCGGTATGGTGATAAATGATAAATGTCATCAGTACAGGATCTGCTGTATTTAAAAATAAATGTATGGTATTATTATTTTTTTTTTTTAATATAATTTCGCTGTATAATTCGATTGAAGTATAAGGTTGAAATTGCCAGGTGTATTGCTCAGGACCCAAGAATGTGTAGTGGCAAGAATGAAGTTGTTTGGCAACAGGGATCCATTAAATTTACATGGCTCCATTCAGTTTACACCGCTCCATTCAGTTTATTTACAAAGCTGGGCTAAGCTAGGCTGTATACAATCCACCAATTAAATCCCTGCTGTTCTCAAGGCCAAAATGCAGTATCAAACGACAGGTTGAAACACACACAAGCTGGAGGGTTCAGAGGTTTTTGTTTTTTGTTTTAAATAGCAACAGGGATTTCTTGAATTTTATACGATACCCCCTTTCCAAGCTGATGTGGTCTCGCCACGCTATTTTAGCCAGCATACATTTCCAACTGACACGTTTTGAACGGGCACTGCATTTTATGTAAAAATACAGTAATACCCTGATATTTTCTATGACGCCCCACAAACAGAATTTAATTTTGACAAATCTCCACAAATAAAATTCAACTAAGAAAACGTTAATTCGCATGGGTATGAGAATCCGGAACGTTAAATGTACATGACGTCATAGATTCGAACGATCTCGTCCTTCTGCAGCCTAGCAAGCTGAAGCGAAAGTGTAAAATCGACTTCGCAGGTTTGATGAAACGGGCACAAAAAGAGGGGTGGGGCACTACCTATACTGCCCCACTGCACAACTAAGGTTTCGAAAACCCCCTATGACTTTCCACCTCCTGTGTAGCAGTATTAAACGGGGAGAAATTTCAATAGTTGGGTTATGTATGCTTATTTCCATATTCATGAGCCAAGTCGTGACGTCATTCAAAGCAGAACCGCAGTGGCTCCATAACTTTCTGTACAAATATGTATTACACTTTTCTATACATTTTGTTGGAGTAGGCATATAGGTTCCACTTTTTTTGATTTTCATGCTAAACAGCTTGTTTGGACAATAAGCAGTGGCCAATATGTCTTCTGAACTTTTTCAGTGAGCGATTTTGCAGGATTGATTTCTGCACCGTTATAATGATGAATGTAATTTCTAAGAGATGAAACCGTTACCAGCTTCACTTCATTTTCATTTTTCGTCAAACAAAAAAATCCCACGCGTCAAATTTTGAAGGTGATAGGGTGCAGCGATAACTATTGTTTTCCAAAATCAGCAGAGTTGTAACCGAGTCAATCACAAGTAAGATCAAAAGTCAGATCAAAAATCAGATCACAGGTCAGCTCGCAAGCTGCATTGGATGAACAATGACTAAAGAATGCTTTTGTTATAGTGTGTTTGAATAGCTTGTTACATGGCTTGAAACCAGAATTGTAATAAAGTGACTTGTAATGGGTCGATTAACAACTCCTCAATTTAGCTATTGGGAGTATATCTCTCAACAGGAGCGGATCCAGGGTGGGTGGGGGGGGGGGGGGGGGGGTTAGGGGGTCGAACCCCCCCCCCCCCCTTTTTTTCTCTTGTAGGGGCCTACGCCAAAGGTTACACACCAGAAAAGCAGAAACCCTATACAGGTCTGATTTTGCCTATGGCAAAATGTAAAATGGCGCCACCAACGGTGATAAAGTGTGTCAGCCCAGCCCCCCCCCCCCCCCCCCCCGCCCAATTTGGGAGTCACCTTTCTGGGCAAATTTCAGACCCCCCCCCCCCCCCCCCCCCTGCAAAAAATCCTGGATCCGCCCCTGCTTAATGTTAAGAAATTTTGCAATGGATTACATTAAAGATAAAATGTGTTTAATTATGTTAAGGTGAGGCTGTGCGTTGATTTAAATAGGCTTAACAAATCGTGAAAAATTTCGAGTGCATCTTGAAAAACAAATCACACTGTTTCTAAATGCATGTAAGCTAAGCTGCTCTTAAAACGTCGGTTATATACGTTTCTAGACATTCTAGTATCAAGACTAGATGCTGCCCTGTACGTGCTCGCATTTTGGTTGCTGCACTACACAGCGATTTGTATTGATTTGCTAAAAGCCCCTTGGAGTCTTGTGCATGGAATTAGTAAAAGTTCATCTGAATGTATACGGTAATTCCACGGACAGTATATAATACACGGTTCTGTATGGCTTTCCTTTGAAAGATAAATGTGCTTAACTGTTGCCAGACTCGGTGCTGTTTAAAGTGTTTAATCGGGCAAACAAGTTCAATATAAAGAATGTGGTTTCCTGTCTGAACAGAAAACAAGTCATGAATTGATATGTTACTGGTAATTTGCTGCGTGGTGATTGACGACCATGCATTAGGAGTTATAGCAGATACTTCACAATCCGTTGTTACCGATTTACAATCCGTATGCACATTCGATTGTGAATCCATCATGACAGATTCTTCATGCTGTTTTTCAGCAAGTGGTTTTGAGGGTCTTTAGCTAAAAGAAACAACCAACCAACCAAGCAACCAACCAACCAACCAACAGGCCGACAGACAGACTTATATGTGATGAGCTTCAACAGTTGTGACTACTGTGACCTCGTGGCTCTCATCACCACGTACACTTTAAAAAGTCCGTCTTCCTCGCAGGCGCAAGATTCCTTCATAATTTGAGATGATACAGATGAGGAACATTCCTCATCTGAGCATTCCTCATCTGAGCATTCCTCTTCTGAGCATTCCTCATCTGATACAGATAAGAAACATTCCTCATGTGAACATTCCGCATCTGATACAGATAAGGAACATTCCTCATCTCAACATTTATGAGAAACATTCCTCATCTGAACATTCCTCATTCCTCATCTGATACAGTTGAGGAACATTCCTCGTCTAAACATTCCTCATGTGAACATTCCTCATGTGAACATTCCTCATGTGAACATTCCTCATCTGAACATTCCTCATTCCTCATCTGATACAGTTGAGGAACATTCCTTGTCTAAACATTTCTCATCTGATACAGGTGAGGAACATTCCTCATCTGAACATTTCGCATCTGATACAGATAAGGAACATTCCTCATCTGAACATTTATGAGAAACATTCCTCATCTGAACATTCCTCATTCCTCATCTGAACATTCCTCATTCCTCATCTGATACAGTTGAGGAACATTCCTCGTCTAAACATTCCTCGTCTAAACATTCCTCATCTGAACATTCCTCATCTGAACATTCCTCATTCCTCATCTGATACAGTTAAGGAACAGTCCTTGTCTAAACATTCCTCATCTGATACAGATGAGGAACATTCCTCATCCGAACATTCCTCATCTGATACAGTTGAGGAACATTCTTCATCTGTATAATCTGAAGTGCCTTGATTACCAGATTTTACTTAATATCTATTGCGCATGGCATCTGACAGAGTTTTCTAGAGTGCAGGCCTACATGTAGGCCCCCTATGCATTTGGAACGGATTTTTCTACAAGGCAAATTCAAAAAGAGACAAAGAAGACCTGATGAAAACCATGTCTTCTATTTTAAGTTGCAAGTTTCCATTTCTCACATAACATCAGCTCACCCAACTCGCTGAATCAATAATCTAAATCTGTCGAATTTTGTTGAACTATACTCGGTATGACGTATAAACGAACTCTAAAAATAGGACTGTAGAGAAACGAGAGGTTTTAACTCGACTTTTAGGTTATATGCTCTAGCCATCACCGGGAGACAAGTTACCTATTTATAATTTTTTTTTTTTTATCTGTTTATTTGTCCCCGTTTATTTATTATTTTTTACCTTTTTGTTACCTATACATGGCTAAAAGCCAATTTTGGGTAAAGGGACACAACATAGGTGGTGGGGTTGGCTACATTTTAGGTTGCCAGCCCCACCACCTTTACGGTTTTCCTGGGTCCAGATCTAAATAGAGGATAAATCTTCGATAGATACCAAAGAAAGTATTAGACCAATTTTGAGACATATAGACCCAGGTGGGATAACTTCCAGTGTTGGCGAGACCGACTCGCATCCCTCCTTTAAAAGGGGTTGACATTTTAAAATGAACCCGATTGTCACTTTTCATTTTGATTTTATTATTAACAGCTATTGCTCCTCGTGGCATCCATCATTCCGTTCCTGGTAAGATAATAAAGAGTATTCAATGAAGGTTGGGGATTATGCAGAGAAACGTTCGTACCGTGGATCTTTATTATAGGAGAGGGGGCGGGGAATTTATGGAACATTACGTTTCTCTTTGAAATGCCGTTTAGTTCAAAATTTGTGAAGGGTCTTTGCAATTTTCGGAGTACTCGATAAAATATTTAGATCTCTGTCTTCATAACTGCATTCATTTTCGGCCTTGTTTTCCCGATGCAATCTTTTTCCGTTTATTCACGTTGTTAATGCTCAGGCGATTTTGTCTTCAACCTGCAGGCTGCCCTCCTGGGTGACTTCTTGCGGTTTGCACTGACGTCACAACTTTTTGGCGGATGTTTTCTAGCTCTCTCCGTGATACAGGTATAGACTTGTCGTCAGTCTTCCTTTGATTGCTGTATAAATGGATTAGGAATTCCTTTTCATCCTCAGAATTCTTTGAATGGTTAGAATGAAGAGCCATGCTTTATGGGCTCCGTGCACAACTACCCCCTCAGCGGAAAGAAAAGGCGAGTTGGGGGGTCAATATCGACGCCATCTTACCTGACTTCAATTAAGGTGTCTGGTTATGATATTCTTATTGGAAAAGCAATTATCGAGAGTCGGCAAACAGACAAAGCAATCCCACTGGTATACGATATCAAATGAACGAGGAGCGCAGTGCGTATACCAGCGACGTACTCCCCACGGAAGTGCGGTTGCTATGTGGACAGCGCCCTCTTTTGTTGGCGCACGGAGCTCATAGTTTGCAGCAGTTTAATTCATATTCATTTTCTAGTTTTGTTTTTTGACAGGGAATTATGGTCGTTTTGGCGTTCCGTAGAGGGAAGATGTTGTCGGATCACCTGACCGAGGGGACAACAAAGGTAAGAATTTACATTTTGCCTTTCCGGAAACATTCGTTTTGAAAAAGACCGTCTGGTCGGTTGTTATCAATACGCGCATTCCTGCGCGTACTCTATCCACTCATGTTTCAATTTTATTGCCGGGATCACTCAATGAGGATACGACTTTTTGTTAAAGGTAGTATACATCATTGTGCAAACATCAAAAAACAAAACTGAATTATTCCACAATACCGTACTAGAGTAAATGGCAGTCTCAAGCATCATGTGGAATCATTGCACCTGGTGTGCTGTCGTTTTCAAGAAAAGTGGAAATGTATATCGTTTTGTATCAATTTCCAGCGATTGTCTGCCGACAATCGCTGGAAATAGTCTAGTTCCCCTACTTGATAATTCGCTGACTTCTATAAATTGCTCATGCTCCGTTTTCGTCTAAGGTATAGTCAGGGAACAAGAATACTAGAACATAATTTGTTTCTCTCTGTTTTCCCAGCATCTATGCACACAAAACTTTTAATCAGGTTACAGTATTTTCTAGCACACTATAAAATACTAAACCCAAAATCCATTTATTTCTGAAAATTACAGCAAAAGCAAATTGTGTGTGCTACCTTTAATTCCTGGATTTTGAATATATCCTTTTTTAATTTGACGTCAACTTGTATGGATCTTATACTGTGTGAAGCGCAAGGGAACGTAATGGAGATTGGTGCTGTACTAATGTTCATTGTAATTATTTGACCATCATTTATTTATTTTCTTATTTATTTATTTATTTATTTTAATATCTTGAGTGCAGAAGTGGTTAAGCACGGAATTTCTGTCCACAGCCGGACTGAAGATTGCCCTGTCTGCCTTTTCTATCGGGATAGCGGCAGTCAGTATCCCAACGGTAAGTTACGTTAGTCCAACATGAAACTGTGATGTAACACCCCACGAAAGAAGAACAACCTTTGGCTGTCTCTTGTTATGCGAGTGTTTGTTCTTTGTTGTGTCTTCTTACGTCACGGGCGTCGCTAGAGGGGGATGTGGGGGTGGCACCCCCATTTGTATATTTTGTCGGCAAATTCGTGTCGGCTTCGGAAAAATCGCGTCGCTGTCGGCAAAGTGCACGGTGTATGACAATACGTTAAGTATTCAAAATATTGCACAAATTTAATGACGCCCTTAACGTCATAACACTCCAGCTCCCCCCCCCCCCCCCCCCCCCCCCCCCCCCCCCCCAGCGACGCCCATGTACCTTGTCCGATGCTGGGATTCGAACTTACATCTCTACTTGAAGATATGCCAAAAGAGTAATCATCAGACCCAAATACCGCGTCATTCTGTTTACCGTATGGCCTAATGTTGACAAATAAATAAAGAACAATAAAAACGTTCTTTAAAAAACATTTTATTGTAACTTTTATTTGTATTTGCTGTACGTGGAACCGCAGTACGTCTTTTTTGGCAGTGAGAGTTTAATAAATAAATTAATTTTTTTAAATGAAAAAAAATAATCACTGGTAAAAATGACTTCAGATTCTGAAGCTGAACTCTCATGTTTTTTTTTTTTTTTTTCTCAACTTTCCAGTCGCTATTTTTTCTGGCTGTGGTCATGTTTACTGACTGGATTTGCATCATTGCAGTCGCCATCTACAGGAGTCGAAAAGGTAATCAACCTGTTTGAATATCCAAGGATTAATTTGTTTTTTTCTCATTCAAAATTAACTTAGTGCCTAGTAAGTCTATCACATAGTGAATGGAATGTACAGTGGATTAAAATCCTTGCCCCAACGTGGGGGGGGGGGGGGGGGGGGGAATGATCAAGATTTTTCTTTTAAAAAAAAATCACTCAAAAAAGTATGGGGCGGAGTCTAGGATAAGAACGTGAGGGAACTGTTCAAAACAGGTACACCATGAACATGTACGCACTACGTTTTTGGCGTTTTTGTTCGGAAATAGGCTTACAGTATATTTTAGTGAAATTTCGGGGGTGGGTGTGATCCTGTGGATCACCCCAGTCAAAAAGTATGAGGGTCATATATATCCCCCCCCCCCCCTCCGGATTTACGCCCATGGAACTTACAAATTCTGTGTCGTCATGTAGGGAACGTTAATTTAAGAAGTTGCTCCTGGAAAGTTCAATAAGAGTCTCAGCTATATATCTTATTAAAATCCCAATCTACAAATTGAAAAATTGCGCAACAATAAATTTAGATATCCATGCGTTTCTTCATGTCAATAGCTGTTCATGCTAAAAAACGGCAAATATTGAACCGTATAATTTTTAATTAAACTAAGAAATAGCTGGGCTCTGATTTGCGAGTGCATGTGTTCCTGTAACGGATCTCGGTCATTGCAGCCACATGTTAACTTAGCATTTTATGTCTGTTTCGTTTCGATCTCTTTCTGAAATGTTTGCAATTGCGTGTTTGAACTTTGATGTGTGATTTCAAGATGTAGAATATCTCGAGTTCTAACTTGTGGTGACCGTTTTTGTTTTCTTAGACACCTCTTTCAACATGGGAATAAGGACACATCTTTGCCGTCGCTTTGTTCTGGAAGATTTTGATATGGACCGAACGCAAAGTAAGCTTGTTGTCGATTGTATTTCTCCAAACGTTATTCTTCCATGATGTCAAGCAGTTGTTGTGTCCTACAGACGAACTAGTTTATATCTTTCTTTCTGGTAATGAGACTATGCACTGTCGGCCGAAAGCCCAAAGAAACCGGTGTCGCGTGAATATCGACTCCCCGAAAATCCGACTTCTTGGTTATACTGCGCAGGCTCACTATGCCCCTTGGTTGGGGTAAGGTTGAGAAATGGGGTTTGGGTTGGGATTAGGATAGGGTTAGGGATGGGATGACGTTAAAGGTTACGCAATTGCCAAAAACGTTCATTGTGAAAAGTGTTCATTGTAAAAGCATGCTTGTGTTGCAATGCACCATGGGATCAAATTCGAATATTCATCAGTCACTCAACATTCGATACCAACCGAATAAAGTAATACATCAAGTAGTTACATTTTAATGCAACAATCTATCGATTTGGGCAATCGATCCACCATCCAGCCTATGCTTGAAAGTTGCAGTTCGAAGATTTTTTAACTCTCTGCATGCAACAAACTACACTCTAAAAACGGATTGGTTGAAAACAACCAATATATTGGTAGGATTCGTGGATATGTGTTCAAACAATAATTGGTTGTTTTAACCAATATATTGGTTATTTCAACCAATCCGTTTTTAAAGTATACAAAAATATACAAAGTTTGGGTTTGCTTATTTGTTTTACTCGGTTTGTTTACCTGTTTATTTCTTGATTTGTTTGTGTTAATTGCAGCTTTCACAGATGGCGTTTTCATTGTTGTGGCTACTTTGATTATTCTAGACATCACGTGAGTGTTTATTCTCTGTGCCAACATCCAAAAACCTTTGAAGCTTGTATTTCATTGATTTTCGGAGAACATGTAGCATGCATGCATGCCTAAATCCTTCCACCAAACCGGTTATCATAAAACATATGTGACCTGGCAGCACAAAATGAGCGGAAAGTCGCACTGTAGTTTTCTGAGTTACAAAGCAGAACAACAACTTTCCACTGAAGAGTCAATTTGGGGATTTTATTAAATGTACAATAAAGAACCCTATTCTGTCATATTCCAAAGTTTTAAACCGAATCCAGTCTCGAAATATTTTTGGGGATGATTTCCTTTTTGAACGCTGGTTAAAGTGTGCACATGATCACAAACTTTGAGCTTCAGTTTCTCAAAACAAGGGGTCAGGACTCCGAGAAATCCAAAAGGTTGTATCAGGGGTTAGGACATCACGGAATATATCAAACTAAAGCTTTTAACCTGTACTTTAAAAAAAATTACAGAATCTTCATTTTCAAAGTGAACAAAGAAACTGACAGGAGCGGGATTCGAACCTGCGACCTCCGACTTTTTAACTTATAATTCAAATTATAAGTTAAAAAGTCGTATCCTCATCGAGTGATCCCCACAATGTCTCTTCCCAGGTTGTATCGTAAAATTGGGTGTGATCTCTGGCTATACGGCATTCTGCGTTTATGACTTCTGACTAGCGCCCACCCGAACAAAGATACTGACAATTTGGAAGACCGCCAACATAGGGCAAGATAGCTCAGTTGGTAGAGTGCCGGCACGGTAACCCGGAGGTCGCAGGTTCGAATCCCGCTCCTGCCAGTTTCTTTGTTCACTTTGAAAAAGAATCTTCATTTTCACATATTTCGCTACTTTCTACCCGTTTCGTGGGAACAGCTCACAGTGTTTCTCCTGTTAAAACGGTGATTTCAGGGCAGTAAGAGTGACGGATTGTAAGACTGTGGAAATCAAGTGTTGCCTGAGATTCTGGGCCTTTATCCTGGTGGGTTTCGGGCATACGGGACCCTCAAAATGTGGCCCTATTTGTACTCGTTGGCACAAGGTTTTCCCACGCGAGTGGCCAATCTAACACTCTGAAACATTTTTAAAAAATTGGGAGGCGGTATGTTCAAAGCAGAATAACTGAACATGTCGCTGGTGACCTGCTGAAAATTGGAAATATGAAATATACATTCTCGAGCTCTCAGTTCCCGGAAAAGAAGTGAGGGAATTTTAAAATATATAAATATTTCTTTAATTACGTTGGGCTTATCATTTATTGGCTTCTATGGGCCGTTTTTTTAGTGGTCTCGAACCCTATAGAGTACCGAAGTGATGACGTCAATCAATGCAATGTTTTGAACCAGAATACATTCTAAACTGCATGTGTTTGGAACCAGTTGCCGCGGCAACTGACGTCAGACTTCGGTACTCTATTCACACATGAATGTCGGGCCATGACGGCACTCTATAACCGTAAAGCATGACCATGACGACCATAATGGTATATCGGGCATTTCCATAGAGTTAGATATAAAGACTAGAGGGCATACTTGCTATACCCGGCCGTGCCACCCAAAAACATGGCTGCCGGCTGTTCGACCCATATAGAGTTATATATAAAAGACTAGAGGGCGTACATACACGTGACCCCGTGCCGACAAGGACGACCAGCGTCATATGAATATCCGACTCCAATGAATTTCTTTTCTTTTCCCTATTATTGGTTATCCCTCTCACGTGACCGGTCGCTGACCTAATTATCTCCACTTTGGCATGCGCAGTAGATCCAGTCGGCTTTTCAGGGTGACAGAAATTCATACTACACTGGCAGCCATGTTTTTGTGGTGCACGGCCGGGTCTCCATGGTGGCACGGCCGGGTTCTGTACGCGGCATAGCGAGTACGCCCTCTAGTCTTTTATATATTATAACTCTATAGGGCATTTCTCAAACCCTGGCTTGGGCTCAGGCTTCGGCTTCGCGTAATTTTATGCCCCCAGATTTGGCAAGATCTTGGATACTGTTTTTGCTACACGTATATCAATGTCTGATGTTTTAATCCGGAGCCAGATATTTACGTATTCAAGGCTTTAGACTGGCAATGGGACTGGTGAATAGTTGGAGACGAAGCCGAAGCCCAAGCCGAAGCCACGGTTTGAGAAACGCCCATCATATTTTTAATTGTCGATAGAGCTGATTCGTTGGTTCCACTCGATGCGGACTTAAACGAGGAAGCATTATATGACGCCTTACTGGACCAGAAGGAAGCACTCTTGGCCTACATATCAACCTTCCTGACACTCGGTACACATTTCTGTTCATTCAATTTCAAATTAATTGAAACTTAATTGGTTTTCAAAGTGAACAAAGAAAACTGGCAGGAGTGGAATTCGAACCTGCGACCTCCGGAATACCGTATACCCCCGAGGTCGCAGGTTCGAATCCCGCTCGTGTCAGTTTTCTTTGTTCACTTTGAAAATTGATTCGAATTTACCTGGTCTGTTTTCCTTGTGGTTTGTTTGACGAAATTTAATTAGCTAAGCCCATAATAGGATTTTCCTGATCATATCTATTGGTCTGAAAATTAGGATAATTTATGTGGCATTGAAGATTTATCCTCTATATAGATCTGGACCCAGGTACGGGGGTGGTAGGGCTGTCAACCTAAAATGTGGCCAACCCCACCACCTCTGTTACAGCCCTTTACCTAGAGTGGCTTTTAGCCTTGTATTGGACTACTTGCTTTGAAAAAGAGGGGCCTCAAATTCACTTTTTGGCTTTTTAAGATGTAAGAGCACAATGTGGCCACATTCATTAAAGGTAAACAAAATCTTGGTAAAAAGAATCGATTACCTGCAGTTTAGCCCACATTTGGCCCGTTATAAGACATGCATGCAAAGTCATGAGTAACTGTCCAATCGAAATGACTGATGACTATATGCCTAAACATGACAAACATTTAGAATATTTCGAATAAGCCAGTTTGGTATCTGGATGAAGTAGTCCAGGTCAATGGTTATTCGGGATAAAATTGCTGACGTAATGTCTGGCGATGTTACGCGAACGCCCATTCTGATTGAATTTAACACGTGCGCGTTGTGCGACCACCTTGCGCGTTCATACGCGCGCGTTAGTTATCCGGAATGACTCGTGACCCATGTCACTGTGCACATGCGCAGTTGAAATACCGAACTGGCTTATTTCATAAATTGTTATGAGCTTCTTCGTTAATGACCCGAAATAAATGCTTTACGTTAGCTTCAATTCAATATCTGAAATGTTTTTAACCTTTTGAAAAGAATCTAAATATCTCAAATTGGTAACTTATGTTATTATTTCTTGTCTACATTATAGGCATGATCTGGTATATCAACTACTCCATGTTTTACGTAAGTAATAATATGATGATGATTACTATTATAATATATATTCATAATCATATATTCATTTAAAAATACAGTTGTTGTACTGTAATTTCTATCTTGACCTCCAACATCATAATTAACGCAGAAGGAATCGCAACAAATGACGGTGGTCTTCATAGTTCTCGGTTAATTATATCGATTCCAATGAGACAATTATTTCAACGCTTTCAAAATCAGTTAGAAAGTAATGCAAGAAATAGTGGTAAACGTAGGAACAAGTAAAATGTGATTTGTATGCATTTTTAAGCCAAGCAAATTCAGAAAGCACGGAGGCATTTTCCAGAAGCCGAGGCTTGTACAGAAAATAGCTTTGGCAAGATACTCAAACGAAAACTGGAAAAACATACCTGGACAAAGGCGTCATGCTTTGTTGCATTTCTTGATTGCAGTACATACAGCGGCTCAGCCGTTTGTTGCTGTTGTTCAACCGATTGGTAAGTACCGTAGTGATTCCTTCACCATCATGGCCTCCTGTAGACCTATCCTTTCTAAAATTATATCTTTTCCTGCAATCCAGACACATATCCAGTTACCGTACTCACGATATTATGTAAAACATTTGCGCCGTAGTTGTGTTTCTAATCAATGGGCTGGCTTTGTAAGGCAATGAATGTGGGAACCCTGTTGGGGATAATGTATATTGTCCCCCCGTCTCATTGGTCCCCCGTCTCATTGGTCCCCCGTCTTATATTAGGCATACGGGCTAAATTGGCTCATTTATAGCCATTAACTTAAACAAAAAAAAAACCTAAATTTGTCAGTTTTTTGTAATTTCCGCCCTGACCACATGGAATCGGGCTAAAAATTGGCATGTCTTTATTACTCATCAGTATCTACAAATAGAGCAATTTTTTTTCAAAATCGGAAGACCAAAGGTCAAAAGGTGCGTTGGTCTGACATGGAATGACCCATTAGCCTCTGACGGTGCACTTCCGGGTTGAAAGCGAGAATCCCCGTGATGCTAAACAAACAGTTCTATTCGACTAATTCATTCATGCATGAAAGAATATAAGTTGTTTACTTAACATTGAGATCCTCGCTTTCAAACTCGGAAGTGCGCATATATTTTTGTCCATTGTGGATTCGTCTATTGTAGGCCGTGACAAAAAACAAAAAACAAAAACAACAAACAACCGTTATTAAAACAAAGATGTTGATTCTACCGCACTATCGTATTAGGGTTTGTAGTGTGTGTAAACTAGATATAGTAAACGATTCCCTCATTTTTGGCCCATCACAGACACTTTTGTTTGTCAGCGTAGCACCGGTTGGATTCATGTTGGTGTCGTTATTTGCAGTTGGGGTGAGAAAAACATCTATAAATATTAATGTTTTATTCTAAAAAAAAAAGCAGACGATGTAATCGGAAAAGTATATAGGTTTTCCCGCACATTTTAAAACTTGTTTTCCATTCAAGTTCAAAACGGTTAACTTCAATTTCGTCTCAAAAATTCACGACCTTCCATATATATCCCATGTTCAATTTCGTCTTTGGTCGCTCATGTTCGCACTTTGTCCAAATAATTTCATACATTTGCCATACTTTTTGTTGAAAGACAATTCAATGTCGTCCGCAGTTGCCTAACGTACGATAGATGAAGCAATTTCGTCATGTGTGCAATCAATGTCATATAAATTTCATTTAATTTCGTCACATGATTGTATGCTATCTTAGGTATTTTTACGTTTTCATCTTTTCATTTCTACTTTAAACATATTTACTAAATTGTTTGGTGTGTCTGAGTAGTATTTTTGTTAATAACGTAGGTCTATAACCTTAAAGGCCGTGTACATGATTGGTCATTGTTGCAATTTCCAAAAATAGCCGGATTTGGGGGTTAGTATGTTAAATGAAATATCGTTCTACTCACCTGTTCAAAGTTTTGCGTTGTTGGATGGCGAAAAAACCCGAGAGAAAAACGGCGCTCGTTTTCAACCGTCGGGCGGATGATAGCCTTTTGTCAAGGCGCGCGTGGCTCCCAGCTGGACCCGTGATGCGCCCGGAATGCCAGCATGTCCAGCGCGCCACTCGTCCGGGTAGCCACGCGCGCCTTGACTAAAGGCTACAGGGCAGCTTTCCAACGATTTCCAGCTAGAAATCGTGGGAAAACGATATAAATTTCCACTTTTCTTGACAACGACAGCACACCATAATTTCACAGGATGATTGAGACTTATATTAACTTACAGTCTATAGTAAGGTATTTCGTAATAATTTAGTAAAAAGAAATTTGAGAATTACCAATCGTGTACACTACCTTTAAGTGTAGTGTACACGATTGGTAATCCTCCAATTGTTTTTTGATCTGCGACTTATTGTAAAATCCTCCTATAAAATGTATTATTTTTCGGAATAATTCCGAGCTTTCCCCATGGTTCAAACCATGTTTAAGAAATAGTACTATTAATCGCTCCGTTTCAGTTCTGTAATTGAGTGACACTCATTGTGAAGATTATACGTTAATCAGATGCTTGTCCAGTTTTTCTTATGTGTTTTTCGTATGATGGACAGGATGCGGGCAGGAACGAAAACGTGGCCGTCCAATTCCACTGTCTCCTCGTCTTCTTTGCGTCCATCAGTCAGCTGCTGTTCTGGATGGCTGCGCATTGGAAGCGGTGAGTTTATGATACTCGTCAATATATCATAATATTCTTGGCATTCCGATCACTGCTGTTAATCTGATCAGTGTAGTTATTCTGATCAGTGCTGTTATTCCTAATTGAGTACCGGTACCGGTAAGGGAAGTGGTAGGCTGTGGTGTAGCCAGAGAGGGGAAACTCCCCCATTCTTTCCCCTCTTGCCCTCCCCCCACCCCCCCCCCCCCCCCAAAAAAACAAAAAAAAATATCGGAGGGTTTTTGTTTAGAATTAGTTGACGCCACGTCCTCTTGGACGTACATGTATTATGCAAACTATAGTTGTTAAAAGCGCCGCCCATCAACAATTGGATTCTTAACACTTTTTAACCAAAACAAATACAGTTTGGTCCTTTACAATCTGGGGAAAAATGCAATTTCCCCCACTAAAAATGGCCGTGCCCTCTATCTAGCCCCTGCGAAATAGAACCCGGCTACGCAACTGGTGGCAGAAAGACCGCGGAGAACGATCGGGTAAATACCGGTATTGAAAGTCAAATCCACCCAGGCAGTGGCGTAGCCAAGAGGGGGGGGGGGGGGGAAAGGGGGGAGGGGGGGGGCAACTGTCCCCCCCTGTGGGAACTCTTGCACCGCCCCCCTCTGGAAAATTTGGATATGCGTTACTATATGCGTTACCGGTACTATAGCGAATTTCCCCCCTTGAAAATAGCCATGCTCCCCCGTTCCCCCCCCCCCCTCCCCCCCCCCCCCCCCCCCCCTCTAGGAAGAGTCTGGCTACGCCACTGCACCCATGGCGTCCAAGATCTTAACGTCTAATTCTGTGCGCAAGAAGTAAGTACAATCCTGGGTCCAATTGCATGGAGCTGTTAAACACGAAAACTTGCTTAGCATAACAAAAATTCCCTGGTAAAAGCAGGATTAACTACCAAAATTGTATGTGATGTTTATTGCTTGTGGTTTTTACTTTGTTGTTGTTTGCTTTGCATGAAAATCACGTGAAGTTAAGGCAGGTAACATGTTTTTACCAAGCAAGACTTTCTGGTGCTAAGCAAATGTTTGTGCTTAGCGGAATTTCACATTAGCCCCTTCTGCGCACTTTTGGGTTGAAAGCGAGAATGTGTGTGGCAAACAAAACAACGCTTTTCAGCACATTCATTCATGCATGAATTAATCATGCCGTAAAAGGAAGCGCAGGCGCATTTCAGCATAAAGTTGTTTACTGTGACATTGAGATCCTCGTTTTCAAACGCGGAAGTGCGCAGATCGGCGCTAAACTCGTCGTTGTGGGATTCCTCTATTGGTCCCTGTATGTACTGCGTCATTTTAGATGATTCAAGTATTTATAATAAAAACCAAGGATTCCTCAAAAGCCCATATCTCACAGTAGCTCGCAGGACCGAAGAAACATATGAAGAGAAGACGAAGATATATTCAGTTTTAAAGGTGGGAGGAAAACCACCAAAGGGTTTTCAGTTCGCCCCGGACGGGATTCGAACCCGGGTCACAGAGGTGGAAGACGAGGACAGTTCCACTATAAGCCAACCTGACGATGTCTCAAATAGAGGATTTTAGTTAACTTTTACAAAAGGCAGCAATCGAACCATCATTATATAATGTACCTGTACTGCAATTTAATATTTATTGAGGATGATGACCAAAGTGTCGCATGTTTTGTTGTCAGTTTTTTTCCAGTAGTTCTTTTCAAGTATTAAGAGAAATGTTATGTCCTGAATTTGTATGATTGAATTGTTATTCTATTTTTGCGTAGGGACAAGCATTTCGCATCGAATCTAGACGGATTGCATAGGAAACGAATATTCTGTCTTCTTCTGGTTTACCCAATAACAAGGTATGCAAGTTATCTTTCAAAATACATTTTGCTATAAAATAAATATAAATTTCCATCTGGACTTATTTTTTATGGATTTTTGTAACGTTTGGTCTGCGCTTAGTACTGCTTGCAATTCAGTGATAAATGAGCTATCCTTCGCCCACTCTGTAAACCTAAACACAGAATGCTAAACTACGGGATGTACGCCCGCGCACAAGCCTAGTTCCCTTGCCTACCCGTAGTACGGTAACCGTTAGCGCAGAATTTTCTTCTATATTTAGCGGCGATTCCTCTCTTCATACGGTAACCAGAGCCATGACGGCATCCCTACATGACGTCATTATAAACGTCATGTACATAATTTCATGAGAATAATGGTCTGTAGTTTATAAACTACATTCCATATATAGTCTGACCTCATCAAATTTAAATACACGAGTTGAAAGTTTTGTCAAAACGGTTTGATATAAAGCTCAGTTTCCAAATCGTAATAAAGCATAGAGTGTCACCAAAGAGTTCCTCGATGGCAGCGCACACCGGCGGCGATTTCTCGTCATGGTTAGGGGTGGAAGGAGGAAAAAGCACACAACCAACAGCAATTTGTACTCGGTGTATCTCGTCTATCCTGGGAAGTTTTTAAAAATTTGTGCTAATCTTTGTGTATTCTGGTGCATTTTAGTGCATGTAAACGCCAATAACCCATAAAATGTATAATTATGACCATGGGAAAATTATTGGGGAGGGAACACTGTAATAGCCGTCCCCTCCCCCAACAAATATTGGGGGGACATGTCCCCAGGGATCACCGCCCATGGCGGCGCATACATTATACAAACTGTTTTCGATCCTGCGGGGGGGGGGGGGGGGGGGGGGGGCATTGCAGACATATCGTACCAATCCGTGTACAGAAACGGAGAATGGAGATAGTCGGCAGTGTTGAACCATTTTCAATAACGAAGATATTATTTATTGATGGTATCGCCCAACACGAAGCAAAAGGCCACTCAAGGTGTGGGCTACAAAAGACAAGAAAGGACAGAAATCACGGATATAGAAGGTAAACTATCTATTCACATTTCATTTGAATCGTGAAAGACAGGTTACAGGTAGTTCCAAAGAGAGGCAGTAGGAGGGAAACAAACTTAAAGAGTATCCCACAGTACTAGCCTTGAACAGTGAAATGATGTACATGATGAGACAGCCAGGCGAGTAGTTGACAATGGCCTTATTATGAGATGGCCTTTTCATGTGATTCTTTTCTTTGTCCCGTTTCCTTCCAGTCTGATAATATTCAGTGCTGCCTTTTCCGTGTCGGTGTTTCAATCAGATATTATCCACGCGGTGAGTAACATTTTAAAGGAATAGTCCTACATTGTCTTGGAGTCGGGAAAAACAACTTTCGTCCTAACATATCCATGGTTTGAGAGTAGAATGTAAAGAATGTAATAATGTAGGGCGACACGTCCATCCATTGAAAATGCGCCGTTTGTTTGAAAACCACTGACAAAAAACTACACTGTTGTCCGCTTTTTAACGAGCCGACTTTTCCGAATCGAACTGGCGTCCCCGAAATAATTTTCGTCAATGATTTTCAGACAAACGGCGCTTATTCAAGGTATGGCCGTGTACATTATTATGTCTATACCTTTTCATGATAAAAAAAAATCACATTTATGCTCATGGTGATCTTAGTTAATTGATTGATTTCACACTGTTTCTATTTTTTGTATGTCACAGGTTGTCCCAACGTTTAATGGGTTCCTGCTAGGTTCGTAGTTTTGTTAAAGGAACTTTGCTCAGAAATAAATCCACACGGACAGCAAGTTATTACGTTGATCCTCTTTCTCGGGATAAAATGTTGTAATTCAATATTCATCACCCCAAGGTCATCACAAAAAATATACAGTGCATACAACAATAGAATTGAGGATAAGAAATAAATCAAATGGTGCAGTTCAGTTCAGAAGCCAAATCAGTGAGTAATCCCAATTGAATGAATGTCTTGAATCGCTAAACAATAATTAAAATTTGACTACATCCATGAGCAATAAACTCAATCCGAAAAATGTAAAATAAAGAAGTACCTTGAATCGAATAGGCACAGGAATTACTAAATAAACAAGGGTTCATCCAGTTAGGATTAGCACTGATATGGTACACGATAATTCAATTAGAAACAAAATGGCAAATACATCATATTATAAATACAGGTTATGGATCTTAGCTGGGTTTTCTGGCGCTTGCATCAGAACTTGGGTGTGGCTTGATGGACTTGACTGAGGCTTGACACGGGGGTGGCTCCGAGTCCGAAGATCAGGGTTCAGGCACACAAACCGAGTTCCGATGATATCACGAACAGGGGAATGGGACAGGTGTGTGGGGAGGCGAACCGGGTCGGCTCCCCAAAGCATGACCTATATGGAAAGTACTCTCTGTATCAGCAGAGCACAATGGTGAGGGTGAGAATGGCTATCATTAGAAACGACTTTAGGGAAAGTACAACGTTCCCAATAGTGTAAACGGGCACTCAATCTGAACAGCCTTCTCACCAGAGGTCTTAATCGCTTTCTGAATTATCGAGGATCAACATATTTGTATACAGAACTAAAAATCTAAAAGCAATATCTCTAACTAAAATATGAAACGCTTAAAAGAATGCTTACAAAAAAAGGAAAGAGGTCAAACTGCATATCTTTTTGGGATGTTCGCCCAGAACACATTTCCAGTGGAATGACACTTTCAGTATAACTATACATTGATCAAAAGTTCACCCAGAACATGATAACCACGGTCAGTACTCCGCACAGTGGTAAATACCATAAAATGCTAATCAAAACATCAGGGAATAATTGACTTGGCCAAAACCCAATTGTGTTGGCCTATAGCGCATTGCGGTAACCTTACTCAAGGTCATCCTGGGGCAAGTTCCATGTGGTTTGTACACACTCGCTGTACACAATTAATAGTCAGCGGGATGTCACGGGACATAACAGAAAAGGAAGGTAATGTGTAGGCCTATACACACACAATTTGGAAGACAATCAAAATATTGGAAATCTCGTGAACAAGACCAGTTAATTTACGGAAAAACGTGCATGTATGAATTATTGGTCATGTCATACGAATGATCGAAGTTTTAGGCCACGAGGTATCATATAAAAAAAGTATGCAACAAGAATATTCAAAGTAATCGGAAATCAACCAAGAGGAAAATATAATTGTACACGGACTGAGAGTATAGTGACCGATTTAAGTGAATACTGCAGTCATAACAGAATGGTAATCGGCAATCACAAATGGATCTTCCAATACTATCGGGAAATCAATGATATACAAAACCGAACATGATAATTTCGGTCAATAAATAACAGCAAAAGTGACATCGATCAAGAGTCGACCAAATATCAGCAATATAATACAAGTAAATACAGGGTACAAGGCAAAAAAGGTTAATAGCTGAAGGCAAACGAATGCTGACTCAATATACTCATATTGGGGTTGTTCCACCCATCTTGAGATTGTCTCAAACCGAGTCAACATAATTCAAAATACAAAGTGTCCTGCACATAAGTCAAATGGTAATAGGAAATACAAACTTCTTTTATACAATGAAAATAGGCTTACCTGTATCAGCAGAGCACAATGGTGAGGGTGAGAATGGCTATCATTAGAAACGACTTTAGGGAAAGTACAACGTTCCTAATAGTGTAAACGGGCACTCAATCTGAACAGCCCTCTCACCAGAGGTCTTAATCGCTTTCTGAGGAGAATCCGGCGATCGGGGGGGAATATTATTCCTTGACCACGCGCTCTGCCCATTTCGGTGGAACAATCTCATTGGTCAAAATTATGAAACCAGGCAGATATTCCACCTTGGGATGGAGAGTGGCCAATCAGAAAGTTACTGACTACACGTGTTAGACATGGTCATAAAATGGCAGACAGCCATAACAGTTTTAGCCAGTGGCATAAAATGTAGCCATGTTGGCTGGGTTCTCTGGCCACATCCCCATCTGGTCAATTACTTATCTGTGTTGAGACAAAGGGGTCGTCTTAGCCACATATGGACTTGGTCAACTTAGGGGTAAAATCTGCTACTGGGTGCTAATTAAATTTACTGGAACATAGAGGTGGACCATGCTTCGAAATCGTGGGAACTTTTCCTGTCGGACCAAGTGTTAAAATGGCAGTAAGGGGGAATTTTAACAGGGGCTGACATGTATATTATGCTCAAATGTTTGATTTTTTCAGGTCGAGTTATCCGTCCCCGTTATCTTCCTGGTGATCAGGTTGACATTTGAAGTTTTTCTTGTAAGTTAAAGCTCTTTGGGCCCTGTGAACCTTGTTTTAACCCTAACCTACCTAAATCCATCTAAATCCAAACCCTGTTTTGGAGGATTTCGGCGGATTCAGGATGCCTCCATATTGAAAACTGGGGGATTTTGATGGATTGAAGATTGTAAGCCTAGCGGTACTGCAGGATTTTGATGGATTCAGGATACCTCCATATTAAGCAGTCACCAAAAACAACTTTTTGAGCATGACAAAATTAGTTGATTTTGGCGGGTTCAGGATACTTTCTAGTAAAGTTACCCAAGGGGTTAGGGTTAATAGACGATTTTTTGAAACTATGATGAATCTGTTGATAAAATGTTGTTGACCGTGTGCCGCAAGTGCATCAAATTTTACGTATTTTATTGGGCTGGGGAGGGGACGAGGAGGGCGAAAAACCCGGTATATACGATGCGTCATGAAATTTCATTTTCATTGCTGTTTCTAGCGTCAAAATTTGACATTTTTGGAAGAGTCAACGTGCACGGTGATTTTAATGAAAACACTTTGTTTTTATCTTTGAAAATTGAGTCACATTTTCTTGTTATACATCATTCTTCCGCAGGCTCCTATATATGGCCAAACTAAAGCTTGAATGTACCATCATTATTCAATGAAACGCTTTCAAAATGTCTTATGTGTCTCCACCTGTGTCCGAAAGTGAAAATTTGATCTTAATTTTGTCCGTTCCCAGCACACACGGAGCAGCCAAAGTGTGAACCTTGATCACGACATTTCCATGGAAAATGACATCATCGCCACAATTCAATAACACGGCATCAATGCTATGGCACATCAACAGAGAGGAACAACGCTGACACCATTTCTCACCAGCCGGGGCAAACTGTCGAATAAATTATGATTCACATTCAAAATAACACAAAATCCTCTGTTTCCATATACCCACCAAGGGTTGTGTTGCTTCGTTCGGCTACATTGAGGGCGCTACACCAAGCAACCAGGGCCCAATTTCACAGGGTTGCTGGGCACACGATTTTTAGTCAACAAAACCTCCATCCATTTCATTTAGGCACAGGAAAAAGGCTTGCAAACCTCAGAGACAGAATTTGCTTCAAATAGTGACGGAACAATATAAATCTCCATGCGCGCGTCGGCATTAGCATGACTTGAACATGAAATATAGCCCTTTAATCGACGACATCCCAGTGGGCACACGACGTTGAAAAGACGTCTTTTTTCGGTCGTTATCTGGTCGTGCTTACTTGAGCGGTCGTGACCAAAAAACGACGTCTTAAAGACGTCTTTTTCCCTACCTGTAAACTCATCCCCACCCGCCAAAAAAATACCAAAAAAACATGACGTCTTTACGACGTCGTTTTACGGTCGTTATTTAGTCGTGGGTTCTACAGCGGCGGTGACCAAAAAACGACGTCTTAAAGACGTCTTTCTCCCTACCCGAAAACTCATCCCCGTCCGCCCCCCTGAAAACAACAAAAATACGACGTCTTTATGACGTCGTTTTTTGGTCGTTATCTAGTCGTGTGTACTACAGTGGCCGTGACCAAAAAACGACATCTTAAAGACGTCTTTTTCACTACCCGTAAACTCATCTCCACCCTCCAAAACTGAACAAAAACACTACGTCTTAAAGACGTCGTTTTACGGTCGTTATCTAATAATTGTGTGTACTACAGCGGCCGTGACCGAAAAAAAACTACGTCTTAAAGACGTCTTTCTTCCCATCCGAAAACTCATCCCCACCCGCCCACCTGAAAAACAACAAAAACACGACGTCTTGATGACGTTGTTTTATGGTTGTTATCTAGTCGTGTGTACTACAGTGGCCGTAACCAAAAAACGACGTCTTAGAGACGTCTTTCTTCCTACCCGAAAACTCATCCCCACCCGCTCCCAACAAACAACAAAAACGCGACGTCTTTACGACGTCGTTTTGCGGTCGTTATCTAGTCGTGTGTGCTACAGTGGTTGTGACAAAAAAACGACGTCTTAAAGACGTCTTTTTCACTCCCCGTAAACTCATCTCCACCCTCCAAAACCGAACAAAAACACTACGTCTTAAAGACGTCGTTTTACGGTCGTTATCTAGTTGTGTGTACTACAGCGGCCGTGACCGGAAAAAAAACGACGTCTTAAAGACGTCTTTCTTCCCAGACGAAAACTCATCCCCACCCGCCCACCTGAAAAACAACAAAAACACGACGTCTTTATGACGTTGTGTTATGGTTGTTATCTAGTCTTGTGTACTACAGTGGCCGTAACCAAAAAACGACGTCTTAAAGACGTCTTTCTTCCTACCCGACGTTTCCTGCGTTATGTGAAAGGATGTGCTGACGGGTAACAGACGCTGAGCATAACATGTCACCGTGCAAACGACAGTTTACGCTTTAACGCGTTACGAAAATCAGTCAAGAAAAGGCGAGTAAAACCATGGTAAAACCAACTTTCCACTCCGTGGAAATTGTTTTTTAGTATTTTAATCAGTGATTTTTTTCCTTCGTGTTTTGAATTTTAAAAAAATGTATTGCAATTACTTCTAGGTCAAGGCCTGTTTTGCCGTAAATTGGCCGGACTAATAGTCGTGTGTACTCCAGCGGCCGTGACAAAAAAACAACGAAAACTAAAAGCCATGAAATAAAACTAAAAGCCCAAGTTTTTTTGGCGGAAAAAAATGCAAGTGGCCACAGGGTGTCACGCCCGCGTGCACGCGCCTCGCGTAACCTTATTGGTTACATGGCTGTGGCGCCCGGCCAGTGCATGCAGGCCTTCATGCAACACGTGAACGTGCAGTTCTCTTTTGGACTTTCGACTTTGAGTGATGAGCGGTGACTTTTGAAATTGCGACGAATATTATTGTTTGTATTTATCGTAAAACAGGAGTCATTTCACTAGTATACGTTGTACACCAAATACCTCAATGTATATACGTATAAATACGTAAATGAGGCCCCCTCATTTAGATCAGAAAATCCCCGTTCTCAAATTAAATCAACAGGTCTCATTCGTCCCATTGCCGTGGCAACCCCTACTGGAAAGTGGACTGACTCCCGAGTCCAGATAATCCTGGCTTGCCGGCCATGCATTAGTGCCTGCGCCTGCCTATGCCGTTATTCCCATAATCTGTTCCTTGCAGCTTGCTGTTGTTCATCAACTACCACGGGCACTACATCTCTCTCCTTTCCAGGTAGGAAAAGTTACATTTATTTCTAACTTTTGACATGCAAGCAGGAGTGGAAATGACATACATGTATAGGTTAATATAAATGCAAGTTTGTTTTACTTTGATTTCAGGAATTATTGTTTTATAGTGGACAAAGTTTTTAAATTTTTTATATTAAATTCCACTGTGAAACAATTGCACCGGTCCAAAATTGCTTGAGTCAAAAACTACCTGCATTTCAGTTCATGTGTATGTTATCCACAGAGTTTATAAGTTCCTAATTGTTCTTGCATGCTGCCATTTGTTTTCATTTTTTTCTACGTTTTTTGACTTGCTCTTTTTGACTACATGTACATATACATAGGTGTCCATACACATTTGATACAGTTAGCATAGACCATGCCTTGTCCTTGGTTCCTATTTTCCTACTTGAAGTAATACACAGGCCAGAGGATTTGCATACCTAATGAGGCCCACAGGACTGTGCAGTATCTTGTACTTTATGATGCAGTGCAGCACAGCATGGTTCCTTGCCATGGTGGGTGTCGTTTTGCAAGGTTAATGTAGGCCCACTAAAATACATGTACATATGCTGACTGGCTTGTTTACATCGCACGGGGGTACGGGTACGTAATGTACATGTACCGGTACAACCATGGAGGAAGGAATGGTACAACCACGAGACTGAGCACGAATTTTTACTTCCGATGACCGATTTCAACAAAAGACTGACTTGCGAGGACTGAAAGGTTCCTTTGTATTTTCTGTCTCCTTTTGTCCTCGGACGTATATAAAGAACCTGTACATGATCACACACACACAAAACTGTGTAAACAAAGGCAATCTGGTACATTGTCCTTTTGTTTGTATACATGTACATTTTCGAAAGACCTCCTATATATTTTGTACACGAATCGCAATCGGGGACCTTTGGCAATGGGACCCTATTGTCCTCATTTTTTCAATGTCCCCATTTATTGCGCAAATGTCAGTGTTCTGCATGAGATTGGTGGTAAAAAGAGGGCAGTAGTTGCTTTTGCCATTGTCAGTAAAGGTATTATCAATTATTATTTTGAATGCTACTTTTTAAAGGTTGCCTACTGCAGACGAAATGGAGGAAGCGATATGAGGGACATGGTACGGAATGTACTGAACAGGTATGTTTATTTTTACTGGTAATAACAAGTATAGATGTCTATTTGAATAACTTACTGGACAGAGATTTGGATGTCTATTTTTTTACGCATATTTTGGTAACTTGCTGAACAGGTAGAGATGGCTCCTTTATGATGACATGTATTGACTTTCTTATCAAACATTTATATTAACAGGATGATGACTCCTACTCTCCAAATGGAGTTCAACATGAAAGGCCTCAACAAAAAGAAGCTGCCGTTTCTTTTCTTCTGTATTTGAAAAGTTATGAATGTATCGTATTATTAATTATCCCCCGAGCGCGAGTGGAACTCGGAATAATGTAGTGCTCCTGTGTCCCATATGCAGAAGGCTAAGTGGTATATGGGAGACAGCCGCACTACATTTTCCGTGTTCCACGAGCACGAGCGGGAAAACAAATTTAACTTCAAGCAAACTTGACGCGATGTAATTAAAGATGAAACATGCACAGCGCTGTGCGCGAAACTAAAACCGAAACCATGCACACGCTCACGCATCAATAACAGTCCTAAGATCTGGCAATTTTATTTGCTGATGAGTACTAAAATTATATTCTTCTTACTCAAGTCAATAAGAAGACAGTTTTAATGAGGATTGATTTTTTTTTTACATTTTTAATGAAACAAGTTAACATTCTCTAATTCCACGTATCCACATTTTCAACAGTATCAGAGACAATAGCAGATGTTAGCCATGGATCTACCAATCAGCATCGAGGATTCAAGTTTGCTTGAAAATAAAATATGTTTAATAGACACTAAACAAATATGGAAGCTGATAATGATTTATTACTGAATATCATCTCATACATTCTGTCTCATATTCAGTAAAACGATTACAAAAACGATGGAATAACCAAAGAGAAATAAACGCCGGCAAAATTACAAGGAAAGTAAGCCTGGTGAAATAGGAATCTGAAGGAAGTTTTCTGGTTGAATGCTCCACTCTTATACACTTGACGAAATGCAAATACATTGTAACCCTAACCAATCTATTTTATCTAACCGTCATTTTGAACACCTTTGTCATTCTTTCAGTTTGAGGGATTTAGCCTATCCGTCATTTTTAACCTTTTTTTTAAACGTATCCGCCTTATATTATAAGCCTGCTGGCCTATCCCATTATGGCGTTATATCTATGTACATACCTGTACATCTAAAACGAATGCACACATACAGAGTATCCCCCCAAAATATTTCCCTCTCCAGGTGTTTCGGGATTTTCGTAATTTATGAAAATTCTCAAATTCATTTATTGAATTGATGAGCCGAAACATTTTTTTCTTTCCTGTGAAGTTCAGTGGTTTCGGTTCAGTGGTTTTAAAACGAAGGCTGTTGTGTAACACCAGTCCATTTTGCTTCATTCTAAGTTTGACAACGCATACACTGACAGCGTACACAATGATTATCTCTGTTTTCTCAGTCCCACCCCTGCCTGGATGCCTAATGTAATCAGGTTACCGGCCAAAACTCCATGCGATGTATATATTGCTTGTGATTGGTATTATACGCTGTTGTTTACTTAGCATAACAATCGCATGGAGGTTTTTTTATGCTGCAGCAAATTTTGTGCTTAAGCAGCTCTACGAAATTGGCCCTGCAGAGCCTTAAATGTAGTGTACACGATTGGTAATCATCCAATGTTTTTTTACTGAATTATTACGAAATACCTTATTAGACTGTAAGTTAATCGTAGTCTCAATCATCCTGTGAAATTATGGCATCAGGTGTGCTGTCGTCAAGAAAAGTGGAAATTTATATCATTTTCCAACGATTTCCAGCTGGAAATCGTTGGAAAACTGCCCTGTAGCCTTCAGTCAAGGCGCGCGTGGCTATACTGGATGAGTGGCACGCCCCGGATATGCTGGCATTAATCGGGGCGCGTCCCGCGTCCAGGTAGCCACGTGCGCCTTGACTAAAGGCTATCATCCGCCCGACGTACGGTTGAAAACGAGCACCGTTTTTCTCTTGTTTTTTTCGCCATCCAACAACGCAAAACTTTGAACAGGTCAGTGGAACGATATTTCCTAACCCCCAAATCCGCCCATTTCTGAAAATTGCAACAATGACCAATCATGTACACTACCTTTAATCTTTAGGTATGAATGGAGTAGGAACTTGTGAATGGGGATTGTTGAGGAATGTGCATTATATATACATGGTTGGGACCAAATATGTTCATTTTACCTAGAGTTTCGTCTTATCCGAGTTTGTATTAACGAGAGTGTACTGTAATAATACTTGACGATATGTGAATGATTTCATTAATAAAAAGACACGTCATGAAATTATTATTGTATGCAATCACTGAAATTATTTGAGTCTTTTCCCGAAAATATTAACGTCTTATAAATGTCTTATTTTGGTCGTATATGCAAAACCAAAAGATGCCTTTTTTCTGACGACTAAAAGACGTCTTTTCCTGACGAGTAAAAGACGTCAAAAAAGACGCTGTTTAGTGGTCAGAAAAAGACGTCGTTTAGTCGTCAGAAAAAGACGTCTTTTGGTTTTGCATATACGACCAAAATAAGACATTTATAAGACGTCAATATTTTACGTCTACAAGACGTCTTTTAGTCGTCGAAAAAAGACGTCGTTTGGTCGTCGAAAAAAGACGTCGTTTGGTCGTCGGAAAAAGACGTCGTTTAGTCGTCGGAAAAAGACGTCGTTTAGTGGTCAGAAAAAGACGTCTTTTTGTTTTGCATATACGACCAAAATAAGACATTTATAAGACGTCAATATTTTACTTCTACAAGACGTCTTTTAGTCGTCGGAAAAAGACGTCGTTTAGTGGTCAGAAAAAGACGTCGTTTAGTGGTCAGAAAAAGACGTCGTTTAGTGGTCAGAAAAAGACGTCGTTTAGTGGTCAGAAAAAGACGTCGTTTAGTCGTCAGAAAAAGACGTCTTTTGGTTTTGCATATACGACCAAAATGAGACATTTATAAGACGTCAATATTTTACATCTATAAGACGTCTAAAAGACGTCTTGTGCCCACTGGGATTTTTATGCATAAGTTAGCTCAAGGTACCTGCTATCCGTTAAAGGTAATATACAATAACTATTTGCAAACATCAAAAACCAAACTACGGAATTATTATGAAATACCGGTACCTTACTTGACTGTAAGTAAATAATAGTCTCAAGCATCCTGTGAAATCATGGCACCTGGCGTGCTGTAATTTTCAAGAAAAGTGGAATTTTGGTATCAATTTCCAGCGATTGTCGGCCGACAATCGTTAGAAATAGTCCAGTTCCCCGACCTGATAATTCCCTGACGTCTATAAATCGCTCCATTTTGTCTGAAGTAGGGTCAGGGAACCAGACTACAAAAACGGCATTTTTCCCTCCGTTTTCTCTGTTTTCCCAGAATCTATGCATACAAAACTTTAAACAGGTCGGTCAGTGTTTAATAGTAACCCCAACATCCATTCATTTCTGAAAATCACAGCAAAAGCAAAATGTTGTATACTACTTTTAAGCAACTCTTGGGCCTGTTTGTTTCACACGAATCCGGATCGCGATCAGCTGCTGGTTCGCTCCATCCACTAGGCGGTATCTGGTGTGTGAACCAACGCACGGATCACTGATCGCGATCCGGATTCTTGTGAAACAAACAGGCCCTGTGAAATTGACCCGGAATAGAGACATGATGGGGTTCCAAAAATTGGCACAAACATGGCGGATTACGCATGGTAATCAGGGGCCAATTTCACCAAGTTGCCTACAAAGATTTGCCCAAGAAAAGTCTTTCTTAATTTGGTAGAAATAGGATTAGCAACTAAACATTCGTGCGATGTAGGGGCTCCGTGCGCCACCAAAAGAGGGCGCTGTCCACATACGTCGCTCGTATTACGTACTGCGCTCCTCGTTCATTTGATACTCGTATACCAGTGGGGTTGCTTTGTCTGTTTGCTGACTCACGATAATTGCGTTTTCAATAAGAATATCATAGCGGGAACCAGACACTTAAATTGAAGTCAGGTAAGATGGCGTCAATATTGACCCCGCCCCCCCCCCCCCCCCCCCCCCAACTCGCCTTTTCTTTCCGCTGAAGGGGTAGTTGTGCACGGAGCCCATATTACGTATGAATGCTATTCAGCTGTTTGTCTAATATAATCACATGGACTTCTGGCTGGTATTAAACCTGCTTTTAATAAGCAAAATTGTTGAGACCAAGAGCTTTATTGGATTAGCCCCAAAGCACATGGGTAATTGGGAGAAAACCCACTATTATATAATATTAGGTGAACATTTTTGGGGGCGAAGTGGCTTTGGGGCGAAGTGGCTTTGGGGCGAAGTGGCTTTGGGGCGAAATTTTAATGAGAACAAGGTCAGAAAAAAAAGTATCTCGCCCCATGCTATTTTTGCCCCATGCTATTTTCGCCCCAACAAAATCTTTGAAAGTGAATTTACTTTCAAAAATGCCACTTTTGCAAAAATGAACATCCAAAATATTAAGTATGTCCTAATCTCAACCAGGACATTAATGGAATTATTGTCCGAAGATATAAAATAAATCCTCAAGATCAGTTTGTGAGAGTTTTATCAACTACCAAGGCGAAGAGCACAAAAATGTCGTCCTTTTTTTTTTTTTTACTAATTTCCCTTTGTTTATCATATTTTGTCACATTTCTCCGATTGTTGATGGCTTTTGTTTTGTTTGGTGTTTCGTAAAGAATATAGGTACATCTTTAAAATAGCTCAGTAGATATACAACTATATCTTAAGAAAAAAACACCAGTTAAATTAAAGTGTATCATACATTCAAAATAGTTGGCCACTGTAGACGGTGTCAGGGGCGGATGCAGGAATGTTTGCGGGGAGGTTGAAAAAAGATCATAAATTTGCCCTTAAAGGTACCCCCCCCCCCCCCCCCCCCCCCACCCCCAAACAACAACAACAAACGTACAGCACAACAATTTCCGTCTGCAAAATAATTTAGCGGGGAGTCTTGTTTTTAATCGTCAAGTCAAAATAAAACCCCATTAACTTTGCTGGTCTGCAACTGCTCAATAACATTTTTTAAAGCGAAAAGGTAATTAATAAAGAAATAATAAATAAATAAAAAATAACAAAAAACGCATTTTGAAAACCTTTAAATATAATCGACCCCAGTGCCTGGATCCGGCCCCGTGTGTAATAATAAAAAATTGACATGGTAAATGCCAATTGTCGTTTTGTATGAAAAGGTGCTTATGAATGACAATATGAGCTATGTGCCGTCAGTATAGCGAATCAGTATCAATTATTAAGGGGATAAAGGTGTGATGACCCGGTCTTTGCCACGTCAATAATAACTGAGGAGGGACGTGACCGCTGTTAATGGAACGAGCCGAAGGCGAGGTCCATTAACAGCAGTCACGACCCTTCGAGGTTATTATTGACTGGTAAAAGACCGGGTCATCGCATTTTTATCCCCATTCTAAATGCCTTCTAACGAAAAATGCAAAAACTTCCCGTAAAAAGGACAAGATACGAAGCTTTTGCACCCCATTTTTTCTCCCATTTGCTCGGTACAAAACACGTGCTGTCGCGTGCGCGTGCGCACACGCACGAGATGCAGCGTTTTATACGCGTGCATTAGCGTTGTCTTACATTATGAAGTTCAGTACATCTTGTGCGCGCACCTACTACGCTCTCCCTATTGCGTATCGGCTGAGAGCTGCTTAAGCAAAAGAAATTGCTTAAGCACAAAAAACCTTGCTTAATAAAATCAGGTTAGCCGCCAAAAACCCATGTGATTTTTTATGATAAGCAAACAACAGCTAAATACCAGTCACAAGCAATATAAATCACATGGAATTTTGGCTGGCAACATGATTTTAATAAGCAAAGGTTTGTTTGCGCTTAAGCAGCTCTATGAAATTGGCCCGGTTATGAAGCGCCGTGTTTAAACAACTTCCAGCGGATTATAGGTTAAAAAGTCGTATCCTCATTGAGTGATCCCCACAATGTCGGGTTGTATCTTAAAATTGGGTGTGATCCCTGGCTATACGGCATTACATTCTGGGTTGGTGACTTCCGACTAGCGCCCACCCCGAACAAAGATACTGACAATTTGGGAGACCGCCAACATAGGGCAAGATAGCTCAGTTGGTAGAGCGCCGGTACGGTAACCCGGAGGTCGCAGGTTCGAATCCCGCTCCTGCCAGTTTCTTTTTTCACTTTGAAAAACTTCCAGCCGTGCTTAAACAACCGTTTAAACACACCCAGGTGACAGGCTCTCGACCAATAGGGATAGTGAAACTCGCTGAGGCATTTATGAATATATTCATAGCAATGATATATTTGAAAAAAAATTCTTTCACAACATTATGACTTGGATTTTTATATCTTTACTTATTTGTTTGTTGTTTTGTGCTTGATCAATGTTTTGGTTGGCTTTTGAGGCTAAATAATGAGTGTAAATAAAAGTATATTTATATCATTGTAATATTTTGAAATTCACAATGGAAAGCCTGTGCTTACATTTTTCTTAACTGGACATTCGTTTCTTTTCATTATTTGTAATCAATATCATTGCATTCGATGACCTACATCCATTCCAGTTTTAAAAAATAATATCGATTTGTAGCACGAAATTGATTGACGATCTAGATCACCATTCATAGAGCAAAAATTACCATTTAATTTAAATTTATGAGCATGCGATTGCACACTCTTGTTATACAAAACTTGTTGAAGAGTCAGCATTTAAAGGAAACATGATTTAGGGTTTATATTGCATTATTCCCGCTTAAAACAATAAAGTATTATCTTGACAATGATATTTTGTGTCCAGAGACAATTATTTCCCAGATTAAATATGAGAAAACAATTTTTGAAAATGTTTGTCCAAGCTACTCCGCCCCTTGAGTGGGACCCTCATTAACATAAGTGTGTGACGTAGATCGAGGCACATTACCCATTCATCACGGGTATGCATTGTGTGTACATTGTACGGCGAAAATTCTTCGTCCAAAATCTAAGCAAAATATAGTGTTTTACGGTTATGCCGACAAGGTGTGTGGCTGCTGGGTGCAGCAAAACAACGACGGGTGGAGTAATTAAGCCTTCATTTATTTCCAACTGAAGCGAAATATCGGAGAATTTGGACGGCGAAAGTGAAGGTGACAAGAGCAAAGAGGTCCGGCCCCAGCAGCTTTTCAGCGTTATGTAGCGACCACTTTGAGCCGTCGTGTTTCGATACTGGTATTTTCAAATCCTTTGGGATGACCATTAAAAATATGCTCAAGTCCACTGCCATCCCAACAAAGTTCCCAGATGTGAGTAAGATAAAGGCGAAAGCAGTTAAACGGCCCATTCCCCCCAAAGGAGCCTTCGCTAAAAGGGAGAAAATCAGGGTAAGTTCGATGTTAGTTGTTGTTGCAACTTACGAAATTGCACGTGTAGACTTAGTGTGTGTATACGGGCCGGGTCCAGACTGTCGAGTCGATCCATGAATTTTGGTGCCTCGGTCTACGTCACGAACAGCGCCCTCAATTTGAGTCTTAACAAATTTTAAAAAGGGGGGGTCAAATTTTGAGCGGCAAATAATCACACTAAAACTTCGCTTGAACCAGTTTGGCTTTTAATTCACATTTAATACATATAAATGAATTTATTTATGAAATAAAATGTGATACTGTCAATTTGAGAAGCATGGTTCCTTTAATTTGGAAAAACATGCAAATAGCATTCTAATTCGCGCGGACACTCTGCGGTAAGCGTTTGGGCATTCAATTTCGTGAATAGGCAAGCATTTGTGACATTCGTGCAATGTTTTTCATTTAATGTTAATCTTCTAATTCGTATTTTGCTTCTATTTGAATAATCATTAAAAGAAAGAATAACACCTAAGTACAATCAAATAAAACAGCCCAAAGTAAGCATATATATATATAACAGAAAGGAGTAATAAATAGAAAAGGGGGGTGCATACAAAAAGGATGGAAAAAAGCAAATTACTTTCAAAATGTGATAAATGAAGAAAATAAACCATTGCGAAAAAAATCAGAATAATCTTAATTGGCACAAACATAAATCACAATATGCGTGCACAGAGTGTGCATATAACTGTGTGTGTCTGTTGTACAAATTACAAATCAATAAACTGCATTTCAGGGATTTTTGTATCAGCATCCGTGATGAAGGTCCAGGGCGAGTATCGCCTCCAATCATTATTGGACTAAATGCATTTCCGATCTGTAATTTGTCGTTTGTGATACAAGCCAAAACGTGGAACATACCTCTATCATATATTTCTATATATCTATTCTCCTTTTCTGTTCTATACGCACCTCAATTTGTCGTGCATTCCTGTTATCTTAAAGTTTTCCTCATATACATTGTACTTTCCTTCTCCAATTTGAAGGCTCGAAGTGCGAAGATGATTGCCCATAGACGAAAACGAAAGTAAAATTCGGCGGGGAATTCTCCTTCCAGTCACACCCGGCGCCAAATTGAATGACAAGTGTGCATCGTCTAATTGAATGAATCCATTTTCTAAATTGAATGCGTGAAAGTACACAATTCAATGTCTGCAAACGAAACTGAAGGCTCAAACTTTGAAAATGAAGCATGGGAGCAACGAGCTGAGAAAAATCACTCGGACACGAATGCACGTTAATGAATTTGACTGCTGTTTTGACGAATTCGGCCGGGAAAACCTATACTATTAACTCTTGTCTCTAGAATCTGCATCGCGCTATATTTAAAAAAAATAGTAAGAAAAAGTAATGCTTTATTACGGCAGGTGCATACTGAAAGCGTAACGATATATTTTTTCTTCAGAAAGTAACAATTAAAAAATGTATAAAATAAACGAATAACAATAGAGACGGAACAGGGTTTTTAGGAGAAATTGGTTAGAGAGGAAAACACTCGTCAAAGAGGCTTAAATATCTGCCCCTGCACAGCAGAAATTTCACACACAGAGACACACAGTCGTGTTTTCCCTATACTACCGAGGACAATGCTTTGTGTTTCCTATTTTTCCTTTAATATAACCCAACCCCATAGACTTAGCACGTATTTTTACGTCCGAGGACCGAGGACAAAAAAGGTTCCTTTGTATTTTCTTTCTCCTCTTGTTCTCAACGTATATACAGAACATGTACAACTCAGCATCATGAAGCCCAGCATTGCGCAGGGGGATTGCGGTCTAGGGGTAGTCTTGGAAATGAAGGTAGGACGGAGGGATATTATATAAGTGTAGGTGGAGTATAATGTTAAACACGCCCCTAGACTTATAAAGGGCCGGTCACACTGGCCACGATAACGACGACGACGATAACGAAAACAGTGAGAATAAACGGCATTTATTGGTGGAATTGTCGCGCGTGTAATACGCACGCGTTCCATTCACCAATAGGGAGCGTTTATTCGCATCGTTTTCTTTTTCGTTATCGTTATTGTGGCCAGTGTGACGTCAGAAATTCATTTTGAAAAACCATGCCCAGCTAGGAATTTGTGATGACGGATAAACAATTCAGCTGGGCTGAAGCATGGGCTTCAGTGACAACTATAAAAGAACGTGCATTTTCAGATGATTTATAATAAAAGTCGGACGGATGACCCCGCTATACCAAGCGCCAGTGGTTACCCTATCATAAACATGTTATTAGTTATCATCATGTGGCAAGGGTCTGTGATAAAACAATAAAATGGTTTTGCGGAAGAATTATGTATGCGAAGACCGATTGAATCATGGTCGTCATATATGTGGCGTCCGCAAGGGAAATCAAACATAAGTCGCACGGGCCTCTTTTTAAGTAATTGCAGTTTATATAAAAATCGTCAAACAGTCACGATTCCTATTTTTGTCAAAATACTGTAGTTTAAAGCATATTTAATTCGAAAATACCTGGATTGCTTTTGTGTTGAGACCATCAAATGTGTACAATTTGACATTTAAGTCTGGCGTACTTCCGAAAAATATCGTGTAGGCCTAAACTACGTATTATTTTCCATTTTCAATGCTGAATTTACGGCTCTATTCGAAAACAAAAATAGTATTTTTTTTACCATAACAAAGCTTACATTGTATATTTTATTATGGAATGGAAATCTCAATTTTCAAAATTTCCAACTTATGTCTGATTTCGATTGCTGATACCACATATAGAATTGCACTTCGGATTGCAATCAGAAAAGGTCACACCGAGCTTGTTACAAAATTGAACTGAATTTCCATACGCGCCATTTAAATGTAGTCTACAACATAACATTTGCTGTCATTTTCAGAAATGAATGCTTCGCAAATACCGTAACACTGATCTGTTGAAAGTATGTGTTCACAAATGCTGGGCCGACCATCGCTGGAAATTGATACAAACAAAATCCAACTTTGATGATGACAGCACACCAGGTACCACGGGATGCTTGAGACTATTATCTTCTTACAGTCAATAATAATTCAGCAGTTTTGCAAATGCTGTATATTACCTTTAATAACAAATATCCGACAGCAACATTTCGAGGGAAATACTACACTAACGAATCTCCTAGTTATAAACACCAACATGAAGCTTGACTTGTCATCTTTCAATTTAATTTCGTTTATTTTTTAAGTGGAGGGGTAATTTGATGATCCTCCAAAGAACACTATAGCCGGAAACTCGGTGCTGAAACCTAATCTTAAAAGCTGCCCTAAGGCTTGTTTGTTTCCTTCAAAAAATCGATCTCTCCACTCCTAGCGTCATTTCTCTCTACATATCCATGGTCTGTCCCATCCACAATGCTTACAAAGCAAACCGTCCAGGGACGATGCGATGATCAGGCACACAATCCACTTTCCACAATCCCTCGATAAAGTAAACATTATACAATTTAATCCCAAGAAAGATTATCAAACAAGAACAATTACCTATGACAGTAAATCAATTTTAAGAGTAACGAAAGTTACTCCATATTTGGACAAGTTACATTGAACAATAAATGAACATGAAAAAGAGCCATTAGGCCTCGTTTAGTTGACAGAGAAAACAAACGGAAGCAAAAAAATAGCTTTCCTTGTTTACCCAATAAAGGTAAGCACAAATGTTTTATTGAAATCACCCAATACAAGGCTAAAAGCCACGAAAAGCAATTACAAAGCAATTAATGGCAGTATTTGACGAAGAAAATTGGGAGTTGCAGGGGTGAACACTCTGTCTGTCAACCTGTCATTCCAACCACCCGAAATTCCTACCCTGAAAAGTTGGGCCTACCCTAGAGCCAACATGTGATTGAATCAATTCCACCGTGACCACTGAGCCGGTCTTTCGAATGACCCGGTGTACAATTTTCCCCCCACGAAATGCCAGAAGTTGACCTAGAATGTCGAAAGTGTTATTGAGCTTCGACAAAAGTGCAATTGTGAGAGCGCTTTCAGATCAGACACAAAAAAGTCGATATAGGCCTACATGTATAATGGTGTTATGACTAGGCATGGTCACAGTGGTTTCTGCGCGCGTAACAATTATAACAGACTGCGCAGACGGATGTCGTGACCGCAGTGGTTGTTTCATGTAGTGCATGTACTTAGTACATGACCGTGCACGACGAGGCAGATGGTCCTGTGGTTCAGCTCCCAGCCCACGAGAATCGTCAAATAGCTTCTTCAACATCAAACAACACTTGGTAAGACTAAGACCATTAAGGGTTTGTGCAATTTCTGAAAGATGTACCATTTTCTGATCCTAGGCTAAACACGAACCTGTTCCGAGTGTCTGAGGCGCAGTTTGTCCATACTGGACCATGAAGCAATGGCACACGTTATCGTGATATACCGGTAGTATACAAATAATGAATGTTTATGAGTGCGATGGTGAGAATAATTGTATGAGGTGACTGATTGAATGTTCCATTCCACGAGGCATTCCATCTGGCACCGAATGAAATTATTCTTACCATTGCACGAATGTGAAACATTCATTATTTGTTTTATAACAACACCTGAATAAATCCTCGTCGGATTGCATGCATGGATTTCTTTGTGTACAACGTGCCGTTTTCCCTTCTCAGTCCCGCATAAAACCGCGACAAAAAGTTATCAAGTTCCGAATTATTTTTTCAAAGTGAACAAAGAAACTGGCAGGAGCTGGATTTGAACCTCCGACCTCCGGGTTACCGTACAGGCGCTCTACCAACTGAGCTTTTGCCCTATGTTGGCTGTCTCCCAAATTGTCAGTATCTTTGTTCGGGTGGGCGCTAGTCAGAAGTCATGAGCCCAGAATGCCGTGATCACACCCAATTTTACGATACAACCCGGGAAGCGACATTGTGGGGATCTCTCAATGAGGATACGACTTTTTAACATAGAATTCGTCAACAATCCACAAGGGAAACGAATTAGTTAGAGCTTCAATTATTATTCCTGCGTGTCTTGCAAATTCCTCTAATCGTTTGACTGCATATTTGATTTGTTTCTTTGTGTTAGCAGCGTCAGCATCGCCTAAGAGTTCTAATATTTCGTCGTCCGTAAGCCGCGGTTCGGGAACATCGTCCACCATTTTGTATGAATGACGGCCGTTTTGTAGCGCCACCTGATGACCGTGTTCGCAAAGTTACCTCACACGCCTACCGTGTGATGTAACTTCTCGCGGCATGCGATGGAACGAATAAATCAATGCACGTGATCGATGATCCACCAATCAGATGGCGCGGATTTATTCAGGCGTTGCACTGTAAAAACCAACGGCTAACACTTTTTGAACACTTCAACGCGTTAATATTAATACTTTACACGTAAATGTATAGGAGGCGTTGTACGCAATTAATACTAAAACACGTTTAAATAGGCGTTGGTGTTAATTATTATTAAGATTCTAAAGTGTTAAAATCTACCTAAATTAACACCTCAAGCGTTGATAATTATCAAAACCAACGCCAATGTAAACGTGTTTTAGTGTTAATCGCGTGCAACGCCTCCTATACCTTTACGAGTAAAGTTTTAATATTAACGCGTTGAAGCGTTAAAAAAGTGTTAGCCGTTGTTTTTTACAGTGTGTATAAAACGAAATAGTATAGTACAGCAGAACGCCATTATTACGAAAATCACGGGACCATGAGACTTACAAAAAGTGTTCGCTATCGTGGCCATTTGTTATCGAGTACCGAAGCCTGACGTCAGTTGGCGCGACAACTGGCTCCAAACAAATGGAGATTTGGACCGTTCCTTTTGTCATTGTTAACAGCCAGTCACCCAAACACAATACTTTTGTCATTTTGCGTCAATGTGACATAGTACGTATTTAAATACATCAGTGTGGGAGCCAAAGATGTGATGTCTGTTGCTGCCAAATGTTCGTTATAATAGCGAAGTTCTACATGTATTCTATCAGGCCCGCCGTGCCGTGACGCACACATTATATTACTGTTGCATGGGTCATGGAAAAATAAAACACTTCTCCATGCATGGATCAACCTTTATGGTTGGATGCGGTGGCGTAAGCCAGAGGGGATAAAGGCTGGGGGGGGGGGGGGGGGACTTTCCCCTAACTCTCTTCCCCCGGCTCTCCAATGTCCAGGGCAATGTATAGGCAACTTCGAGGCATGTCATAATATTAACCCATTAGCAGAAAATTAAACTACGGTTAATACTGCCGTTGTAGCGTGAACATTTGAAATAATGAAATAATGCTAGTATTGCACAGGCATTAAGTGATCGATGAATCGATTATTGGGAGAGTGGCCGGTCACGTGAGCGGGTTTAACCAATAATAGGGAAGAGGAGTCTGATATTCATGGGAGTCGGATATTCATATGACACCGAACTGGAATCGATGTTTGTACGAATCAATATTCACGCCACACCGGCCTCACCTGACAAAACTAAAAACCTTAAAAAGCAAGCGCAGCATTCACCAAAACCAGATCTCGTAACAAAACAACTTCACTTTTCTTTTGTCAAGACTTTGACAGTAACTAATTAGTGTCAATTATGTGAGGCCTTGCAGTTATCGTGCGACATGAATCATTAGAGTAAACAATGGCCATCGCCTGAGGGCGCTCGGCTAATCAAAATAACAAGGTTTCAAGGTGTCAAAATAACAAGGTGTTGGCGATCGTCCAAGGACGTACGGTGTACAATACAACAAGTGGTTGTGTTTACATAGTGCGAATTAACAGAGTATGATTGTGGGTTGACGTGACCTCGATTTGTTGGCTTCTGAGTGGTTTATTAGGCCGTGAAGTCGGAAACCCGCATGCTCGGATCTTTCTCGATCCGCGGAGCACGGATCTTTTGCCTATAAAAACGCAAGTTATCTGTATCGGTTCTCTATGGTTATATCCTCAATGGTTTAAAGGGGGCTGTCTTGTCATGCCTGCATGGTTGTTCCACGTTTGGTTCCAGTAAGACATTTGCGTCGTCTTGTGTTCCTAGAGCATGTTGAGCACGGAATGTTTCCCTAAGAGTATGCATACTGACGCTCGCTTGGAGGCCGTCATATTAGGCTCCAAAAAGCGTTCGTCCTAAAATTGCTATTGTTGCAAAGATAATTCAAAAGAAGACTATAATAATGTACATGACCATCCCTTAAAAATGCACCGTTTTTCTGAAAATCATTGGCGACAATAATTTCGGGGACGCCAGTTTGTTCGGAAAAGTCGGGCCGTTCGAATTCAGAGTTGTGCCCTTGGCGCTGTGGTTGCGTCCAAGCTGTACTATGTGCGGCGCCAGTCTAAATGTCAGATGATCGGTGTATTTCCCCCCCCCTCATTTCTCCGTAAATATTACACATTATGGTAGAATGTTTACACTCAGACCTTGGAAACTAACCAATTAAGAGATTTCAGCGTAGTGTCTGCCTTCAAGTCGTGAAATATTCCAAATTGGGCATCTACGAAACTGTGATTGTTTTCAGTAAAAGAAAAGTAGGCAGACAGCAACTGCGAAAGCAATTACCGCTTGAGCACGCGTGATAAGCTATATACCCCTTTCTCGTGGATATTTGTCTATTTGTTTCCGGACATTGGTTTTCTAGATGGAGTTTAACGTCGTGTCCCACTTTCGAAAGGTTCATGGTCGTGCATGACATGACCGTGAACAGTACAAATGAACGCACTTCCTCTTTCAATATGAATGATTATAATGCAAAATTGAATATACAAGCCAAAACAAATTTCTGGTGTCATAATTTATTCATGGATTTATTCTTCTAAAGTGGATCGCAGTCCTTGCGCAGTACCGGGTACGTGCAGTCGTATTTGGGTCTGTCCACACTAAGGGACCATTTAGCATCAAAAGATAGCAATGGGAGTAAGACATGGAAGAGGGACATCAAATCAAGTATTTTGCCCAAATGTTTTTCTGATGCTTTCCAGAGCTGTTAGTGATCACACTGACATAAACAAATAGGATAACACTCAGGATATATATAAGAAATTAGAGGGTCATCTTCAAGACATTATGTTTGTAACATGGACGGAAATTGTTTGTATTATTGACTGAAAAAAGAAAAGAGGAATTTAGTAACATTCCAAAATGTTGGTCAGTTTACACCTCTAACAATGTCAGGATTGTTATCAGTGAGAATTATGACAAATTTTGAGGTATTTTAACAAATTGAGATGTGATATAAATTATGTTCAAACATGGCCGGACATTTTGTGACAAATGTCCGTCCAGAAATTGTACACGTTTGATATGTTACAAACATAATATCTTGAAGATGATTCCAGGTCTAACTTCTTAAATACTCTGTTAGATGTTGATTATTTTGCTAAAACAAACTTGTTGATGGGTACTGAATGTATTGTGACAAAAATTAATTGAAAATGATTTTATATAATAACTACAATCTGAAATTCTCCTCCCATGTCACACCAAATGGGGTCATTAGTGTGGATAGACTCATTTCTAATTACGATTTGGTTTATTTACCCAGAAAAATATAAGAGGTAGCACTTTAAAGACGAACTAAAATAAAAATTATTGCATAAGCTTTCGTAGCTACACCAATTGTAAAATAAAACAGGTAATTATTTTGGCCATGAAAGTCCCCTCTAGCCCAGCATAGCCCGCTGGGTCCCATTAAAAGTCGTCGCTGCGGGCAGCCAGCAGATCTGACGTCATAGGACGTACTCCCCTTTCTGGACACAAAAGGGGAGTTCGTGTCATGTCGTCGATTTATTTGCTGCCCGCAGCGAAGATTTTTAGACAAATGGCACCAGCGGGCTAGAGGGGACTTGAAAAAAAAATTAGATCTCAAAAGTAACTTTTTTGCTATTTCATGGAAGAAATAATTGGTTGTTTTATTTATAGTACGCAATCTACATAAAACTACAAAATGACGCAGACTTCTCTCAGCACTCAACATCCTTTTTAAAACTGTCTGGGAGAAAGGCTGGTGCACATGGTGACTCAAAGAGTTAAGAGTGGGCCAAAAAAACCCGGAACGGCATACTTCCACTACCTTTAGAGTCAAACCACTTGTACCATCGGATTGAGAATCTTTTTAGAAGAAAATGATACTGGGACCTTCCGATTCGGTCCAGTAGTTTTTGCTCCAGAGCCTATTTTGTGAAGCAAAGTCGGGTCACTTGGCCATTTCTAATTTCTACGGTTCGGCACGATTAGCCTATACGCGTGTATTATACATACAATGGTGCGCCATAATTGGGTTGGCGGGAACCTTTCCCTGGCTGTAATTCACTGTTGCTATGGGAACAGATAACAAATAGGCAACCTCCGCGTGAGCCAGTGATGGCGTTGCCATCAACCGGTTGTACCATGGTAACGCGGAGTGGGTTGTCAAATCGTAGCAGCGTTTTATTGTAATACCAATGAAGTGGCGTATCCAGCGAGGGAGGGGCAATAATTGGCTTCCCATCCCGACATATCCTACCGACAACCTTCTCAAAGTATTTAAAAGGGAAAACAAGTTTGGGGATAAAATTGCATCTGTTAGCCTATCTATGCAGAACCAAAAGTTAACTGGACTTCATTATACGATACGGCCCCGCAGAATCGATGACCTCACGTTCTTTGTACCGGTCAATTAAAGGAACCATGCTTCTCAAATTGACCGGATCACATTTTATTTTATAAATAAATTCATTTATATGTATTAAATGTGAATTAAAAGCTAAACTGGTTTAAGCGAAGTTTTAGTGTGATTATTTGCCGCTCAAAAATTGACCCCCCCTTTTTGAAATTTGTTGAGACTCAAATTGAGGGCGCTGTTCGTGACGTAGACCGAGGCACCGAAATTCATGGATCGACTCGGTAGTCTGGACCCGGCCCGTATACACACACTAGGTCTACACGTGCAATTTCGTAAGTTGCAACAACAACTAACATCGAACTTACCCTGATTTTCTCCCTTTTAGCGAAGGCTCCTCGGGGAATGGGCCGTTTAACTGTTTTCGCCTTTATCTTACTCACATCTGGGAACTTTGTTGGGATGGCAGTGGACTTGAGCATATTTTTAATGGTCAACCCAAAGGATTTGAATATACCAGTATCGAAACACGACGGCTCAAAGTGGTCGCTACATAACGCTGAAAAGCTGCTGGGCCGGACCTCTTTGCTCTTGACACCTTCACTTTCGCCGTCCGAATTCTCCGATATTTCGCTTCAGTTGGAAATACATGAAGGCTTACTCCACCGTCGTTGTTTTGCTGCACCCAGCAGCCACACACCTTGTCGGCATGGCCGAAAAACCACTATATTTTGCTTAGATTTTGGACGAAGAATTTTTGCCGTACAATGTACACACAAATGCATACCCGTGATGAATGGGTAATGTTCCTCGATCTACGTCACACACTTATGTTAATGAGGGTCCCACTCAGGGGGCGGAGTAGCTTGGACAAACATTTTCAAACAATTTTTTCCGAGAGCCTGTATGATATGAAAAGAATCACAGGCTTAGGCCTACTCGGGTGGGACTCGAACCCACGACCTCCTGCTTACTAGTGCTGACCGGTACGTCGGGAAAGGGCAAAATTTCACTTCTATTTTACGACATCCCCGACACAAATTCCATCTATACACACTGTATTCTGACTGAGTATATTCACAATAATAATGTGCAGATTTATAAAGCGGAAGTATCCGCCATGATCACGGTGCTGAAGGCGCTACATTATTTACCCTGGTTTATCAAGCCCATCAATCATTCGTGAAACCTCAGCTCCCTGGGGAGTGCGGCCCGGCTGCAAGTTTGAGCGCGCATGGGCTAATAAAAATCATAACCACAACTGTCCTCAAGCAAAAGTGTCTTGCTCAAGGATACAAGCACCATGACCCCTCCCCCCGAGTTACGTGGCAGTTTTTACAGTCTAGTGCGGACAGCCACTGTAATGTAAAACGTTAACAATCTCCCACTCTTGACAATAATTAGTCCAATGCGAATGCGGCTTTAATTATGGTGTCGTGAGGGTCCAAAATTGTGAAACCTTCAGATAAGTTGCAATTGATTGGTGGTATACAACCCACAAGAATAATTGATGTTAGTTTCTGTGTTAATTATGTGTAGGCGATGTGCAGGTGTTTTTATTTTTACAGGGATGCCTAACTTGAAGCATAGAGCAAGGAAATTGCTCTATGCTTGAAGCTACGGGTCTATGCAGCAGTTCTGTAATTTGGCATCGCAGAAATATTCTATTTCCCTCAATGTTGGGGAAAAAATTCATACGAATTCCAAATGTCGAAAGAAGTTACAACCCACAGCGTTATCATAATTCGTGGATATACCAACAGGAATATATGTCGTGAGATACTATTTGCAATATTATTTACCTGAACTAGACGTGTCAGGCACAGTGGTTAGGGGGCGTGGACGGAACGCACCAATGCACAAACTTCGTTCACGTGGTGACCACACAGTATGCTAGTCCAGTGAGACGGTGAATGCAGCTCGTACCCTACGTCACGGACATTGTTATATGCAAACTGTACTGTAGGCAGTGTACACATTGTACAAATTATTATGTCAAGTCGTTCATCTGTTTAGAGAGTATTGTTCCGAGTCCGAGTGCGCCCGTGTGGTGGTGTATGGGATAGGCGTAGTGGCGATGCAGAGAAGTTGGAACGAAATTGTGGCGGATCTTTGACGATTGGACAATTTGGAGTCGAGTTTTCTGTTTGGCCCACTGTGTACGGCTCGTCAAGGTGTGTATGCAATTTGTTTATGTGTTTACTTTCTGGTTGATTGGTAAAATCGTAAATAATACAACTGGTTGTGTGTACGTGAGCTGGAACACCGCGAGACATTTCAATACATATTGGAAGTCACCGTGCTTTAATTATCCGCGTATAGTGCTGGTTAAAAATTGGGGCCCACAATGTTGTGTAGAGTGTAGAGCTACGTGTTGCAGAATGGCACTATTTCGTGAAATGGATGTCGTTCAGACGGAGGGCTAGCTAAACTCTTGAGATAGCCACAAAGCTTGGCTAGCTCCACCAGAGTTGTAGTTGGAACGCATTTAGCTCCTTTTTTAGACAGCTCCGGGGTTTGCCAACTCCAGCCCCAATATATCAAGAGCTAACCCATTTTGGATTGTTATCACTAGCTCTACAGAACCCCCGTTGAGTTTATTAATTGGAAAAGAGCTACAGCTCAAAACCTGCCCTCCTTTCTGAACACACCCATGGAGAACTATTAAAATGTTGCATTTGACAAAATGATAAAATTTGAAAATGTAATATTTATTAGCACAGAAAGCTTGGCTATTGATGATACTCCATGTTAGAAAAGGATATTTACGTCAGGGATGAGGATATTTTAAACACGGTTATGCTCATCTTTCAGGGGTGGATGGGTGCCGAATCCGCCCCTGCAATTTTTACTCCTCCCCCGTTCCCAAATCCACCTTGTCTTTGCGATTATGTTCCTTGTGATAATTTTGTATGACATGCCATTTGCATGGACCTGGTCAGGGAAAGATTAAACCGGCACTATGCTCGAATGAGATCAAAATAAGGTTTATAACTCGTTGGTCCTTAAATTGATATGGCTGAACAGATCTTCAAAATGTAGAATACGGTACGATTCACACAACGAAACTGTGGGGCTTCACACAGCGGCGGCGATTTCTCGTCAAGGTTGGGTGGACTGAGGAAAACGTACCGGTACACAGCTAGCGCTTTGTAGTACTCAGTACCGCGGTACGTGTCTCTTGTGTAGGCTGGGAAATGTGTGAAAATGTAAGCTGATCTTTGTGTATTCTGGTGCATAACTGTTGCATGTAAAAGCCAATGGCCCATGAAATGTATATGACAAGGGGAATTATTGAGGGACACTGCCATAGCCAGTGCTGTAGTCGAGTCCACCCAATCCGAGTCCGAGTCCGAGTCCGAGTCCGAGTCCGAGTCCGAGTCCGAGTCCTTGGGTTCGAGTCCGAGTCCGAGTCCTTTTGTGAATCTCAAGTACATGTACAGTGTTCTCTCGTTGACACCGAGACAGTACACAAATACTACACAGCATGGTCAAAAAGGGTATTTACGGTAATAAGAGGCTAATTAGAGAGGCTTTTAAGTTTTAACACTTATGCGCCTATCAATTGCATCCCCCACCCCTCCCCCCCCCCCCCGGGCTGCCCCACCCAAGATGTGGGGATTGTCACTTTCAAAGTGACCAAATCCCCACCCCTGGGGCAAAATTTTAGTGACAATCCCCGACATATATGGGTGGGGCACCCCCACTTCATGGTTTTAACTTCTGATGATGGGGAAACAATGGCAAATGAGTGACCAAAATCCCCACCCTGGGGCTTGAAAAATGTGACCAAACCCCCACATAAGACCTGGGGCAGCCCGGGGGGGAGGGGTGGGGGAAGCAATTGATAGGCGCATTATTAAATGACATTTAAATATAACCTATAAATAAAGTCCATACATGACATACATATGTATGTGATTTGGGGCACATAAACACCTGCAAATATTGTCCTAGTACTTTACTCAAGCGGAAAATCCCTGAAACAAATTGGATTTGCACAGTAGTTTACTCCGACTTCGTTACAAAATTGCGGTAAAATTTAAGGTGAAAATCGGCTTTTTTGGGCCGGACTCGGGCCGAGTCCTCGAGCTGGTCGAGTCCTTGTTGTCCGAATCCGAGTCCAAGTCCGAGTCCTGACTGTCCGAGTCCGAGTCCTTGAAAATCGAGACTCGAGTCCGGACTCGAGTCCTCCAGCACTGGCCATAGCCGTCCCCTCCCCAAAAATATTTGGGGGTGGGCGTGTCCCCCCCCCCCCGGTATCGCCGCCCATGGTTTCATAAATTCTGGACGAAAACGCGAGCGTCAACATTTTGACGCTCAAAAGTTAAGTTAGATGTTAAGTTAAGTTAGATGTATTTCAGTAACCCGTTCAACGAGATATTTGGTCATAGATTTATTAGTAGTTGTAACATATGGTTAATACATTGAAAAAGTATCACGAGCAAAATAAGAAGATGCATTGTCAGGAATTTTAGAACAATTTGCCTCTTTCATTTCGCACCGACAAATTTACATAAAAGTTTCTCACATTTGTACGTTGTGCTTATATACGTATGTCTGCCAGCAGGTATGAGTCCATAACGACAGCAGTTTATTTTGTCTTTTAAAGTCTTTTCTTTATTTTCACTAATAACCATTTAATTTTGTTATGTCTACTCAGTGGTGCCAGTATATGGAATAATCTGCCTGAACAAATGAGAACCATAAACTCCTTAAGTACATTTAAATCGGAGCTACGTAAAGCCATCTATCAGTGATATTTCTGTCATTTACGCTGATCTGCGGAGTTATAAACGTGGTTGCCAAAATACTTTGGAGCCGGATGGGAATTTCCTCTTGTTTTTCACCCTAAAAGGTTTTTTTCGCGGGTTTTTCGCCCATCCCGTAAATCAGCAATATATAGGCTTCTGGAGAGTTGAAAAGTTAACCGAAAATTGATCTATTTGTGTAAACATTATTGTATTTGTTTAAATATTTTGTATGAATGTGTAAATATTCAGTTTTAACTAATAATATGCAGGGCCCCAATAGAAACCAGTTTTAAACTGTTTGGGCATACCCTGGGTAAAGAAATGTAATAAATAAATAAATACAAACACCAAAGTTAAGAACACACATTTTTTGGCGTAGGCCTATAGTTGAATTTTCCACATAAGATCCAGCGTTGCGAGAAACTTTCCCATGCTTCGGCAAATATGTCAACGCAAGAACATGCTAAACATGCATTATGACATACATGTACTTCGTGCTGCAATACAATGGCCGTTGGTAATTAGTCTGGACGACCGGCGACAGTGTGTCAAAGAATAGCATCAATTTCTTTCAATTCAAACAAAAAGTCTATGCAAAAATATAATCAGGTGGCAAGTAAGTAAGTACAAGTATGAGGTATAAATCTGAGATATTTTCTGGCTTGCGAAATCATTTCGGTTTTTCACTTTGTAAATCTTGGCCTCTTTTTTACTCACGAATCCTGCCACCAGGGCAGAAATCAAAACACGAGTCCCGGCCACTGACATTCTCTTTCCATGATAAATATACTTTTCCCCATTTCCGTCATTATGACGTTTAACCTTAAAGACCGTCCATTGTTGACTGAAACATCATGTCGGTAGCCTTGTTTCCAGCCTGAATATGATTAGATTAACTGTTGTTGAGATTCATGCGTTGTTGCTAGTTGTTGATCTCGTCTAACCGCGCACTAAATGGTGAGACGACCTCGCTGAAGGAAGCATTTTCACGATGTAAAATTTATCTCGCGTCTTGTGTTCAAACCATATGCCTGACCAACTGACGCATTCTTTATTAATATTGTACATTTTTAGTGGTGCAGGTGCATGGGTTAGGCGACTTTTATATGATACAGTACCGGTAGTATACGTGTAGAAACATAATACGTCACTGTATTATACAACAATGTTTTACGTAGAGTCTGTACGTATTTTTTTGTCTAAGGCTAGTATTACTTGCTGTGCTTTTTGCATGATGATCTATGTGTAACACCACGGTAAACATATTTTAAAGCATTGACATCTTTGTGAGACACATTTTGAATTGGGGTTGTAGGCTTGTTCTTGCTGAAAAGTTAGTTATGAGTCATACTTTCCTTTGTTTGCATTCGGCTTTTATTGGGACCTGCGCGGCGAGTTGTGTGTGAGCTGATGCTATACTCTAGTCTGGCGACTTTGCTTATGCAGCCCTCATAAGGACCCGCACCTTCTCAGAACTATACACACAATTTCTGTTATAAGGTACCAGACGCAATTGCATGCTGCCTATACGGTACCGTACGTGTACAATGCATGTTGAATCAAGCGAGCGTGGACAGGGAGACGGTCGGGGCTCTGGCTGCTCGAGCCGGCAACCGCAGGGAACGTCTTCGTGGTCTGGGGCGCGTGAGTCCGGGACAGGATTGGAATGCTCGGTGCCTTTAGAGTTGGAATGGCTCCAGCCTTCAAACGGAATTGTGCCTTCAAATGTTCTGCACATATTTTCGACCATTTCGACAGCCGAAAATCAGATCTTGTATTGTCTATACAAAGCGGACCCACCGTCGCCTTTGAACTCCATGCAGCACTGGGAATCGCAAGAAGGTAGGTCAGGGGTTTTGTCGCTGTTCCTCGTGCAACCCCCAACTACACACGATCGAGGCATAATGATTATCTCAGAACCATGCTCATACTGAAATAATATCAAAATTAGACAAAATAGACGGGAAAACGGAGGAGTTATGTCAACAAAAGCTCTTCCAGCAGCATCAACTCCACGTACGTACATGCACTAGTGTTTGGCTGTAGCATCAACCGATTCTACACGTGTACGTCACGGGGTCACGTACAACATTTGCATACATAATGAGCTTTCGCGAAACCAGGATAAATGGTTCAGAATAACAACCCTTTTTAAAAATAAAAAATCCCTCTTGTCTGCAAACTAATCACCATCAGGTAAGAGTATTTAAAGAGGAAAGAAAACCAAGTTTCATTTTTCCACTTTATTGGCTTTTCTGATAGCTTGTATATTCTTCTAACCGAATACAAATTGGTAAAGAACGATTAAAATTTATTTCATAAAAAAAAATTGACTAAAATTGCCCCTTGGAGTGAGCGTTTGGTCTCAATTCCTGAAAAGGTCATTAGGGATGCAAATGTATGCATATGACCTTATGACGTGTGTGCGCTTACCCGGCCGTGCAGTACGTCTGCAGCGTGTTGGTACTATCATCCACGTGTGTTTTATGACATTTTCGTCGTCAGCTGGTCGTACTTTCTTGGCATTTTTTGCCGAATTCACGGCCTTCCTAGCTTACTTTTGGAGTTATTCGGAGCTCGAATGTATTAAAGTTAATAAGTATTATGCCGAGAACATGTGTGGTAGGTGGCTGCACAAGAAATACGGACAAAAATCGGAACCTATCTTTTTAAAGATTCCCCAAAGTTGATGGAAAACAACGACGGCAGTGGGTTCGGTTTGTGGAAACAACGCAATCTGACTTTAGGCTGACGAAATGGTCTTACATATGTTAGGAACATTTTACGAAAGACTGTGAAGATGAAATTGTATCACTGAAGGCCAGACTGGGGATAAATGTACCATTCCGGCTGAAACCTTTGGCAGTACCAACGCTGAAGGCACCATGCCCAGCTTTCCGCCGGACCGTACTCTCAGCGGCTGCAGGCTCAATCTGTTCTACCGCCGGCCCAGTCTATGTAAGTGTCAGCCCAGTCCGCCCGCGCCCCATGCCCATCCCGCGGCCCACTCTCAGCCACAACCAAGCCGAATTTTTATGTTGAAGATGGGAGCAGGAGTCGATCACGCAGCGCGACACCATCGCCTTTTAAGCGACGACGTATGCGATCTGGAGGTGCTTTCCGGAAAAGGGAGAGGGCACGAGTAAGTATTAAAATGGTCATTGATAATGTTTAGAGTACAGATTGCTACCGATTGTTGGGGTGTCCGGCAGCGTCTAAACAGCCAAATTTTCATTAGTGGGCATTGCAACCAATTCGTGATAAAAAAATACTTGTGTCGGGGCGCCATGGGCGCGGGCAGCGAAGGGTCTTCGGGGGAGGGGGATAATATAATAATATATACAAACTCATCAGTGCAACGTTCATGCAATATTAAATGCACCACCAGGAACAAGAAAATTAGGACAAAACCCAACACATAGTACTTAGTAGACATGCACGCACGCAAACACAACGGGCACTCGCATAGTGACGTCATCTATCTCCACGCAGCTACGTCACACGATTGGATTGTAAACACGCGGTTGACCCCGAGCTTTTCTGATTCTGAGCGAAAGCGACTCAAAAGTAAAACTTCTCTAAAATTGCCAAATTCATGCATAAACTCTTCAAACCTACTTTGTTAGGTTTGGGGAGGCATAAGCTCTCAGAAAAGCCACTAAAGTAAACAAATGCAAATTGGTTTTAGTTCCTCTTTAAACTGTCGAAAAGTCGAAAAAGTCAAAATATTGTAATCGGCGTTTTAGTTGTTGTTTAACCCGATTGACAGTGTTTTTATCCTACCCATGTTGCCAGTTCCAATCCCGTTCATCTGTTCCAACCTCTCCCCAGTTTCAACCTGTTCAAACCTGTTTCGATCTGAACCAATTTTGATCTGTTCCAACCTCTTTCGACTTGTTCCCTCCTGTTTCGACCTGTTCCAGCTGGTTTCGACTTGTTCCACCCCGACTCGACCTGTTTGAACTTAAGATTGTAGTAAAAATATAGCTTTGATGTAACTATACGGTAATTGTAATCGTCTCATTGGAAAATTGCTATAGTGTTCACGACGAATATAATTTGTGGTATACCCTTGCACAAGCGTCCACTCCACACCTAGAAGTCTGGATTCATACAAGTAGTCAGACCTTTGACATGAATTTTGTTGTTGCATGTACGAGTTTGGACTCTACTTGCCAAGTCGAAAAGTGCTGCACGCCAGGTTGCAAACCAATATACCGGTCTGTTGAAATCATAATTATCACCTCGCATAATACTGTCGACTTCTCTCGCCTCCCGAAATCCAAATATTTGAGAGCTTGAGACGTTCTTTGTGGGCTTCTCACAGAAACTCGGATCCATTTCATGATCGATTTCTTATTTTGAGCTCATCTCCGCGGTCTTGAAGCGTGTCTGTCATTGCTAGCTGTCTCGGTGTCACCGTCTCCGGGGAAATCCATCCGGAGTTATTGTTGTTCCCGTGAAAGTACCGGCTGTTTGCCTTACGGAAACGATACTTTGTGAGTTTCTCTCGGAGGGTATCGCGTTCCTCGGCGGGTTTCTCTACCTGGAGATGGGGCTGATGACGGAAAAGCCTCTCGCTAGATTCAGTGTCGAGTCATTTTCGTTTCGTCGGGGTAGCATGCATAGTACAACCTTTCGTTCCCGCCTCCATCTGTACATATTATACCCAGACCCAATTTCAGTTTGCTTGGCACAAAAAAAAGTCTTGCTTAATTAATTACGGGTTATCAGCCCACCATGTGACGTCCTTGCTAAGCAAACTGTAGTTGAATTACAAGCAATAGGCCTAAGCACCACTTGACAATTTGATTGTTAATCCTGTTTTTACCGACGAGGAAGGTGTTTCGCGCTAAGCATATTTTTGTGCCTTGGCTAATTTTATGGAGCTACAGTTTTACTAAGCGTGGACAAGTTCGGTTTAGCAACGGTTTAACGGCCTTGTAGATTTTTTTTTTGCTTAACCAGACAATTCGATAAGCACAATTTTTTTGCGGTTAGCACTTATTATTATTATTATTTTTATTATTATTATCTGTTTTATTTATACAGGGTAGCCTCCTCAGTTATAAAACTGCTTTTCTTAAGGGCCCTGTCACAGTTAAATAGGGAAAATTAGAAATGCAAAACAACAAAAATATAGATTTAAACTAATTATAATAATAATAATAAACCCGTACACATACATTATATTCTAAAAAGTAAAAGATGTCGATAACAATAAAAATATAATGACGTATTACTAATAGAACCTAAGAACAAGCAAGTAAGCTATATAAAACAATTAATATATATACTTATAGATAAAAACCCGATTACTAAAATTAGCACAATACAAAAAGTATTAATCAATAAATTAAACACAAATTTACCCCGGCATAAAACCAAATTATACATGCAACAATCACATGAAATACACAGACAGTAGACCATACAAACAAACCGAAAGGGAACCAGCACTGGATTGGCAACATATATATATACACATGTAGTATGTATAAAGAAACATATTAAAAGAAAAAAATTTAAAAGAGACAGATATTAAAAGAATAAAAACGATCAAGGATAAAATAAAACAACATGTATATTCAATGCTGAGCTAAAAACGATTTGAACTTAAAAAGTGTCTCGGCCTGTCTTTGTGAAGCTGTGAATTTGTTCCATCCCAAGGCCCCCGGATATTGGAAAGTGCATTTACCTATGTTAGACTTGGGAGGAAAGGAGATGCATAGTGAGCCATTGGATAGTGACCGATAGTGACCGATAGTGACCGATAGTGACCGATAGTGACCGATAGTGACCGATAGTGACTTAGCGGCTCCATGCCAGGAAATGTGCTCAGATGATTTGAGAAGGGTTTCTATATCTAGTGCTTTTGACCTACAACTGTTCAAGTTTGCATTGATTTTTATTGATTTTTTTTTTTTGGGGGGGGGGGGTTGTTTTACAGTTACAACTTTTCGTTATATGACTCATCTGTGGATCTTAGAGATATTTTTGACGGATCCAGGAATCATTTGATATCACCTCTCATCCGTTCGTTTAGGTTAATCCTTTCAACCTAAAGCTCAACTCCAAAACCTCCCGGTTGGAAGTACTCGTATACTCGGGTTCTACTCGAGAAACAATTTGATGGTACTTGTACTTGAATAGCAAAGTACTCGAACTCGATTTGCTGCACTCGTACCCGAGGTTACTGTACCCGATTTCTTGAAATTGTATACTCGACCATTGAAGGACCCGTCCGCGATTTTCAGGAATCGGTTCCTTAAAGGCAGTGTACATGATTGGTCATTGTTGCAATTTTCAGAAATGGGCGGATTTGGGGGGTTGTATTTTATAGGAAATATCGTTTCACTGACCTGTTCAAAGTTTTGTGTTCTTGGATGGCGAAAAAAACGAGAGAAAAACGGCGCTCGTTTTCAACCGTCGGGCGGATGATAGCCTTTAGTCAAGGCGCGCGGGGCTACCTGGACGCGTGACGCGCCCCGAATGCCAGCATGTCCGGGGCGCGCCACTCGTCCGGGTAGCCACGCGCGCCTTGACTAAATAAATTTCCTCTTTTCTTGACAACGACAGCACACCTGGTGCCATCATTTCACAGGATGATTGAGACTACTATTAACTTTCTAGTAAGGTATTTCGTAATAATTCAGTAAAAAAAATTGGAGGATTACAATCGTGTACACTACGTTTAAAGATTACGGTATGAACAAAACAACCACTTCATGTACCGTGTTTTGGATGCAACATTAAAGGTTAAAGGTCAAAGTGGGGAAAATGATATAAATGGGTGTGATGATGAATACACCAGAAATTAAAAAAACGATGTATTTGGGTGTTTCAATTAAATAATTCTTGCATGAGCCCCTTCCCTGCCCATAGAAAATATCATATTCTGTCTGTTATGACGTCATCGGCTGTAAACAAAATGCTCTCTGTGTCTCCTGATGTCCGGAGCCGTGGGCATGTGCAGGGGCGTGACCGTGCAAGGAATGTGTTTGTTTTCAGTTAAAGTCGGTGACCTTACAGACAGAAGGTGTCTTTTGTTGTGGGCGGGGCACGGCCATATTTTTGTCTGTCCTAGGTCTCAATAAATGACTACCGGTATAACACAAAATCTTTTTGATGTATGCATCATTGTTTCAGGACCGTTTATAAAACATATTCCAATTTTTAATTCATGTAAACCTTCGAAAGTGTTCGGTAATCGTACAGGCGTTGCACAACACTGCACAAATCTTTTCGGGAACCAAAAAGAGGGTGTACTTTACCAAGAGCCAAATGCTTGGTTTAGCTATTTTTTACTATGGTGCCAGTAGTATGGCGTGACAGATGTTTACGATTTACGGTCGTTCTGTATTATAGAGAAGTACAAGTGTGTACTGAAATCCTCGTATAATATTTGCTTGGCATGCTTAATAACGAGGAAGTGCATAATATGTAAATATGCACATCTCTGGTGGTGAAGTCACGTTCATTGTCATCTATTTTGGTCAAGAAGTGACCTTGGAATAGACCATACTCTCCTACTGTTTGGCGTCATTCAACCAGAACGATATATTGAGTTCCGGCTGGCGAGAATTATTACCGAGGCGTTATATTAAAGGTAGTATACATCATTTACCATTGCTGAAATTTTCAGAAATAAATGGATTTTGGGGTTAGTATTTTATAGCGTGCTAGCATAACACTGACCTGTTTAAAGTTTTGTGTGGGAAAACGGAGAACAAAATTATGTTCTAGTAGTCTGGTTCCCTGACCATATTTTAGGGAAAACGTATCAATTTATAGAGTCGGGGAATTATCAGGTCGGGGAACAAGACTATTTCTAACGATTGTCGGCCATTTCCACTTTTCTTGAAAACAACAGCACACCGGGTACCATGATTTCACAGGATGCTTGAGACTGCTATTTACTTAAGTCTAGTACGATATTTCGTAATAATTCAGTAGTTTTGTTTCTTTATGTTTGCAAATGACTACCTTTAAGTCATAAATGGCTGGCACATGTAGCATTAAAACTTATGCAGTTGTACTTGTATCTCTATACATGAACACACGCGTAAACAATGTACATGTATTCATATCATCGGGATAGAGATTTTGTGTGGGAATTTGCCAGCAAATCGTTTATAGCTTATTACTCATTGTGTTAGACGACACTTTGTAGCTCTGAAGGGAGATCTTTGTAATTATATTCCTCATTTTAATGCCTGTTTGTCAGCTATAGGGTTGGTGTACTAGGTTGGCCTTGTGGTACTTTCCTCGCCTTCCATCACTGTGACCCAGGTTCGAATCCCGGGCCGACATGTGGATTGGGTTTTCAGTCCCTGCCTAATTCCTTGGGTTTCCCCAGAATATCAATCTGGGGTTTTCCCTCCCACCTCTAAAACTGAAATTTCTTTGTCGTCTTATACTACAGGTTTCGAGCTCACAGTACTTTTGAGGAAACCTTGGTTTAATTACCAGACAGAATTAACAATAAATAAATCGGTTTAAAATAAAGGTTATTTTATCTTCCGCAGTGTGTCTTCTAAATACACAAACCTATTCGCGTGTTCTATTTGTATTAATTAATTAATCCAATGTAATCGCACGTGCAGACTTCACCAAGTCCATACTGTTGCATGATAACATAATTATTCACTTTATTAGAAATGTATCATGAAATACCATTCATGGTGGCAGGATTAATAGGATATTGCTTTTGTGCCATGCTCATAAAATCGACATTGTTAACCTGACTTTAACAGCATCATAACGAGCTGTTTATGCAGTTCTTGTTGCAAAGCTTATGCAAATGAGCTCGATGAGTGCGGCCAAGTGCGCGCCTGACTGCCAGGCACACGCAGTGTTGCAACTGAGCATGTATTGCTCGTCAACGCAGCCAGTGACAATGCATTTACATCTCGACTCGCCTCTCTTCCCTTCCGTTTTCCTCGCAACGCCTACTTTGGCTTTACTGTATACCTTGGCCTAATGCGGACGTAAAAAAAGAGCAGTCCGCTATATACAGAACTGCTCCACGAAAAGCAGACTGGAGGTACTGTGGTGTCCTGCAGGCATCTCGGTGTATTTTGGTTCAACACAGTCTGGCTGTCGAGGTTTTTCATTTTGACGTATGTTTCAACGGGGAAGTTGCAGATTTCATCTGGTTTCAGGCTAAGGTGAGTTAGTATTGAGTTGAATGTTGGTACGATTCTTTTTTTCTGAAAGTGGCCAGTCCATCGGTGCAAATACTTGTAGTGTCCCTCATTGTCCTCGGGCTAAAGCATGCCATGGCCGTAGGAAACCTCCATGATTTTACCGAGTGCGATTTCTTTTTGGCGGGAAAAGCGCATTACGAATCTTTCACCCGATTGTCTGTGTATTAAAGGTGAGTGTGTAGGCATCGATTCGAATTCAGTGTGGTTGCCATTTGAGTAGGGTTTGAAAAATGTTGGAGGGACGCTTGCTGTCGCATGGGCGCATCAGCAGGTGGTTTTTTGAGTGTTGCTTGTAATTGTAGTCCACCTGTTGAATTTGTTCGTGCGACTCGTCTATCATGGTAATGACCGCATGTTGTTCACGTTATTCGTGTTTGTCTGTACTCCTGGATCAGTCAGTCGAGCCATAGAACAAAGAACATTATAGGCCTATGGGCCAACCATGCAGGTGGGGGAAAGCGTAGCCTAATGATAGCGCCATGCTATGCCTTCGTAATGTTGACATCGTGACGAGGATTGAGTTGACAGGGGATGTTGCGCACGATTTCCGGGTATTTGTTGGACATCGTCTTTAATAAATCCCCTTTTGTCCGGCTGTTATTAATGGGGTGCATGGTATATGCCGAAGCACCCGAACCACAATGTTGCCACGGATGTCGATAATTTGGGGCTGTGAAGAGGACTCAAATTCCGTGTGTAAGAAATTGCCCGTAAAATTAACGGTCGAAAGTCGTGCAGCAAGGTGCCCGGCCGTCTACCGTATTTTTTTACGGTCGAACATTTGTATTAACTGATAAACCGTATTTTTGAAAAATCTGTAAATACTGCCATTTTTACGTGCACCGTTCTTTTTAGAAAAACTGAAAAACAAAGGTAGTAGGCCTACTGGAAGCTAGGTTGCCAGTAAGTAACTGCAAATTTACAGAAATGAATGAAGTGGGAACCAGACTAAACAGAAGTAACTTAATTTACTGTGGATAGTGTACAACTGAATAAAATCGTGCTTTAGCTTTATATATTCAGCTTATCCCGCCATTATGAAGTCATTTTTTCCCATAAACAATTTCAATATTTGAATACGAAAAGAGATTTAAAGAGATTCTTCACCTATATGTTTGTAAAAAAATCAAAATTTTATTGTGAAATTTGTTTGAATAAAACATTATGGTCAAGAAAGTTTTTGGACTAAACACTGCAATTTAACGTGACTTTTGTGAACACAAATTTCCTCAGTTCTGCAATTGCTATTTTAACGAGCTGCCTTTTTATGGGTTGTAGTAAAATGTAACGCGGAGTCCATTTACTGTTAAAGTGAATATTTACATGTTTTTCACTGTAAAAAAATACGGGATTTTTTACAGTGTACATTATTAACGACCAGATATTGCCAGGGTAGGTTTTATGTTCCTTGTTTGGAATTAATTGCATTGTGATTTGTTTACTCGAAAGTTACTCGTGGATGTGAATGCATGTCCTATTTAGGGCTAAATTCAGTTGGGCTAGAACATTGCAGGTACAATGTAATCGATTTTCAACCATGAGTTTTACTAAACAGTAGCCACATTGTGCTTTTATATCTAGATAAATATGCAGAAATGAAATTTTTTCAAAGTGAACAAAATAGAAAACGGGCAGAAGCGGGATTTGAACCTGCGACCTCCGGAAATACCGCAAAGGGCGCTCAGTACAAACTGAGCTATTTTTCTTTATGTTGGCGGTCTCCCAAAATGTCGGCGCCCCCTGAAAAAATACACCGACAATTTTGGTGACCGCCAACTGGGTAAGATAGTTCATTTGGTAGAGCGCCGTTGCGGTGTTACGGAGGTCGCGGGTTCGAATCCCACTCCTGCCAGTTTTCTTTGCTCTCTTTGAAAATGCGACAGCAAGGTTTATTTTAACCCAATTGTCAATAATAATCTGTATATATGAATGGTTACCTAGACTAAGTACAACTTCTTGTAAACAGATTATAGGGGGCCTGGCGTTTTAATATCAGCAGAGTCTTGAGCGGCTGAGTAAGGTTTGCAATTTGTTTTTCGTCTGCATGAAGACTGAACTTCAGGACAGATTATTGAATGCCATGGTCAAAAAAAGAAAAACCTCTGTGATTTTTAATTATATTCGGATTGCGTTTACCTCTAAAATGAGAGATATCAATCACAATACGAGTTGTCATGGAAACGGGGTTATGCTCATAAGGTCTGGGGCACGGTTTTTTTAGAGAGAAAAGAATGCGACATTATTGCGATCCAACCACTTTGTCGTCTATCCGTTACTAAATCGTATTTCGTCGAAGGCGATCAACAGAAGAAAAAAAAATCGGATTTGGATATTTTTGTATCACAGCCCGATTGATCCATTGAGAGTGGATTATTGGCTAGGGAACAAATCAAAGGCTAATGGAGACGGTTTGAAACTCGTCCTTTCATTTCAGCTGAGCTCGTGGGAAAAGAGTAATATTAGAACTGGACACGAGTTTCAAAGAGACACCTCTGTCAATCATAATTCTGTTCTCGACTCTCGGTTATGTTGGAATAATAACATGCATGTAACAACTCTCAGTTTAATATTATACGGTACGAGTGCTTATTTGCCAAAAAGTGGTGTTAAATTAACAGCATATGGGATACCCAAACCAGACCTGTTATACATGCTCATTTTTATACTTATGTCACCCAATCCGCGCACGTAACGCGTAATGAAATTGTCTTTAATATTTTTTTATTAATAGCACGCAGCTAGAACGGTGTTCCGCGTATGACGCGATGGAATTTCAAGTGGAATTTAATTTCAGGTATTAATTTTTCTTCACGCTCTCCGCCAGGGAAATTATCCCCAGCGATTCAGAAATAATAAGTCCCTCTTTGCCGCCGCGCGCCCTGTAATAATCAATTTTCCCGGCAGTAATACGCGCCGGAAATTTGTTTCAGAAGAAAACTCACTTAGAAACACGAGGACACTTCATTTTGCCGTCAGCTTCCCACCAACCAATGAGCTCCGGCGATAACATCTTTCCAGTTGTACGGCCACTCCATCAAGTAAACCCCCGGATTACAGGGTTGGTCCACACCGCGAGCCACATAGATTGTAGGTGTCATTTTGTCAGGGTGTTAGTTTGACTTGAATTTGGCTTGCGGGAGAGGGAGTGGGAGGGGGGGGGGGGGGGGCTCTGTGTCTTCAGTAATGGCAAACTCGACATGCTGAATTGTATGTCTTCATGCTGTGCACTTGTTTGGACCTCGCGTTATTCAAATACATGTATGTCGATTAATTCACCTGCGGGTATTTTCTTGTTTGTCAGTGTGAGTCGTGACTTGCAATACAACCTGTTTGATGTCATTAACATATCCACTCTGTGACACACTGTTAATGTTGAGAGAGTTCAAAAGAAGTATATTGTTTAATATGCATGCACAGTGATTCACAATAGAGTACCGAAGTCTGACGTCAGTTGCCGCGGCAATGGTTCCAAACACATGCAGTTTAGAATGTATTCTGGTTCCAAACATTGCATTGATTGACGTCATCACTTCGGTACTCTATAGTGCGCCACGAACAGTTTGTAGGGCACTGGCCGTTGTACGCATTGCGGATTTGAAAAGGGTCGACACATCCGGATGTGTCGACCATTTCTAAACGCTCATATACAAACCCTTGGTGGCGCACTATTCATAATCGACCCTAGTAACAAGAAGGATGCCTGTATTTTCTGTTTAGAATTGTAATAAAGAAGTTTCCAACATCACATTAACTTGTCACAGTTGGGTGGTAAAATCCCGATAGAGCACCAAGTCGATTTTCCATAGTAACCTGTATGCGTAATACATATCGGGTATACCACGCAAAATCAACCAGTGGTCGACAAAATGGTCGACAAAATGGTCGCCGCTCGAAACCTGCTGCAAGATGACTGTATAACATCACGCATGACGTCATTAAATGTGTCGATTTATCAATTCCTGAAATTATCAAGAAACAGTTCATTGCGCTTCGAATTCTGAAATATATCTCGATGTCAGAGTAGTTGTGTTGCGAAGCGAAGCACAGCTACCATTATTTCACCGACTTTAAAGTATTGTCCCAAACGGGATTTATCGCCAGACGGTGCCCTTTAGAAGAGGAACATTCTGTAATTTTTTTCCGCTTCACGGTGATTGAATTTTGCTTTTATTCCTGCCGAAGGCGCAGTGTGCGGCCATTAACGGTGCAAATTTGACCGAAAACATGCGAGCGTGCCGTGAAATCTCCATTTAAACGAGTTTTTTTTCCCCTAATGGCAAACCGTGGAATTCTGTCCATCGTCAGTATGGTGCGCCCAAAGCTAAAAATACAAAAAACACCCACATCGCAAATGATTTCACGGATGCTGATTTTTTGCGCTTCCATTTTTTGCTTTGCAGTCTCTGTACTGTTATTAGCTTTTCCTCAGAGGTGAACCAACCGTCTTTGATGTGCGTCTTCAATTCGTTCCAAATAAATAGGACGCCACGAACAGCACGAAATTGCAATTAAGTCCACTTAGCTGTCCTCTCTTTATATTTGTGTCATCACGACAGATCTTTATCATGCAGTTATGATTAAAAACATAAAACGCACGGGTTGCACACTAATTTCTAGATTGCCGCGGGCTGTATGGCAGGTAATCAATTTCCACCAGGATCTTATGTGTTTTTTTTTCTTAAAAGAGGACATTGTGGCTACATTTTAGTATCTTTAAAAAAAAATTAGAAAAACGGAAATTTACAGTTACAAATTAACGGTGTGATTATTTCTGCTTCACCCACTTAAAAACATGACATACTTCAATTTTGAAAGGTATATTCGATTCATAGATTCGGTTCTTCCGTCGATTTGTCTTTTTGATTGTGAAAATTAAAGTATAGGCCTAGGTATACGATTATTAAATTCTTCCCCGTTCTAAAACGAAAAGTAGACCTTGCGGGATGAATATTAAGTCCACCGATTTTGTGTGTGTTTATACTATTACTTTATTGGTTTCCCCCATTCTGAAACGTAATTATTGTCACTAGTGCAGTGCCTGTTCGAAACGGACAAATTCCTTGGCTTTCGTAAAAAAAAAAGCTACTGGTGTAGTTTCGATGCCACACGTGTATCACAGCTTTGGAAGTGAGTTTATGGGAAGAGCTGGTTTTTGTAACACTGATACGCATGCGTCTAATTTGCATATTAGATCACGCCCCGTTGCATGCGTGGCGGTCTGAACCTGTGGCGTGGCGGTCGGTACACAGTGCATGCAGTGCCCGTTCAAAATGTGCAGCAGTGCGTGGCGATCTATACTGCCACGTTTGCGGGTCTAGGCCTCCGGTATTTCTGCTTTTTTGCAGCTTTTTTGAGAACCGCTTATCCAAACAACTTGAAACTTGACACTGCACATTCTTGGGTACTGAGCAATAAACCTGCCGATTTTCAACTTCATACATTTCCCGGTTCTGGAGATAATCGAATTACGGACAGACACACATGCATACACTCAAACGGTTATCGACCTCCAAACGTCGACTTCCTATTGTCCCTCTTTTGTTTGTACCTAATAACTTTTTTCGGAAGACCTCCATATGTTTTGTACACAATGCTGGGAATCGCGGACGATATTGTTCTCTTTTGTTCTCCAACATTTTTCGTCCACGGTTTGAATACCCCAACGCCCCCCCCCCCCCCACACACAGTCGTACTTTCCGAATACGTGCGAGGACAATGCTTTGTGTTTCCTATTGTTCCTTTAATATAACCCAACCCCATATAGACTAAGCATGTACTTCTACTTGCGAGGACCGATTTCAACAAAAGACTTGACTTGCGAGGACTGAAAGGTTTCTTTGTATTTCCTTTCTCTTCTTGTCCTCGGAAGTATATACAGAACCTGTACACACAGACATACATACAGACAGAGATTCCTTGAATTATAGTAAGATGTAAAACTTACTGTAGCATTCAGGTATAGAGGCCTAGGTCTTTTGTTTTCATGTTAATTCTCGTCGTTCCATTCTTAGCCTGAGGTAAAATGTGAAAAAAAAATTGTCCCTCCGCTCGCTTGCTTTTTCGAGGTCGGATTCGTTCTTTTCCCCATTTTTTCAAAGACATCCATTAAAAATGCCCGAGGGTAGAGGAAATACCACCAGTAAGACTATGGTTGATCCGTTGCATCTTTTGAACAATTGGGTGGATTCCACTATCATCCGAAGCCATCTTGAAAAAGAAAATTGCTCGTTAGTCGTCGCCTTGTTGCCACCTTCTGATTGGCTAACGAGATTATGTACACTTTGCTATGTGGGCTGCAAGACTGGTTCTCAGACTTTTTTCCTTAAAAAAATATCCTCGAAAAAAGAGCAATCTTTTAAGTTTACTCTAAAGTATTTTAAACAGAAAATTTTGTCCAAAAAAAGAAAAGAAATAAGAAAAACCCAAAACAGTAGGATTGAGAATCGAACTCAGTGCACGTGATCCAAAATCAGACGCTTTACCACTAAGCCACCCGAGCAAATACTAGCCGATCACGAGATGGCAACAAAGCTACGGCTATTAGGCAGTGAAAACAAAGAGGGCCGCCATTTTGCGCAGAGTGCCTGGAAGGATATAAAAACACAGATTATTAAAGGAAACATGATTTAGGATTTGTATTGCATTATTCCTGCTTAAAACAAAGTATTATCTTGACAATGATATTTTGTGTCCAGAGATAATTATTTCCCAGATTAAATATGAGAAAACAATTTTTGAAAATGTTTGTCCAAGCTACTCCGCCCCCTGAGTGGGACCCTCATTAACATAAGTGTGTGACGTAGATCGAGGCACATTACCCATTCATCACGGGTATGCATTGTGTGTACATTGTACGGCGAAAATTCTTCGTCCAAAATCTAAGCAAAATATAGTTCTTTTTTGGCCATGCCGACAAGGTGTGTGGCTGCTGGGTGCAGCAAAACAACGACGGATGGAGTTAAGCCTTCATTTATTTCCAACTGATGCGAAATATCGGAGAATTTGAACGGCGAAAGTGAAGGTGACAAGAGCAAAGTGGTCCGGCCCCAGCAGCTTTTCAGCGTTATGTAGCGACCACTTTGAGCCGTGGTGTTTCGATACTGGTATTTTCAAATCCTTTGGGATGACCATTAAAAATATGCTCAAGTCCACTGCCATCCCAACAAAGTTCCCAGATGTGAGTAAGATATAGGCGAAAGCAGTTAAACGGCCCATTCCCCGAGGAGCCTTCGCTAAAAGGGAGAAAATCAGGGTAAGTTCGATGTTAGTTGTTGCAACTTACGAAATTGCACGTGTAGACCTAGTGTGTGTATACGGGCCGGGTCCAGACTATCGAGTCGATCCATGAATTTCGGTGCCTCGGTCTACGTCACGAACAGCGCCCTCAATTTGAGTCTCAACAAATTTCAAAAAGGGGGGGTCAATTTTTGAGCGGCAAATAATTACACTAAAACTTCACTTGAACCAGTTTGGCTTTTAATTCACATTTAATACATATAAATATATCTATTTATGAAATAAAATGTGATCCGGTCAATTTGAGAAGCATGTTTCCTTTAAGGGCCCCTTTTTCTTGCCTTGAAAAAGACATGTTTTCATTGCCAAATCCATTACTCCTCCCTATTGATGCTTGACCAACCGTGCATAACGATTTGGAAATGAAAACAGGTGTCATTTGGCCAGGGGATCCATTACGTTATTAAAGCCAACGAGATGTGGAGCGATATTCCAGTTTACCTTTTAAAAATTAGCGGCCCATCAGTCCGTTGATGTGGGGGTATAGGCTGTCCACTTCACCGTTCGACAGACTCGATAAACAAAGGAGACAGGTAGCGTGCAATTAATTAATTCACTGACCCATTTCTGCTTAATTAGTCGGAGACTGGAACATGGATAAGGTTAGACGTTGGCGGTGCTCGTTTTGCAACTAAAGGGGGCAGTGAGGGGGTTTGCGACGACGATGTTGGTTATTTCAGCATTCTCGCGGTTCGGAGCATTCCGCAAACAAACTGACAGCACGGCCAGAACCGATTTCACGGCGATGCTAAGCACAACAATTTGCTTAGCATGAAAAGTCTTCCTTGGCAGATTTAGAATTACCAACCAAATTTTGATGTGAAGTGTATCGCTTGTGGCTGGCATCCAGCTGTTGTTTGCTTGGCATAAAACAAATCCCATGGCGTTTTTGCTGGGCAACCTGTTTTAACTTGGCAAGACTTTTTGGTGCGAATCAAATTTTTGTGCGGAGCAGTTTCGTGAAATTTCCCTCAGTATGTAGATGGTCGGCGTTGCCACTGCTCGAATTTGTTTGCTTTGTGTTTCAAGATCTTGGAAAGGGGAGACATTCCTCCAGACGTTTGACTTTTGTTCAGAGTTGGCTGATTTGAATCAGCGTGATTTATTTTGCTAAATCAGTGATTTAAATCAACGTGATTTAAATCAGCCAAGCCTGCTTTTGTTGCGTTCGGTTCATCATATGCATTTTCTTAGAAGCGTGCTTTTGGGTGCCAGGGCATTTCTCAAACCCTATAGCTTCGGCTTGGGCTTCGGCTTGGGCTTCGGCTTCGGCTTCGGCTTCGGCTTCGGCTTCGGCTTCGTCTTCGTCTCCAACTATTTCCCAGTCCCATTTCCAATCTAAAGCATTGAATACGTAAACAAATAACAAGCTTTGGCTACATGTAGCAAAAACAGTGTCCCAGATCTTGCCAACTCTAGGGGACATAACATTACGCGAAGCCCAAGCCGAAGCCAGGGTTTGGAAAAGGGCCATACACTGGTAACTAATAAGCCAGTTCGGTATTTCAAAGGTCAAAGGTTATTCGGGATAAAATTTCTTACGTAATGTCACGCCATGTTAAGCCCGGTTCATACTTCATGCGAATGCGAATGCGAAGCGAATTTCATGACGTCAACAATTGAAGTTTCATTGTGACGTTCTCCGTTACCTTGACGAATTCGCTTCGCATACGCATTCGCATGAAGTATGAACCGGGCTTTACGCTAACACCCATTCTGATTGAATTTTAATAACATGTGCGCGTTGTGCGACCACCTTTTGCGTTCACACGCGGGCGTTAGGTCACGCGGGTCATTCGGAATAAAATGTCATTGCATTGTGCACATGCGCAGTTGAAATACCGAACTGGCTTATTATTTCGATAAGTAAATATCTCAGGTTTCATATGACCCCATGTGTGACCTAATTCACTGACGACTTCATACCGTAAAAGCATTTTGAAATAAACCGTGAGCGCAATGTCATTCAACGTGTGCCATCCATACTCGTAGCCTATGCAGTGGCCAGCTGGGCACTAGTTTTCATTTTAATATCTTAATGCTCAAACAATCATGTATTTGTTGATGTATGTTCCTTCCTCCATGTTCTGATCAAGGGCATCCATCTCATTAATGATCATAGTTTTAAATACCGTCTAAGCTTCGTGTTTATTTGTTTTTGTTTTTGTTTGATTGTCGTTGTTGTTGTTGTTTTTGTTGGTTTTTTTTGGGGGGGCCCCCCCCCCCAAAAAAAAAAGAACCAAAAAAAACTGTAGTTTCAACCGTCCGACGTTAAAGTTATCTCAAGAATTCACCCTATATTTGTCGAGTCCTTAACTTTTTTAACAAGCGCCGATCACGGGGATAAACTGCTTAGTTCTAGAGCACAATTTCATGGAGCACAATTTCATGGAGCACAATTTCATGGAGCACAATTTCATGGAGCACAATTTCATGGAGCACAATTTCATGGAGCACAATTTCATGGAGCACAAAAACCCTCAATTAGTAAAATCAGTCTTCCCTGGAACCCCTTCATGTTCGACGTACTGTTGTTTCGCTGAGCCCTTTTTATCGATACTATTATGGAAAGTGTTCCAATGGCCTTTCATCATTAGTTCCCCCCCCCCCCCCCCCCCCCCCCCTCGTCCAAACTTTCAGGTACTCTGCTCGCCTATAGTTGTCTCATCTTTGGAACTCCTTACCTGTAACCCGCTTCCCTTCCACCTATAATCTTTCATAATTGAAACGAAATGTGAATGGATACCTTTTATAAGGTAGCCCACACATTCAGCGGCTATTTTGGCCTGGTGTTGGGCGATACCCATAAAAATGAAGGGTTCTTTGGATACCAGACTTATAAAAGCGTAACAACCTCACGCTAATAAATTAGACAGCTTCCCGTGAGAGTTTCGCAAGGAGAAAAATGCGAAAAACAAAAATGCGAAATGACTGCTGGGCTTTCATGGGAATTATATCTTCGATCCACCACCAGTGGCTTGACACGGCGACATTAAGCCTGGTATGGGCGCCGTCTCGGGGTGCGTAAACGTGTGTGCGAGTGTCCCGGCACTCACTTTGCAAATATCACGCTCTTCTGAACCGTTAAAGCTGTGAAGTCCGTTAAAGCTGTTTGCGTCAGTTTTGCTTTTTTCAGTAGAGGGGCGTTGCTAGACCATTTTAAATAGGTAAAGTTAAAGAAAAAGAACATGGAAGTGTTATCACAATTTTTTGGCAACGGGGTGTGAGAAAAAAAAGTGACCCGAAAAACTTGCCGTCCGAAACTTGACGTAGAGGGTGCTATTAAATTTGTAACGTATTGAAAACCTCCGTACCATCATACGCCGTGTAGTCTGCATGCAGACAAAAACACGACTTTTCTTAAGCCTTGAATAGTTACTTGAACCATGGAGGTAGTAAAAAATAAACAGGCTTTGCCTCTAGGTTAAAACAAAAATACAATTGGTGTACATTTAGAAAAAAAAGGGGCCCACCTGCATCTTAAAATGGCCTAAAATATAGTGGGGGCTGAAGTAAGAATGGTTTCTCCGTCCGCCATGTTACTAACGCGCGTTTTCAACTTTGAACATTGAGGTTATATGTCATTGTTTACGTCTTCGAGTGCACTAGCCAACCACGATGAATTTGCGCCGCGCTGTAAATGCACAAAGCTCATTGGTCGGTCATAAATGGTTGATGTTCTTCGCCTAGAAGGTTCGAGAGCAGTGGCGTATCAAGCGAGGCGGGGAAAGGACGGGGAAAATCCCCCCCCCCCCCCCCCCCCGGCGGCATTTGAGGCGTCATGAAAAACAAAAGGAAATAGTGTTTTCGCGACGGTTTTACGACGGTTCAGACGTTGTTTGCCCTCCCTGGCACAAAAAGCTGGATAGGCTACTGTTCGGGAGATCATCAGCCCAAAACCAACTCATTTACGTCATTAGATTAAAAAATAAGGTGATTCGCAATAAAGTGCGTCACCAAGCGGTTGCTTCATTTTCAAAATGCGCAGATCCAAACCAGTCTTTTATTGATATTGGCGGCACGTCTATCACGCTGGGGGTTGTAAAAGTATAACCTTGGTGTCATGCCGTCCACTTATTGTGATCAAATCAAGACGTGGAATTATTTTAATTCACCCAGTGCGTTGTAACATGATATTTTGGGGAGTGTAGAACTGCAGATTCAGCCAGTCTGTGTTAAAATCAGTTGTAAATGAAACAGATTAAAGCAGTCGAATAAGTCCCGGGGGAAAGCAGAAGTAACAGGTGCCCAGTCGCCCCAGTGTAATTTCAGCTTCCGAAAATTATTACAACTCGGCTGATTTTCTGAAAGTAACGAGTTGAACTTGGATTGTGACCGTGTCCGACCTCACCACAGGCACTATGTTGAAAACTTGTGATACAAAAAAGGCAAATAAGAAAGGTATTTTTCAAAACAAAAAAGCAATGAGAAGGGCTCCCTTAAGGCTTCTATTTTTATACTGCCGAAAGTACAGGTTTTCCCGGCCAATTTTGCAAAATGTTCATTCATTTGGATACAAAGTTCATTCAATTCCGCCGAGATTTTGAGAATCGCTCTAAACACGCGTTTCATTTTTGCTACCAGAGCGTTCGATTCCATTTCGGTTCAATCAATTAAGTGTTTGTGCAGAACCTTTCGTTTATGTCCAATCGGATTCATTTACACGACTTCTTTATCGCTTTCAGAGGACGAAATTCAAACATTGACCATTCTATTTCACTTTTAGTGTAATGCCATCTGCACCAAATTCAATTAAGGGTTTCTTTTACATTGACCGTCAATCAAATTAGCCATAGAAGGGCCTACGTGTACCTGAAATCAGTTTATAATGAAATTATAAGCTGCATCACGCATTGTTGGTTGTAAAAAGAAATCTCTGTAGTTGATGGAGTAACATCAAATTAAGATGTGCGATTTCTTAAATATATATTTCCCCATTTTTACCATAGTCTTTAACATAAAGAACTTCTATTCTCACACCTCTTTGCATTACATTCGGTTAAATCCCTCCATCCCCTCGGAGCCACCACTGACTACATCTGAGATCAAGCTCATTTTGTGACAGTTGGACATTAGGCCTCGATAGGTTCTCTGGCCAGGCATCGAGGGAGATAAGTTTGTGCATGAGCAGACAATCTCGTTTCAATTTCTGCTTGAATTTATAAGATTCTGTATCAGATTTTGAATTATGTAATGTTAATCTGCTATTTTGAATGAAAAGAATATTTTGTTTGCACATTCACGAAATTGTATTTCTGAAGTCGGCTGGAAAAGGCATGCTTTCGTAATGCAGGTAATTGACGTAACTGGCCACCTGTTTCTCAAAACCGACTGCACGGACAATGAAAACGATTGATCTTTGGTTGAATTGAAACTGCATTAAAGACGTGCAATTCAGACGAAAACGAATGACCGATTTTCAGAAGTGAATGAACACTTTCGGAACACTTTCGGGAAAACATATATTTTCCAGCATGGTTGCCTGTTTCTTTTCTTTTTTCAAGATAGCTTTTCCGGAAAGTGGAGCCTATCTTAATGAATTCAAATCATGCAACATATCGGTTGAGTGGTAATTACCACTCAGCCGATCTGTTGCATGAATTCCTCTCTTAATTATTTTTGCATTTAAAGAAAAGTATTGTGGAGCAATAGGCAACAACTTATTAAGAGTGGCGCACGTGGCCGAATCATTTCATTGCACGATGCGATCAGTGGTTTACTGTACATGGTGAGGCTAGGCCTATACTTTTAAATGTTGATTTTATGCCTTTTCAAAGCTGATTATCTTTAGTTATTATGCATAGTCAGACAGCTTGTGTCAAACATGGAGGGAGGAGTTTTTGGCAAACAGCCTGTCTACCAGAAATGATGGGGGATGACCGCATGCTAAAGATTCAATAGGCACATAAATCATGTCTGATAAGCTGACTGCTAGTTTGGAAAGCTAATTCCCCAACCCCAATCCCCCCGAGGGTGTCCATTGGTCAGAATTGTCCGAATAAACGTATACACTGTCAACCATGACCCAGAAACCAGGCACATGGGGTGATTGATGACAAAGCAAAGCCGCCGTGCACTCTGGCCCAGCCTGATTGTGCACACCGGCCCAGCCTGATTGTGCACACCGGCCCAGCCTGATTGTGCACACCGGCCCAGCCTGATTGTGCACACCATACAGGTGGTGTTATTGTTTGGGGTCCAGTTTGCCAGGTTATAGCTCGGACATCAAACCAGCCAGGCTAAGGTTGCACACCAGTAAATCAATTTCCATATACCCAAATGATAAATACGCCAACTTCCAAAATTCAGGAAAAATACTAAAGACTCTCCAATGTATTTGAGACACACATCAAATGAAATCATTTTTCAGTTTCTGTTCAATCTTGTGGGGATTAACCAATGACTTTTGGGAGAAATTTCCATCCAAAGATGATCCCCCTAAAAGTAGTCCCGTAGCCCATCGCCAGCTTGAAAGATGATGCCTACGCTCCATTGCAAAATAGAGCACTTTTAGGGCCCAATTTCATCCGAATTTCACAGTAATACAAGCTGGCAGTCCTGTGCACCGCTTCCAGTCTTCTCTTTTACAAACCCTCAAGTTCATGGTCCAGAAAATGCCCTAAAAGCAGAGAATTTGAGAGCTCGCAAATCGTGATTTGCGAAGGCAATTTTGGGCCGATTTACTGGTCTGCAACCCTCTACCACATTGTTTGGCTATGTCTGGGTTAGGAACGGGTGAAAGACGAAATTTGTTAACCACTCAATGTAGGAGTAATTTCTTTTTTTAAATGCATGTACGCGACAATAAACTACTGATCACGTGGGTCGCCGAAGGGTTTTAAACATGCTTTTTACATTTGTCCGTGGATTTGACGTTTTATATAGGCCTATTTTTCTACTAATTCTTTAAGAATTAGGGTTTAGTTTGTATGGACAAAGCCGTGACAAGAGAACCATGATGAAGGTACGAAACAAAATACGCCGATTTACGTCAAAATACGGCTTCTTTTTCGTCACGAATTGCAAAAGGTTCATTTTCAGAGGGTTGTCATTTATATCACATGCAAAACACAGTGCCACTTTAATCTCGGGAATTACCTTCCGTGACGCCCTTTAATATATTTATCCAAAAAAATGACATTTTGTAACGAGGCCTCATATTATTTTGTTCGGCATGATCTGCCAGGCGTTGACACTAATTTCGTTCACAATTTATATGCCCTTGTCATGATGGCAAGATGTCCAACCCTACCGTGCGCCCTCACCGTGACAAAAGAATCAACACCCTTTTTGCCAGAATAATGAACGACTGTTTCATGGGGCTACTTTCCTCTGTCCCAGTCCTTGCTTTTATGCACCGTATACTTCCATTGTCGACATGAAACATGCGTTGGTGAGTACTGAAGACACTGAGTGTGGACGTGTTGTTACTGTAAATAATACATGGGATTCGTGGGTAACTTTTGACGAGCCGGAGAGCGTGAAATTAAACATCGAATTTTTGAGGTGCAGGAGTCCTGCAGCTGTAACATCTGCTTCGGTTGTAGGTTGTCTATAGACTTGAAGAAATTTAATATTTGTTCGTGTATCAATTTACTTCCGAGCTTTGTTAGCCATCTCCCGCAAGCTTCCACGGGGAAAACAAATTTTGTTAAAAATTGATGAAACCTATTTGTGTGACATGTAATAATATGACAAGCTTCGGGAAAATGGAAATGAAGTGTCATTAGCATAGTATTTGGGGATAAAATTAGTACTATTATGATTCCGTGCGTAAATCGAGATTTTGGTGTGTGTGTTTGTGTTTGTGTTATTTTAATGCCACGTCAGATTATTGCATTTAAATTAAAATTCTTGACTTGGGACAAAGTCACTTTTTAAAGGTTCTTTCCTGTAATTAGAATGAAACAAAGAAATCTTGATTGTTCTTAATTTTATTTTTGTTTTCTAAACACATATTTGTACCTTGTCTTTTCACTGTATCAACTCCATTTTTGAGGCTGGTATTTGTAAGAAATAAGGACAACAAAAATACCATCGAAAATACCATTTTGAAATGCTGTTTTTCTTTTCTCGCATCGTAATTTTGAATAAACATGGAGTTTTGAAAAAATATATTTTAACTATTTTACAATGAATTTTCTTCATTTTGGTGATATTGTATGAGCAGAAACATTGTTCCATTCCAGAAAATACAATTTTTGGAAGCAATACCCTTAATGTCCACTTAATTAGTAAAATATTACACGACAGATACACTTTTTTCATGTTTTTTGAAAACAACTTTTTAACAGTTGGTAAATATTGATAATTACAGAATGTCATTGAATTTCTGCTTTAATTTGATACATCGTTGGCCTATGGTTGCCGAGCTAGACTTTAAAAACAATATACTTCATTACAAGCTCGTTAATTATTTTGGCTAATTATCCGTATACCCAAATAAGGTAAAAGTTGTTTTTAAAAAAAAGTGTTTCATAAGTAATAAACTGTAAAAATACAAAAAATTATGAAAAATTAAGAAATACTGATTTGGTTTTCAAAAAATTACCCCAATTGTAGGAAAGTATTTTAATTCCTGATTCGGAAAAGTCACTTTTTGACAATTTCGTGGCATGTTTCATGCTTATGCATGCAAGGCGATTACTGTGTAAATTATGCAAAAGACGTCCCCAAAATATGATAAAGAAGGTTTATCTGTTGCCGTCTTGGCTTGTGTAAGCCTCGGCGTTCTGGGAGTAAATGAACTTGTAGTATCTTGAAAAAAAAAAATCTTTTGCTAATCCGTTGCCATGGCAAATTGTTACTCCGTTATAGAGTACCGAAGTCTGACGTCAGTTGGCATGACAACTGGTTCCAAACAAATTTCGACTGTTCCTTTGTTAACAGCCAGTCATGCAAACACATAACAAAAGTATTCTGGTTCCAAACAATGCATTGACGTCATCACTTCGGTGCTCTATTAAACCAAGGTGTAAGCCAAAATGTCCCAAAACATGTTTATTTTGAAACATTAATTGTAATTGTCTAATTAGTTTTATACTGTATTTTGGTTACTTTATTAATTCGCAGCAATTCTCAGCAACAGTAAGTGATTTTTTTTATACAGTAGGCCTACTTGTCTTTTTTAACTAGTTGTCTGGGAAAACTATTCCTCTATAGTGATTTTTTTCTCTTGCGCCACATGATTTTTTTGTAAACTCTTGATTCTTTCTCTGTTTGTAATTACTGTATTTTAAAGGCGGAAAATAAAAATATCAAAATGAATTAGTAAATTATGTTTAAAGTAAACCCAAATATTGCATTTGGTTGGGTGGGAACTTTTCGTTCATAAATAATTCGGGCATTAAGTGATATATGTACATACAACCTTGTTCATACACTGTTCATGGCGCATTGTTTCATGTGGTTTTTGCAGAACCGTGTAACGATATTTGCCGAAGGATTTGGCGGGTAAAAACGCTCAGATTACCGTTTTTGATTGATGTCCACGATTTTTGTCTTCCCCACGTTTGTGGAATTCTTCACAGAATCCCTCGTTTTCCCTCGCCGACCTGCCAGCTTTCTTCCCGAGATTGAATTGTCTTGTCTAGAAATGGAATGAAAACAGTGGCCCCGGGCCGCGCTCGGAGTGTGACGTCATCGCGCGTATCAAATGGCGCGAAATGAGCGACACAGTCATTTTTGCCCGCGGGGGAATGACCTCAATCCAATTACAGGTGAATCATGGGATAGCCTCGTTCGGGATGCACTAATGCTTTGCCCTCGTTCTGGAAGTTTACTGATGATTACTGTGGTTTGAAGATAAAATGATGATAAAAGTTGAGAAATCAATCAAACCTTATTTTGGTGTTTAATATTTCTGAATTATACGCGTCATAAGCTTAATAGCCTGCAAATGGAAAACAAAATAAGTAGAATGCGACTATACCGAACACCAAGGGATCCACCAAAATGTTCACTATCGTGGTCGTTCGTTAGAGTGAATAATGGTTTGTATTAAATACATCAATTTGTATATATAAACTGCAATCCCATAAGTGTATTCACAGCAATAGCGCCCTCTTGTGTAGGAAAGCATCAACCTTTTGAACATAGAGAACTCTAAATCTGTATGTACTGTCATAAGTGGGAATGCCATTCAGTTTTTCATTTTTCCCCTGCCCTTTTGGTCTACAAAAAGCATGTAAAGACCATTGTCATAACATGTAGGTATGCCTATTGTGTGTTGAACGATTATAAAATTTTATTGAAATTCACATCTTAAAAATTCTCTCCCCCCAACGCAATGTGTCGGTTTCGAGCACAAATTATTAATTTATATCCTTCCTTCCTGCGTAAGCAGTAGTTTGATGCAACGGTTATCCGTTATTGCTCAGAGGCACAAAGACTTGCTTTTGAGCCCGTTGATTATAGGTAGGAGAATAGAAGCTTGATGTGTCGTTGCATACTGTCATCCACGAATCCAAGTCTTCATGTACTTATCACAGTAAAAGTATGGACGTAAATATCGGGGTGGGATCCGGGGATATGCCTACATCCCGCTATTTTTGGCCTGGAGATGAAAGATGGTCCATTGGATCACCCCCACCCAATTTTGCTCTTAAGTAAAACGTAACAAAAATATGCAGCATTATTTCACAAGTTCATTAGTATGTTAATCGTGAAAACTAAGTTTTGTACTAGCTATACTGATTATGGTAGGCCTATTATAGATATATATTTTTGTAACTGCGCCCCAAGTTCCTTAAAACCACACTCCTCCCCTAGTATGTACGGTGTAGACCCTTTTTCATGTATCGTCATGGACCGCATGGTGTTATGAAGTCAAGTAAACCAGTCAAGCGTGTCGCGTGTGCGCACGTGGTTTAACGGGCGCATGCGCTTCAATCACCCAAAGGCGGTCCGCGCGTAGTGTTTTTTGTTTTATTTTGTTGTTGTTCTATTTTGTTGTTGTTTTATATTTGAGTGTTTATGTCTTATATTTCGTGTGGGTGAAAAGCATGTTGTTGCCTCGAGTCGGTGACTTGGACTCGAGTCCGACTCGAGACGCAATTTTTTTGACTTGCGACTTGACTTGACTTGCCAAAAAATGACTTGAGACTTGACTTGACAAATTTGACTTGCCAACATTAACCAGTTTCTAAAAAAGTGTATTTCGCTCGGTATTTTTATTTAAAATTTGGCTTGGAATCGCCGTGAAAAGCATCGTCATCGCGAACTTTATTGTAGGCCTACTTTATACCTAAACCATGGAGGAATGTAGCATACAGCGCGCGCTGTTGAGAGACCAAACGGTATAATTCAAACAAGCCGTTTTATGTCAAAAAGCTGTATTACGTGTGTTGTTACGGGCATAAACGAACTATAGAAGCAACTGGAAAAGAGGTTGCATTAATACTATTGATAAGTAGCATGAATTGTCATTTGTAGGGAAAATAATCTGAAGATAAAACGTAAAAACGTTTTTAAACAGTAAATTTGCAGTCAATCACTATGTATCGCAGCAAGGTAGTTACATGTAAATAACTTTGTTATTAAGAGGAACTTCACTCTTTGTTTAGCCAGGCAACTAATAATGTACACACTTTGCCTTTTTCTTTTAAGAAAAAAAGAGATGGGAATACACTTTCATTAGTATCATTATTGCAGTACCTATGATGGAGAAAAACAGTATGTGAACATGTATTGTAAAATACATTAAAACAATGCCAGAGACTTGACTTGCTTGTAAACAATTTGAGTATGATTAATATTTATTGACTTCTTTTAAAAAGTAGTATATGACTTGACTTTGACTTAAAAAAAAAATTACTTGGGACTTGACTTGACTTGAAAAAAATTACTTGGGACTTGACTTGACTTGAAAAAAATGACTTAGGACTTGACTTGACTTGAAAAAAAAAATGACTTGGGACTTGACTTGAAAAACAATGACTTGGGACTTGACTTGACTGAAAAAAATTATTTAGGACTTGAGTTGACTTGAAAAAAAAATGACTTGGTTACAACTCTGGTGAAAAGGTCTGAAGCAAAAACAAATGTTGATTATCCCCCTTTAGTTCTGGCACGTATTTACGTCACTGCATATAGAATTAAAGCCTCGGCCACTTGACTCTTTGTGATGAAAAATGCTATTCACAACAATTTTCTTGTTGGCACATACACGTATCTCTCAATCAAAAAAAAAGAAAGAGATTAATTCAAACGCCCAAAATTTCCAAATTTATTTTCGTGTTGTATGCGTCACGGTTGGCCCGCTCTAAACCCCGTCTTCTTGTGTATTAACACTCCTCTCTCCCGAAGAATAAGATTCCTCTTCAACAAAGAGGGGTCCCACTCGTCCATACAATATGTAACACTACCCGCGGCGTAACACAAGCCCGGGATACTTGTACCGTTTCACGTCGGGCCCTTTGGGATATACTCGAGCACTTGGCTTGGCCAGCACTTTCGCGGTAATGAGCGGGCTCGATGCACGCGCAGCCCCGCGTGGGAGTATGGCAATGCGAGGCTTGCGAGTTTTGTTCACTTTTTTTCGATCCTAAGACGCAAGAGCCCCGAACTGAACAACAGTTGTAAACACGACCTGCCCCTCCTACACAAAAGGTGCACAAATTCAGATGCACCTTTAGGTCCCCATAGAGTTGGGAAACGCATGTAATCAGCTAATGTTTTCGATGTTAAGTAGCCGTTACACAAGGCATGTAAATTCATAAAGAACGCATAGTTCCACGCAGGAGAAGCCAATTAGGCAGAACACATGCTGCAGTTTCATTTCCACTTGCTTCTTACAAATACTGTGAACTGAGATGCATGAAAAATTGCCATTTCTGGAAGTCAACATGCACGAAAAGAGACTACAGTCAGAGAAGCCACTCGTGTTATTATCTCCGTCCTGTTGATGTTTGTGGTGTAAACTATATAGAGAATGTGACATGTGACGTCTGTGCAGCACCTAAATGTAACCCGAACCCTATATGTAGTCTCAAGTTCCTAACCCTGTACCCAAATGTAACCCGAACCCTAAATGTAACCCGAACCCTAAATGTAGCCCCTACCCTGTACCTAAATGTAGCCCCAACGCTGTACCTAAATGTAGCCCCAACGCTGTACCTAAATGTAGCCCCAACCTGAATGGATAACCCCAACCTGAATGTAGCCCCGACCCTGTACCTAAATGTAGCCCTAACACTGTACCTAAATGTAGCCCCAACCTGAATGTAGCCCCTACCCTGTACCTAAATGTAGATCGAGCGGTCCTGGCTACATTTAGGTCTCGGGCTACATTTAGGCACTACACAGACATCACGCCCCCCATTCCAAACCAATCACGCCCCCAATACAATTTTAGTAAGGTGTAGTTGCTGATGGCAGAAAAATTGTCACCGGTAGGCCTGACTCGGTTTCACTGGACGCGAACGCAGTTCGCTCGTACCATAAAGTCCACCTGTGGCATTTTGTGCACAAAAATTAGACGCAAACTATCCAACAATGCAGTGTGCAGCATATACCTTCATCACACATTTCTAGGCTGTTCGTAACATGCCAGGGACGGGATGTCAAGGTCTTGTTTTCAAGCTCGTGCATATCACCCTATCTAATGGTGCCGATGATGGCTAATTCTAGTTATTTGAGCTCTCATTGTCGGTCACATGCGCCCAGGGGTTATTAACCACTTCCGCTTTATGACGCGTGCGCACGTAGTATAAAGAGCGTCACAAGTATTCACAATAATTTGCGTTCCCTTCACAATATTTATTAAAGAGTAGATTTACCGGCGCATTTGGAGAGGGGTGGTTGGAATATACGAGTGGACGAATACAGCTGAATCAGTAGGCCTGCGTAAACTATTGAGCGGTATCGAAAAGAAGAAGAAAACAACAAAAACAAATCGCCGTGATCAAACGTCATTTCGCACTTCAGACACTTTGCCAGGTTTGACGTCACTACTGGAAGAAACCATAATTATTATTATTCAGTCAATCTGCAAGAGTGTAGCCAAGTGTGTGATCAATTACGTTTAATGGCGCAACAGATTGTCCACAAAAGTGCACCCCATCTTTGTTTGTTGCTTTTTGGTTTTTCGTGCATGATCGGAGTGGTTTCAACCGTGAAATTGTTAGTTTTTATATCCGCAGGGAGGGGTGTTTGCGGTGGGAACCTGGCTGTGTGGACTGTGGCACTGAATTTTGCGAGGTTGTTCACATCGTGGAGCATGCAGCAAATGTTGACATCGGGTTGTGCTTCACTCGTACCACCCACCGCCCAAATATAGCGCTAGGAACGTCTGATGCGCTTCACATATTTTTTTGAAGGAAACGCACGGCATTCTGGGTAGTGTACCATAACCTTTGCGAATTGCAGGCAACCCCCCCCCCCCCCCCCCCCCCCCCCCCGGACATGGTACTGTTAAAATAGCGACCCGGGAAATTTGTGGTGTTGTGCATGGTGAGCGGTTATGTCCTAACCTGTGTGCGGTACATGTTGTCTGCTGCGGAAAAACACGTTTTATGGGCCTACGTAGGCCCTATTGCTGACAATAGAAACCACCGAATCAAAAATGCCCCGGACTGTTTTTGGTTCTTGATGGGAAAATCAGGTATTTGATGCGGAACTTGTTACCTCCATCCAGCAGGTCTAAGGTCACACAAAAGTCTATCCAATCAGAGCGCAAAGCACATCAGACGTTCCCGGCGCCCTGTTTAGGCGGTGGGTATACGGCGAGCGAACAGGTGCACGCCAATTTGAGGTGTAAAATACACAATTGAGGGCGCTGTATTGCTTGCCCGTTCGTGACTGGCCGTGTCCGAATTACTTGGCTACGGCTTGAAATTACACACGAGTCTATGGGAAGTGGTTGTAGCTGCTGCCATAGACATGTGTGTAACACGCGTAGCCAAGTGATTCGGATACGGCCTCTGTCAGCGACGTTTCATTTGGTGTATGTTTGCATTGGGGGGGGGGGGGGGGGGGGGGGGGTCTGACTGCATCGCATGTGCACGACGGGGGGGGGGGTCTGACTGCATCGCATGTGCACGACAGGAGACAAAATATGGCGCGGTTAGATCATTCGCATGAGAACGAGGATCGGTTTCCAAGTGTGATGCGTTTTTTTTCTCCGTGTTGAGGGCGCTCTGCCGTTGCTGCGAACTCACGCTGAACGGTTTTACCCTCAACCCCATCTGATTTCTTTTTTATTTACTAATCCTTTTGTCCGTCCGGGCTTCTGTGTGGTTGCCCATTGATAACTTGTGTTTGGAATACATTTATTTCGTAAAAGTTGGTTTAGGGTTATAAAAGGGAGGTGGGCTATTGGTATGGGGTCAAAGGTTATTCAAGAGTTAAGGTCAACGGTTACGTTAGTGAACATTAGAAAGTCCGTTTACCGGCAGCGACGTTTGCTTATACGTGTATAGATAGCCCTTACTAGGAAAGGAAAGGAAATGAAATGAAAGGAAGGTTGGATTGGGGTGAAGAGGTGAAAGGTCAAGGTCACAGTCGTGGGGTTAGAAAAAAAAACGGTTTCTGGATGATGGCACTTTTATTTCAACAGCTGTCATTTTCCAAACAACTACAGAGGTTACATTAAAGGGACACATTGCCTTCAAATGTCATGAAATGTTGCTGTTTGGAAATGTTCCTTATCTTTTATAAGTTGTTCATGCAAAAAAACACGTATAATGTGTTGTAATTAGTGAGCAGTGATTACAAAACCAAAAATTGGCCTCTGATCGATAACATCTGACCCGCGAAACATAGACTTATTTCCAGTAGTAAATACCACGTCTAAATAATGCGCAAAATACGCTGTAAGAGTCTTTAGGCTGGCGCCGCAGCCAGTGGCCCTGTATACCTATCAGATGATCGCCAGGTACGATTCTCTACCTCGCGACACATATCGCCAGTGCTGCGCGCCGTGCCACAGTACATCAAAATGGATCAACAGAACGTACTTCAACCAGCTGCGACTGGAAATACGACTGGTGAACACGGTCCGCCATTTTGTGGAGTAAACAATTTGGTTCTACAAAATGGCGGACCGTTATTTGTCACGAAATTAAACAAAAACTACGCAATTTGAAGGGATAGTTATGTGAATCTTTATATTCTACTTAAAAAAAAGCTTCCCAACCATATCCATTTCTGTTTTTATAGCCCAAATCGCAAAATCCAAAGCAATGTGTCCCTTTAACAAAAAATTAATGACAAATATTTCAATCTCCGATTATTATCGAAATCGACTTAACGTTAAAACATATACTTTAAATTTTGTTCGTAGATTACAGCTGAGCACAGTTCAATTGTTCAGTTTATTTAAATTCTTATCTCCTAATAAGTGAAAGTTTCCAATGGCGGTTTGTTTTAGGTAGACGTTTACCGTTCTATTTTAACTGCATTTTTTTACGTCGTTAAATCATTGTCGGTGACATAAAGGATGGGTCCAGTTTAATATTATAGCTGAATGATGAAAATTGATTTTACTTTTCTGGTTTAACAGTGAACCCATAATTAAGATCTTTGCGAATAATAAACTCTAAAACGGAAAATAACAAACCACTTTCGCTTGCCACAATCCAGCTAACCAGCCCTTGTCAGCTTCTTGCCGCGAGCGAGCAATTAGTGATTTGATGTGTACGCAGACAGCGCTCACGCCAAGTCATCACATTTCATCTGTCCGGCCTATCCGTATTTTACCCCCAAAGTGGTGTCATGTTTTTACGTGCGTTATCGTCTTATCTTGAGGCGTGTCATGATACGGCGTCGCCTCCGCTCTGATAAAGTTACGTATCTTGTTCTCCCAAACCATTTTGCAAAGTGCCACGTGGTGTCTGATTTTTGTTCCATGGTCAGTTTCAGGCCTGCGATGAGTGGTTAAAAAGCCTCATCAATTAAGCTTTGACTGTTTCATATTTGCTCTCTTGTTGTTGTTCAATTAAGGGTCGGTAAGACTTTTTTTCCCCGCCTTCATCTGCAAATCACCTTCATCTGCAGCGTTTCCCTCACTGGTCACTTCTCGACTGGTTATTTCTCGCCCTATAACGACGCTATTTGGGGGAATTAATAGAGTACCGAAGTCTGACGTCAGTTGCCGCGTCAATGGTTCCAAACACATGCAGTTTAGAATGTATTCTGGTTCCAAACATTGCATTGATTGACGTCATCACTTCGGTACTCTATAGTGTTGGGTGGCGGGCTGGCGGGCTGGCGGGCTGGCGGGCTGGCGGGCTGGCGGGCTGGCGGGCTGGCGGGCTGGCGGGCTGGCGGGCTGGCGGGCTCATACTCATGTGCCTGCATTAGTGAACTGTTTGGCATAGAGACCAAATTAATTAACCAAATTTTTGATCGAACGTTGTCATGTCACAGAGTAGGTCTGATCCCTATGCATAAACTGGATAGCTCATTGGTCATTGCGCGTTGTACGGAAATCGGAAGCCAGTAGCGGCCATAATAATTAATTTAATTAACACTCCGTCGTATGGGACCGTTCCGTATCAGTACAGTGACTGCCATGTACTGTTAATTAAGAACGATGATGAAAGTAGATCCCGGGACAAGGTTGGTAAAGCTATTGTAGTTGGAGTGATAATATGACGGACGATGGCTTCAACTTGAACAGCCGATGCGCTATCCAGTAAAAAACGTTTCCATTGGTGCACTGCATTATGAATTTATAGTACCTTGTTTTCTTCTTCTCTGTGCAGGTGAAAAAGGCAAATTCTGAGGTGTTTGTCGACTGCTGAGATAAGCCGCGACAAAAAGTAGGCCAACGGGACAATACCGACACACGAGTCATTCACAACTTGAGCATTTTCACGGTTCTGTCTTCATAGGCATTGCGACAGTTATTTTGTATATTCACCACCCCACACGCGTCGTGCAGGCATATCATACAGAGTACACACGATCAGTAATCGATACATTGGACCTGGTCCGATGAGAGTACACAAGGTATTGATCACGTATAACTCTGAAGTACAGATTGTTGACGAAAACATTTACGAAAAGGTTGATTGTGAACAAGCTCTGTATCCATAGATGAAATTTATTGAAGGAAGTTCACTTATGTTGTCTGGCAACGGCGTAAATCAGTAATAAAGTGGGTTAAAAAGTGGCCTCCTGGCTTGAAAAAGCTACCTCAATTTAATCATCCAGGCGAAACCTTGAAGTAGTGTTGCGCTGATTGCGTTTTTTGTTGGTGACGTAGACGTGCTATTCATTATTCATGGCACCACCGAGTGACCCAAAGCCCAACAAGGGGAAAAGGCCGCCAACCAGCGGCGCAGGTGCTCAGAGTAAACCAGCCACCGCCGGGGGAGGAGGGACGATGGGCAATGGCGCGGGCTCGCAGTCCCGGGCGTCAGGCGCGGCCAGCCGGTCGCAGAACGGCAAGAGTCAAGAGGAGTCCGAGCTGCTCAAACTCAAGGCCAAGGTGGCTCAGCTGGCATCCGATCTCCAGAATAAGGACAGCGAACTCAAGGCAGTCAGACAGGAGATCAAGTCCCGCAATGATATCGTACTGGAGCAGGAGCAGGAGAACGGGAAGCTGCGGGGGGAAGTGCACAAGCTACGGTCGGTGCTGCAGCAGCGCACGCTGCTGGACGTGGTACGACCGGACTTACTCTCAACCATCCACCAGGAGAGGGGGATGGCCGGGGGGAACAAGGACCGGAACAAGAAACAAGGGGTGTCCGGAGAGAGTGGGATACAGGATAACGTGACGTCAACAGCAAACAACAGCCTGCAGAGATACGAGAAAGATTTCAGGTAAGATCAATGACGTACTGACATCTTCATAATGAAACGAACTATGACATAAACACGAAGATCGGAATTAAACTGCACCGCGACTACCGCGAGGACATCAAAAAAGCAAGTGCAGCATCAGACATAATTTAATACAATGAGGATTATCCAAGCTAACATCGACGATAGGGATTGGAGGTGGGTAGTGGTAAAGGTGAAACCCCACCATCCTTCTAAAAACACATCCTTTTGAGAGAATTTATCGTGTTCATCTTTGGTTGCCATGATACCGTGCCTCCATGTTTTGACCAGGCCATTGTGTTCAAGTAGAAAAGGTCTCCATGATTTTATTTTATTTGTCGAATCATTCTTTACATTTCACACTACTTCCCGTAACATGTACGATCCTTTATAACATCACTTTACGAGACGTAAATACAATTAATGAGATGCACCATCAGTGACTGTGACAAGCATGAATGTGACTTATAAATATATTAGCTTTGTATTGCATGTGCCAGTAATTTGGGCATATTATGAACGAGGTCGAGTCCGGTCGAAATTCATCATCTAAATAAACTATGTGAACAGAAACTGCCCACCGTTTTTAATAACTGCGGTTTATTACCTGGCCAGCCAGCCAGCTATGTTGATTGTCAAAAAATCTGCATGAAAAACAAACTAAACAAAGGTCCGTCTGAAATATGTTTTCATTTCAGATTCACATTGTGCATTCATACTTCTGTATTCATCAAAAGGCAAACATCACCAAGGTCGCAGAGTGTCCCACGAACCCAGAAACTTCACAAATTGTGATACCGTCAAATATTATTATGTAAATTTTCCACGAAATTCAATTTAAGCCACGCAAGAACATGTTTGTTGAGTACCAATGCATGCGGACACCGTGTGAAGATCTCGACTAAACATGACTTACGCATCACGGTTCGTGTTTTGTGACGGCTGAAACGGGTTGAAGAAGCGTCATTAAGCGCGTTACCATAGCGACCATTTGTGACTATGATAATCAGACTCTGGAATTCTGCAAATCAAAATTGATCTTTTGTAACATGAGACAAACCGGTAAAGACAAAGGGATACAAGACAAGCGCGTGCTATTTTTATTTATTTCTATTTGGGGAGGGTGCAGGCACGAATCTTTTTCTTTGAAGAAAAAGAAAAAAGGGGCAAGCTCAAAGGAAATTTAACAACCATTGGTAATGGAGAAAATATTCAAAATCAAGACATAGAAGAGTCCCATAATTGTTAGCAATGATCTATTTATAGCCTCTGATCTTTTTTTTATAGACACGGGTCAGAACCATAGTTTAATTAATGGTGTTAATTAACCTCCAGATGTTATGCCTAATGAGATCCCATGGAAATCTGTCATGGACAAACTACATGTTAATTACCAAAGGGGACTATGCAATGGGATTTTATGACAGGAATAGATTTAGGACAGCGTTCGTTATTTCCATGTTAATATAAATTTCCAGATCGTTTGTATAAATTCTATAGGGAGTACGATGTAATTGCAAAATTTTGGTTTTATCCAGTGTTGAAGTCGGGTCCCACAATCCGAGTACCAAGTTCTCCAAATACATTTAGAGCCAAGTACGGGCCGAGTTTGAGTGCATTGATGATCGAGCCCTGGGCCAAACATTCGAGTCTGAGTTTTTTCAGAGTAGGCCTACGAGCCGACGGTACGAGTACATAAACAGTCGAGTATGGGCCGAGTAACGAGTACCGTACACCATAAGAAACAAAAAATGCCAAATTATGTTACCTGCATCGTCAAGGGTATAAACACCAACAGTTCAGGAGACTGACTATTTCACTTTATTTCCATGTTTTTTATTCACTTTTTTTGCACAACATGATGAACCTGCTCAAAAAGTTGTACCGACTACAAAATGCAGAGTCCAGGTCTAAGTCCGAGTACAAAAATACCGAGTTCATGCGGAGTCTAATTTTTTTCTCCAGTACTGAAAATCGAGTTTGGGCCAAGTACTCAGTCGTACTCGAGTTGTGGACGAGTACGAGTACTCCAACATTGGTTTTTATCTTGACAATGTTTTTTTTTTACTTTCGTGAGCCAAAACGTGATGCCATCAGAGGCACGATAGTGATGTCTTCAAAACATTGTGCACAAAAAAATATTTATAACAACCTCACTAAGTAGGGGAGCAAGAAGACATGTCAATTAACTTAAGCCATACATGCAAGACAAAGCGACGCTTCTGCATGCAGAAGAATAGATACGCACTTTGCATTTCTGAACTCAGCTCCGCATGATCGAGCATTGTGTGTTTTCGTAATACTTCTTTGTTCTGGCAGTTGTAAGGCGAATTCTTTAACTTAAATGTAGTGGACAGCATTTGCTTTTGCTGTATTTCTCAGAAATGGATTTGTGCATATAGATGCTAAAGAAACAGAGAGAGAAAATGCTGTTCTTTAAGTCTGGTTCCCTGACCCTATTTCAGACAAAACGGAGTAATTTATAGACGTCAGGAAATTATCAGGTCAGGAACCAGACCAGCTGACTTGCATCCTTTCACGGATGTGTAACCAATTGCCAAACAGAGCGTGGACTAACTAAAGTGGTAAATTAGGGGCATGAAGTATTTGAAAAAAAAGTCAGTTTTTCGAACGATGGTCAGCCAACCATCGCTGGAAATTAATAGAAAAATTCACCTTTTCGTGAAAATGACAGCACACCAGTGACATGATTTCACAGGATGCTCGAGACGACAGTATTTACTTACAGTCAAGTAAGGCATTGAATAATAATTCAGCAGTTTTGTTTTTCGATGTTTGCAAATGTGTTGTATATTATACCTTTAAGTTGCACTGAAATGGCCGAGAACTCCGTCAAGGGAAGACACGGCAAGAAATGTCAGTTTACGCGTGGGTGGATAATGTCAGTTTCTCCAAGGAAAACCAACGCGATTCCCCTACGGGACCGACTGTGTGGCTCTCATTCATCTGCTGGCGTTAGAACGGTGTTACCCGAGGTTGAAAAAAAAAACGGAATTGATGCGCCAACTCTCTGAAGACTTGGAGAAAGGTCACAGCCCATGCGAGCGTTTATCAAGGACTGGCAATCCGTACAATTTCTGCATGGCCGGAGTCGAACCGGGGTTAGGCAATACAAGTGGAAGCGAGGGAAGAACTCCAATGCGCCAGTTCGACTGAATTATGGAATCTTCTGGTCCCCTAAAAAGGCTTGTAGGTTGTCCAAGACCTTAGTCTTGGGCCCAAGACTCTTGTGTTATTTCGGCGCCAGCGCGCCAGATTCACTAATGTTGTGTCTTCTCGAAATCCCGGGTTCGTGTGCGTTCTGGCCTCACGCATGCGTAGTTTACAAAATGCAGCTGGATCCACAGTCGCGCCGCAGCCGGTGTTTGCCAAACGTGCATGATTTTAGATCGCCACAAGTGTGGCAGGCAATTCTTAACCTTTTCTTTACTTTTCGACGATTCTCCCTCGCTTTTCCGAGGGATTCTCCCTCGCTTTTCCGAGGGATCCAATCAGCGACCGAGTTTGTGCCTTATAAATTATTCATTACACGTCGATCGCGACGCGACGCGACGCGTGTGCATGTTGCGTGCAATGCGCAACCCTCAGGTCTGCACGTATTTGCATAACCGTCCATCATTATCACGTAATATGAATACTGCACATACATGTTTACCATAGTCTGGTCGCGCCCCCGAAATTCCAACTTATCCAAGGCGTTACTACAGATGCAAAATCTGATCGCACTGTCGGCCTGTGCATAGCAACTACCTGATCGCGCTGCCTGTGCATTGCAACTGCGAAAGTACAAAAGTACAATAGTAACGTCTTGGAACGTCTTGGAACCAAGACTACCAAGACCTCTGACAGCTATTTCACACCATCAGGTCATTATACAGAGTTCACTCCATGCCTTGAAGTGCGACTTTTTGCTACATGTCCAGTTATCATCTGTCGACTCATGTAATTTAGGAAAATGTTGTGCCATTGAAACATTGCCATTGTGTGAAAATTGTATGGGGGGAAAATCGACGCCATCAACAGGTATACGTGGTATTGACCTTTGCAACGCATGGTGCGGTGATGTTAATGACGTCATGGCAGCCATGTTATGGGACACGCGTGTGGAATACGTGCCGAATTATCATATGACTGTCCCACAATATGTCGGCCGATTTGTTGTTATGGCCACGTTGATTCAAAACGGTCCAATAAAGTAAACCAGTCAGGCATGCCGCGCTCGCCCGTGGTTTGACCTGGCCCCATTTTACATGTATAGGATGATCACTCGTCCAAGGCAGGCCACACGTGTGTGCTTTTGTTAATTAACGTTTCACACTATTTTGGTCGTGTTGGTAAAAAGAAAGACCTATATGTTGTTTTAAACTTTTTTGTTTTGAGACTTTTTCTCGGTGTGGTGAACGATTGCTCATAATATTTTATTTAACTTTTAATACAACAAATCCTGAAAAATAATGACCTCTGGATGAGCGATTTATTTTTTTTGGCCTTTGAGAAACTATCGAAACGTGAGGCCCTTTGAAATTTTACAAATTAGGGTATTGTTCATATATCACGGGCCAAACAAAAAGACGTAGACCTAAGGGTCATATAAATAAGTGGTATTTAGCGTTAACAAAAATGTTGGTTGAGATTTAGTCCATCAGTGATTTTTAACCTGCAAAAATCATCTATGAGTTTAATTGTTACGAAGATACGTCAGTCTTGAAAAAAACAAAAACATTTTCTTGAAATATTCCCTATATAATTGCAACTTAAAAGGGTTCATATTTAACAATTGTTCACCTTTTTAAAATTTAAATGATTGAACATGTGTTGATAACCCGTTTCAACAAATTCAGTTAATCACTGGTGTGACCTAAACAGCTGGGCCTCCTACATTTATGCTCCACTGATTGTGTACAGGTTACTCTTTACTGTTTTAGGTGGGAACAGGCAGGAAACAGTCGTGTGACAAACTGCCTTGGGCCTTCTGTGCTATACGGGGCATCAGTGACACTTTTGGCGCGAATAGTCCATCGGGTAATTTGCTGAATTGTGCCTCGGGTGGCCAAGTCGACATTTTAAAATACGCCATTAGACGCATCTATATGCAAATTTGAACTGAAAACGAGCCTAAAGGCGTCTCTCGGCGAAAAGCTCTTCCGCTATCCATATTAGTAATGCACCATGGTTGCGTATATGTGACCTGTTCCCACGAAATGAGCGGAAAGTCGCCAAATTTGAAAATCAAGATTATGGGATTTCCCGAAAGTATAAGTTAAAAGCTTTAATTTGATATATTGTGTATCAAATATTGTGTGTTGTGTGTCATTCCTATAGCCACTGCTACAACCGTTTAGAAGTACAGGAGTCTTGACCCCCCCTCCCGTTTTGAGAAAATGAAGCTCAAAGTTTGTGATTTGTGCACAATTTAACCCGAGTTCGAAAAATAAATATTCCCCAACAATTATTTCGAGAATAGATTCAGTTTAAAAACTTTGAGATCTGATGGAATAGGGATCTTCGAATATACAGTTGTTAAAATATTAAAATTGACTTTTCAGTGAAAAGTGTTGTATCTGCTTGTAACTCAGAAAGCCATAGTGCGACTTTACTCTCATTTTGTGCTGTCAGGTCACATGTATACTCAAAATAATTAACATTGTTTCCCCTACCCCGGGCTACCCACACCCCAACGTCGGTGTAATTTTGTTTCGTGCCCTAGGGGTGGGGACTAAGGTCCAGTTTTGAGTGGAACTTAAAATTGGACCTATATTTTCTTACAGGAGAATGGTGCCATGGGAGTGGGGGTTTATTCACTTCCGAAATGACAATCCCAACATTTGTGGGTGGGGCAGCCCGGGGGAGGGTCGGGGAAACAATCGATAGATGCATTTGTAGCATACGCAACCTCCATGAATTATGCATCCGGTGAGCTTTTCGTCGAGAGACGCCCAAACCGCACTTTCAGTTCCAATTCTCATTTCCTAGCAGTCCTGAAGCCTCCAATTTGAATATGATTTTCCGCACACCCTAGGGAGTTTATAGGGTTTTAGGAAAGGCGTATTGCATCTTGATCTAGACATCCGCCCGTCCAGTCACGCCTTGTCAACGATAATGGACTCGATGATAACTTACAATTTCCCATAACAAATATGATAATGATAATGCCAGACAATGAAAACGTATCCTAGATATCGTCACTGTTTACCTATACCTGGACTGGCTTGAAATCTTTTCCCATATACTACCACAAATATTCCTTATTTTACATCAAAAGTGATGGCAGCAGCGTCGCCAGACTCTTTGCTGGTTTTTTTTTTAACATCAAATGTTGTAGAATTTTTTTGGCAAGATTTGCGTAAAATAATTGGAAACTTAATTTGTAAAATGACTTTCGTCTGTACAAAAAAGTCATGTAATTTTAAAATCAAAAGTGCTGTCAAAACAATTACAGCGCAGATCTGTTTAAATATTCTCTGTAAAGTTTTAAACAAATCACAGTGTGGGATGCAAGATATAGTAACTGCAAATGTATAAAAATTAATTAAGTGGGAAACAGACTAAAGTAACTGAAAGTAACTCATGACATACTACTATGGGTTGAGTGTACAAATGCTCGATAACCTACTAAAGACTATACGAAACCGGATATTGTCGTGATTAAGCTTTTATATTCAGCTTTTCCCGCCATGATGAAGTCATGGTTTCTTATGAACAATTTCAATATTTGAATAAAAAGGGAGATGCAATGTGATTCCTCACCTATGTTTGCAAAAAAAATCTAAATTTTATTGTGGAATTGTTTGAATAATTACACATTATGGTCAAAAAGTGTGCTTTTGGACTAAATACCACATTTTAACATGACTTTTGTGAACATAAATTTTCTCAGTTCTGATTGGTCAGTTTCAGCGTAGATTCTCTATAAATAAACAATAATTCGTTGGTGTTTATGTATATTTACAGCAAATATGTTGTATTTTGAAAAAGTGGTCTTGTAAATTTATATCCTCTTTGTATTAATTAACGTGAAAACTACGGATGCGTAAAATTTTCTAGGTGACAGTACCGTATATTTACGTCAAAAATCCATTAAAACTAAAATACGGCGATTGTGTGGGGTGTTTTTTTACGGGGGGACTGTTATTTTACGGAACTTTTTTACAGTTTAGTATTGTAAATCTTTGCTAAGATATTAGTTTTGTTTATATGAAAAGCGTTGTAAATGTAAACAGCTTTGAAGTGCAACCAGCTTTTATTACAAATATAAACATCAATCCATGGGCAAAACAAAATACTCATTTACAGAATAATACCTGCACATTGATTAGAACAAAATACAAATAGTTGATGCAGTGAAACCGGCAGAGGTCAAGATAGACGCTAAGGCTACGTATTTTACTGGAAAAAATACTATTTGTCCAAACGGGATTTTTTTTCAAGACATTGGCAATTTTTAGATATATCATGAATTTAGTCCAACTGTTATTGAGCATTATTACACTTCCTCTAGACTTCGGCGTAAATTTTGTTGACTAGAGGTGGTTGGTCCAACTTGGAGCAATTTCAAGCTTGTATCAATTTGGCAAAATTAGAAAGCGGTTAAAAAAATAAATAATTTTTGCCTGAAGGAAATGTCAGATCTAAAACCGTATATCAGCTACATCTTTCTCTTTTCCCCTTCGAATAAATTTCCTTTCCGACGCGCAGTTCAGTATCCAACGCCCACTCGCAATTTACGTCTTCCCATCCACGAAAACGTCACGATCGTTGATTTTCTTCGTTTGCCCTTGAAATCTCGCCGCGATGGATAATGACTTCTCCAGGGTAAAGGAAAGTAATCTTTCTCTCGTCATTATTGTTGATGAGATAAATCCTCTGCTTACGGGTATTTCGGGTCTGGCCAACGCAAAATCAGGTCTGCGGCGACGCGTCTTTTCTTGGTAACGTCCCCCACATGATGCGTTGAATGATAATTCCCCATGAACAATGCGTCTATGAGAGTCGCCTATAGCCGTTGATGTCGCATTTTTTTTGTTTTCAGTTCAAACCAATATTTATTTCTCACATTCTAGCAGCCGGCCATCACAAAACAGCGAGCATACCAAGAGTACAATATAACACAAATACAATGAGTGCTGATAGCACAGTAAAGTCAGACCGTGTTCGGATTAATTGGCTACGGCTTGAAATTACACACGAGTCCATGGGGAGTGGCTTCAGCCGCGATATGTGTGTAACATCCAGCCGTAGCCAAGTAATTCAAACACAGCCTTAATCTCTCCTGTAACCAGTGGAAAAGCATGCGGGCTAGCGTACCGGGTATCGCGAGGTAATCTAAAAATAGTGGGCTGTTGTAGTGGGCTGTTGTGTTAAACACCAATCTAAATCAGTAGAGGTGAAGTTTTTACAAGACGAACCTGATCGCTTTTAGTATTGTTGCTTCACAAAGGCTGTTTACGTCAAAATGTTCTAGAACCAAGTTATATTATATTTCAACTTATATTTGTACTGTTTTAATTTTTCTTTAATATTAACTCTTCTTTGTTGTTGTTATTAGTGCCACTTTTTACGCCTGGGCCCTAAAGGGTAGACGTTTTTAACTGATGAGGCTACCCTGTTTTAAATAAAACTGCAAATAAATAAATAAATAAATAAATAAATAAAACACCCAAAAAATTTGTTTACTGGCTGGCTGCTATTAAAAGCGTTCAGATAATGCAGAAACAAACATTGACCCCGTAATGTTTTTTGCAAAAACCAGCTATGATACCATATGATGCGCGATATGGGGCAGAGCGAACCCCCCTCTTTTGTGTTGGTCATTGTGCATGTGTTCCCGGAATCTCAGGAATTATTTTTAGAAGTCTAGGGGGGATGTGTTAGGTAACAATAGTCTGAAGAGTGTATAGGGACAAAAAGAGGGGTACCCCTCTGCCCCATATCGTGCTGGGTATATATGATACTGAAGCTTTCCCCTTTTGTGACATCACTCCTGTGGTCATGAATATGCAAATTATGTTAACATAGACCATTTCTCAATAAGGCTTCAGCTTCGGCAGTGTGGGTTTCTCCTCTGTTCAGGTCCCTAAGATGTTCAAATATCCAAGGCTTCAAATTGGCAATAGAGTACCGAAGTGATTACGTCAATGCAATGTTTGGAACCAGAATACTTTTGTTATTTTGTCTCAGTGTGTTTGCATGACTGGCTGTTAACAAAGGAACAGTCGAAATCTCCATTTGTTTGGAGCCAGTTGCGCCAACTGACGTCAGTTGCCGCGGCAACTGGTTCCAAACACATGCAGTTTAGAATGTATTCTGGTTCCAAACATTGCATTGATTGACGTCATCACTTCGGTACTCTATAGAGCTGGTGATAGCTGAAGCCGAAGCCGAAGCCGAGCCGGTGAGCCGTGAAGGTTTGAGATAATGGTCGTAGAATCCAGGAGTTTGCCGACAGGGGCATACACGTAAAACGCCTTCAGAGTGGTCAGATGATGGCAAATTAGCGGTTTAAAGTGATGGTTCGTGCAGGTGATGCACGGTGTGGGTTTAAGTGTTTACAATTCCATTTCGTGAGAATTAAATGCGCTTTTCTTCAAGACAATACTGTATAAATAGTACAGCCATTCCTTTATTAACAAACTACTCTAAATTGGCAACGATCGGTTCCGAGAAATCAACGTTGTTCATTTGTTGTATCAAACGATTTGTTTAGTCGTATTAAGTTGGTGTGAATTGCTCCTTTAAACATTTCCCCAGCATCTTTTAGCAAGATCGATTCGAAATTCCGTTATCGATTAGTTTAGAGTAGGCCTACACCAGTGGAAATTCTGTTTCTCCTGAAGACTTGTTTGCTTCCTAGCGTGCGTTTTGCAAGTACGAGGTGCGATCACAAAGTTCCGAGACTGCGCCTATAACAAGCAAAAACCGTACGTGATTTAAATCTGGCCGCCATCCCCTTCAAAGTATAGTCCCCTTGTGCAGCGATACACCGCTCCCAGCGCTCCTACCACGCTTGGAACGCTCCCTGAATATCCTGTTCCGTAAGCGCGTTAAGCACCATCTGAGATTCTCGCTGGATCTCCTCCACAGTGTAAAAACGGATGCCCTGCACGATATGGAGGAAAATGGTACCCCCCCCCCCTTTTATCCCTATACCCTAAGCACACTCCAGATTATTGTTATCTAACACATCCCCCTAGATTTCTGAATAGAATTCTTGAGATTCCGGGAACACAATGACCAACACAAAAGAGGGAAGGGGGGGGGGAGGGTCCCTTTTCCCCCATATCGTGCTTCATATGTAAAAACGGCAACCCTTTAGCTTGCACTTCATTTGGGGAACAGAAAGAAGTCGCAGGGAGCCAAATCCGGCGAGTAGGTAGGGGGGAGCGACGATTGTATTGTTGCGGGCGAGAAACTTGCGCGTTTTTAACGCGCTGAGAGCGGGCGCGTTGTCATGTTGGAGCACCCAAAATTGCCAGCGCGCCACAGTTCAGGCCGTTTGCACCGAATGTTCTGCCCAGACGTCTCAGAACGGTGCAGTAGAACTCAGCGTTGACAGTCTGGCCCTGGGGGAGGAATTCACGGTGCACACACCCCGCGAATGTCAAAGAAAACGATGAGCATGCTCTTGGTTGCGCTCCTGACCGGACGCGCTTTTTTCGGTCTTGGAGACTGCGGGCTCTTCCACTGCGATTACTGCTGTTTGGTCTCTGTGTCATATAGCCGTAGACCCAACTCTCGTCACCGCTGATGATCATCGACATGAAGTTTTGGTCATCCCGGTGTCATGCCAAAAAGTGTCCGGTGCTAAATACTGTCCGCTCATTAGCATACTGCTCTCTGATTGGTCAAGTGGGTATTACGTCATCGCGATACCGGAAGCTTGCTAAATAGTGTCCGGGCGTACGCAGCGTGCATCCATCGCGTCCTTGCCGTCAAGCTATCAACACTGCATGACGATAAGTTCTCATTAAAAAGGGGATTTTGGAGAGGAGAACATTGGGGGAAATATGAAGGGGAACATAAGTAACAAGCAGACAGTATGATAAAATTGAACGGCCTTTCAAGAAAAAAAAGTGGATAAAAACTCATCCAACGATTCAAAACAGTCGCTGGTAGGCCTACATGAATACGTATGAGGTATAGTAAAAAAAAAGTATTTGGCAAGGAAAGGACAGTATTTGGCAGCAATTTAGCCGACAGTATTTGGTAAGGAATTACGGACGGTATTTAGCAGCAATTTAGCGGACAGTATTTGGTAAGGAACGGACAGTGTTTGGTAGCGTGCTTTGTGTGTGTGTGTGCGTTTGTATAGCTATTCAGACCGTGGACCTTTAACAAAGAGGACAATAGGGTCCGCGATTGTGTCAAGTTCCACGATTAAAAATCGTGTACAAAACCAATGGGAGGCCTTCCGAAAAAGTTAGAGTATAAACAAAAGAGGAACAATGGGAGGTCCACGATTGCACCCGTTTGTGTGACTGTGTGTGTGTGTGTGTTAATACATGTATTGTGCTGTGCATGTTGCAACGCATGCATGAGCGGACACTTTTTAGCAGCGGACACTATTTGGCATGTAATACGTGTCTTTTGCGCGTGCTCAGCGGCCAGTATTTGACCAATCAGAGAGCAGTATGCTAATGAGCGGACAGTATTTGGCACCGGACACTTTTTGGCATGACACTGGGCCTATTGACGGAGATCCTCGCAGACTTCGACACGGTGCTGCCTCTGCTCGGGATTCAGGAGCCTGGGCACGAACTTGGCAGCGACGCGGCGCATGTTCATATTGGACGTGAGGATTGCCTGAACTGTTCCTATTGACACGTTGACGATATCAGCAATGTCCGACGATCCTGACGCACAATTCTTTTAATTTCTTTGACATTTTCGGGGGCTTTACTCGTGGAGGGTCGCCCTGACCTCTCGTCGATCGTCCTCCAGTGACGTTCTGCCCCTCTTGAAACGCGAATGTCAACACCTCGCCCGGCCCATCATTGCTTCATTGCCGTAGGCTTTCTGAAGCATTTCAAGGGTCTCCGTATTCTTGGTTCCAAGACGTCCTTAGCGGTGCGACGTATAGCGCGCACGGCCGGCCGACAGCGCTAAGGACGTCTTGGAACCAAGACTAGGGTCTCCGTTGCAGATTTCCTGAGTTTGACACAAAATTTGCTCTGCTCAAGTTTCAGGTCAATGGTGAAATCGCAAATGCGCACTTACCAGTGGTCACAAAAATGCGTGTAACACAGGTGCTGATGTTGATCAAGCGATGTAACTTGGAATACTTACGAAAGTTATTGCTTATACACCTGCTATATGCACAGTATATGCTGCGCTTCGTTCGTTCGCAACAGGAACAGTCTCGGAACTTTGTGATCGCACCTCGTAGTGGAGGAAGAGAATTAGGAAATGCTTTTACAGATGGATCGAAGTGTGCATTAAAGGTTTATGTTGCACGTTGAACCGTTTGTGCTATAGGAATGGTGATTTGCTGCAGCAGTGCCATAATATACGTCCCGCAGGGCGGATTTAATTTATTATTTTTATTTTATAATTTTTTTTATTTATTCATTTTTAATTTTTTTTAAATGTATCTATTTATTTATTTATTTTATTTGGGGATTTTTGTGCATTACAGGCGTTAAAGCAACCAAGAATATATTGCATTTTCATGAGAATAGAAGCCCCGCTTCCGGCGGGTTACAGACGCCTAACAACAAATTCGTTGGAAGATAAGTCTAATTTGTTGAAGACGATGGACAGAACCGTACATCTAAAATAGAATGTGGGCTTTAAATGCCATTAGGGAATGCATTCAAACGATTTTCAAAAATGCTAAAGGCACGCCAAAATAACATGTTAAAACGGAACTGATAAAAAAATCGCCCACCCCTCTACTATGCAACATACACACAAACAAACCAACAAACAAACAAAAACCCCCAACAAACACCCCCCCCAACAAACGAACAAACAAACAAACACAAAATTTCGATATTTTGTCGCCCCGAGTCGTCAAATGTTCGCACTCGGTATCAAGTGTAATAAACTTTTTTTTTTTTAGATTCACCCTATAGAATTCAAAACAATGACAAGAAATGGCCTTCGCTGTTAGTCAAGTGTATGCAAATCGTTCATGCGAAAACTTGTATTTTGCTTGTCTCTAATATTTGCTGGTCATGATCCCGATGTTACAATCATTCTAAGGTTATAGGCCTACCAGTAGGTCCTATATTACGTTTGTGAGGTTGAATGGGTTATGAAGAATAATATGTTATTTTTTGCGAGCAAAGCATGGAGGATGTGGTCATTTTATTTTCGTAAATTTGTGTGTGACCTTTGCATCGAGTAGGCCATTTCTGCCGAGGAAATCTTTGACAGGTTACAACACGAACGCCCAAAAAAGCCACGCTAATGAAAGACGTGGGCTATCCATGCAAGAGATATGTTGTGTAAAAGATATTCCTATTTTTAGTATTTTTTTTTTATGAGGGAGGGAGGGGCAGCGGCGGCGATTTCTCGTCAAGGTTGGGGGGACGGAGGAAAAAGCACACAACCAACAACAATTGTTAAGCGTTTTGTGCTCGTTGTATATCCTGGGAAATTTTTGAAAATGTGTGCTGATCTTTGTGTACATGTATTCTGGTGCAATCTGGTGCATGTAAAAGCCAATGACCAATAAAATGTATATGACCATGGGGAAATTATTGGGACACTGTCATAGCCGTCTCCTCCCCCAAAATATAGGGGGGACATGTCCTCCCCCCCCCCCGGGATCGCCACCCATGGGGAGGGGTAATAGAGACCAGAACTAGAATAAACAAATTGCTGAAACTCGTTAGGCTTAACACAGCTCTGATTTTGTAAAATAGTTATCATAACCGAATGGTAGAAATGGATATTAATGCTTAAAATATTTTCAAATTTTGTTCATTTTTATTAACCATTCTTTCAAGTTCACGCGTTTTTTTTTTTTTTAACCATCTTTTCTTTTTTCGATATTATTGCCTTCAGTTTCGTTTTCATGCAAATATGAAATCCTTTTTAGGCATTCAAAGCTACATTTTTATCATCCGCATGTTCAATTTCAACCATCTATTTCCAAATGGTGCAATCAAATTAGTTAAAGAGTTATCGAAGCGCACAAGATTTTGTATATCTGAATGTTTTCTTTTTCGTTCAATTTCACATTAATGTTAGGTTTTAATGTGACTAGTGTTTATTTCAGCTCAGGCTATAATTTTCCTTCGCATCGTTTTCAGTGTTATGCAAGTGTCACGTCACTTATTTTATGTTGTCTTTGTTGGAATTCTCCCTTTTGTGTCGTTGACCCATTATTAATAAGCCTGTTTTAAATTTGAAGTGAAGCCAACTTTCAAATATATAAATATATAAATCCAATGGCCTATCAATGTGCCTTGTAATTGTTTTTTTACGGGTCATTTTAATGGCAATCAATATTTTCGGTAATGTTCGGACCATGTCAAATTGAAAAGTAACAAACGTTTGTGGGAACAGAGGCTTCCATATAAAAACAAATGTTGTTCTGCGTGTCTTTGCATTTTTTCAAAAAATAAATTCCCTTACGTTTTGCCATGTTTTGCCTCTCCTTATCTACATTGAGCTATCTTCTCTATTTACCACGGATCGCCATCTTTATGTTCAACGTTAGCTTTACAGAGAGGTGTATGTATATCAAGAACCAATGTATAGACTAATCCGGCGACCAAAATTAGAAGCATTTACTGCGGTGGCGAGGCGCTCGCGTGCGTGTTAGACGCACGCGCTCGACGCAGCTTCGACCAACAGGGTGTTTACAACTTGCCAAAATGCGCTCGCGAATCAAATTAAAGAACGCTGGCAGCCTGCACGCGAGCGCGGCACCACTGTAAAAATGGCGTCGGCGAATTCCTGTATAAGTGAATTTTCCTCAACATTTCAGCTTTTATAGGCAGATACGAATCGGATCAGATCTAAAAATGCACATAAATGCCACCGAAACAAATTTGAATGCCAACATCTGATGAATATATTTGCCTATATTTGCCTATTCCTAAGCAACCTCTGGCAAGTGGATTCGACGAAATTGAATGAACTGAACGACTTTTTGAATTTAAATTATCTTATTTGCCGAGTGAATCAGTAGCGCAACCCAGCTTTTTGTGCCAGGGAGGGCAAACAACGTCTGAACCGTCTTAAAACCGTCTTAAAAACACTTACTTTTTTTATGACGCCTCAAATGCCGCCAGGGGGAAGCTTGCCCCCCCCCCCCCCCGTGGATACGCCACTGGAGTGAATGCCCAACCAATGAAATCAATTATTGACTGTCGTGTATAAATGCAGTTAGCACTGTGTGCAGTTGAGTTGCTGTATTTTTCGTCTTTTTTGGGGGTCGTTAAAAACCAACAAAATCATTCGAAAAACCTGCTAGCATTTCTGAAATTGTGGCGTCCGCAAGGGACATAAGTCGCATGACAGGGGCGGATCTAGAGGGAGGTTGTGGGGGTTGCAACCCCCCTCTTGGGCTGCTGAGCAAAGTTGTGATAAGCAATTTTTCAGCCCATTATGAGCAAATTCTTCTTAAAAAAAACACAAATTATGCAGCTTTAAACAGTGCCCGAGATGCCTTAGATTGCATGAGAAAGCCCCCCGGATTTCAAATTTTCCGGGGGGCATGCCCCCGGAATCCCCTAGTTTTACGTTTGGTGGGTGAATGGTACAAACCCTCCCTAAATGAAAGGCTAGATCCGCCCCTGCATGACCTTTTTTGAGTAATTGCAATTTACATGAAAATCGTCAACTTGAAAGTCACGATTCCTGTTTTTGTCAAAATACTGTAGTTTAAAGCATCATTTAATTCAAAATACCTGGCTTGCTTTTGTGTTGAGACCATTAAAATGCTGAATTTACGGCTCTATTCGAAAACCAAAATATCGTGTAACAGTAATTTTCCACCATTACAAAGCTTACATTATGGAATGAAAATATCAATTTTCTAAATTTCCAACTTATGTCTGATTTCGCTTACTTTAATAGGCCTATGCTTCTCAACAATAATGCTAGACCTATACTGTCTACATAATGTATTTTGTTTCCATAATGTGAAGTTTTAATGTGCAGTTATCCACCAAGTACGTGGTGATCAAGGCGCAACAATACTATTACCGCTGCCTATCAAGCTCTTAAACAGTGGCGAATCCCCCCGCATTTCCCAAAAACAATTTCGAGCATTTTTTTCCAGATAAAATCGCCCCGACCCAATACCTTGATACGCCAGTGCCCTAAAGCATTCCTCCATTGGCTCCATTTACGTAATAGAGGGGCAATTAGTGACTAAGTATTTTGCTCAAGAACACGAGCACTGAGGTTCGAACCCCAAATCTGTGGAATTATCCACAATATCTTGAATTTGATGCACCCAGACCACTTGCCAATGGCATTCAAATTCACCAACTGCCCCCCCCCCCCCAATAAAAATATAAAATAAATACAAATACAAAAACAAAATATAAATACGTCTGCAATTGTGTCTGGGTCAAAGGTCATGCAATGTGTACCCTTTGTCTATCTGGTAAGTCGTCAATCTTAATCAACCCCCAGCCTTTCTCATGAGGGCCATTTTAATCAAATCACACCCGTTAAAGCAGTGACGAGCTGGCTGCAGGTAAACTAAATAACAATGTGCCGATTGGCGATTGCGGATGCAGCGATATAGTGTTCGACGGATGCGTTTCCTAGCAACGGGACTCGGAAACAAACAAAAATTGGAGTGGGGAGCGGAATACTTGTCACGCTATAAGAGTGGAAGTCGGTATTTGCCTCCACCGGTGATAAATTACTCGTGCAGGAACTATTTCAGGTTCGCTTCGACAAACTGCAGCTGCAGAAACTTGGGTTAACGAAATGAAAGTGGGAAATAGCGCCAGATGAATTGAGTGCAGGTATTGGAAAACGACAGGCCTTTTAAGCGAAACAAGTTTTGTCTGTGTACATGCTCGTGTCATACGTCAATCGAATCCGTGACATCAAACCACAGGAAAGATTTACGTTTTGCATGTGTATTACTTCTATTAAAGATTAAAGTAAAGCTGTCTTACGTTTGTGTAATTTAATCGTGTCAAATAGATTGTTCATTTGAATGGTGTATAAATACATTCTTCTTAATTGGCCGGCTGTCGGTTTAATGAATGATGCTTAGTTCGTCGACAGTATTAAACAATGGCGTAGCCGGAGGGAGCTGAAATGGGAAACTCCCCCCTCCCCCCGGAAATTTGTGAGATTTGTTTTCTAGCATTTTAGGGCTATCGATCACCCCTCATCGGTGTTGTTGATATGCCGCGAGTGTTGATCCGTTCAGTTTGGACATAAGCATAATTATGTGTCAGGGCTCTTTAAAGCATCCCCCCCCCCCCCCCCGCAAATTGTTTTCCCCGTGCCGCAAAAGAATCTGCACACTTTCTGTCAGAGAAAACTTTTTTTATTTCATGCAATCAAGACAAGTTTTGTACACTAAACCAGTTTTGATTTATGATAATTAGGTGCCTACTTCTTAAATGAAATTGAAAGGGCCTCTGTTTCACATTCAGTAGATTTTCAGCGCGCCCAAAAAATTTGCATCATCTTTCAGACGTTTTGATTGCCCGCTACTTTGGGGGCGGTGCCAATGCATTTCCGTAGATCCCACCCCTCTCTTCTTACTCTGAGAAACATTTATAATGGAAGCAGTTCTGTAATGAGCCTTAGGAATATATTTTGCATTTAGAAGTTTGATATCCAATACCTTATTTATCCAATACTATTTATTTCTAATTCTTTGTATGCAGCTCAAGGCAGTTGATCAAGAGCGCCATCTTTGATAATGACTTCACCAAGAACTTCGATACGACCCAAGTCAAGGAGATTGTGGAATGCATGTACCCTATGGAGTACAGGGCGGGCCAGTTGGTCATCAGGGAGGGCGACGCGGGGGCACACTTCTATGTGGCTGGAGGTAAAAAAACACAAAAATGGCCCTAGCCCCAAGAGAGGTCTCTCCCTTCCAATCTGTCCATTAAGCCCCGCCCCCTTCACATGTTGACCAATCACAGGCGAGCTTAATGTATGCATATGCATGCATACTTTGGCAGGATCATAGACTGGTTGTGATTGATCAATATGTCGAGGTGCAGGGAGGGATTAATGAAGTGGTCTATTAGCTATAGTTTTCAGCATAGCTATAAAGAGTGGCTTAAGTTGGTGACAAAAGTAGGGGGGGGGGATCGAGATTTCTTTAATCAAGTTCAGTTTTTTCCCAAGACAGTATGTCTTTTTGTAGAAGTAAGAATGCGAGGGGTAGGAAGGCCCATTAAAAATACTACATAAAACAAGCTTAAACCCCACAATGACCTATTAAAAAATGTACAAAACCAAAACCTAAAACCTCACTTTCCACTAAAAAAGAATCCTTTATAAAATTGAAGGTTTGTTTCCCTCGAATGTTAATTCCCTTAAGAAAGGAGACCTTAAATTGCTTTACCTGCGTTAAAGTGATAGCTGAATTGCTTAATTGTTGAAAGGTTCTTTATCTTCATACAAGGCAAATTTCAGATCGTTACTTTTCTTTCCTTTCCCTGGTTAACATTTTGTAGATGGTGGCCTCGAGGTCAGCAAAGCTGGTAAAGTGCTAGGTAAGATGGGCCGGGGGAAGGTGTTTGGGGAACTGGCTATTCTCTACAACTGCACGAGAACAGCTACTGTCACAGGTCAGTTCAGTTGAAGTAGATTTCTTTTCTTAGCCCCCCCCCCCCCTTTTCCTGCTTTCTCAGCCCCTTTCCTCAGCCCTCTTTCCTGCTTTCTCAGCCCCCCTTTCCTGCTTTCTCAGCCCCCCTTTCCTGCTTTCTCAGCCCCCTCTCATACTTTCTCAGCCCCCTTGTCCTGCTTTCTCGGCCCCCCTTTCCTGCTTTCTCAACCCCTCTTTCCTGCTTTCTCAGCCCCTCTTTTTCTGCTTTCTCAGCCCCTCTTTCCTGCTTTCTCGGGCCCTCTTCCTGCTTTCTCAGCCCCCCTGTCCTGCTTTCTCAACCCCTCTTTCCTGCTTTCTCAGCCCCTCTTTTTCTGCTTGCTCAGCCCCTCTTTCCTGCTTTCTCGGGCCCTCTTCCTGCTTTCTCAGCCCCTCTTTCCTGCTTGCTCAGCCTCTCTTTCCTGCCTTCTCAGCCCCTCTTTCCTGCCTTCTCAGCCCCTCTTTCCTGCCTTCTCAGCCCCTCTTTCCTGCCTTCTCAGCCCCTCTTTCCTGCTTTCTCAGCCCCTTTCATGCTTTCTTATCCCCTTTCCTGCTTTCTCAGCTTCCTTTGCCCCTTCCCTGCTTTTCAAGCCCATTTTCTGCTTTCTTTCCCCCTCTTTTCTACTCTCAGCTTCCCTTTCCTGCTTTGAAATTCTCAGCTTTCATTTCCTGCTTTCTCAACCCCCTTCCCTGCAAAATTCCCATCCGCCCTTTCCTGCTTTCTCGGCCCTCTTTCTTGTCTAATCTCCCTTCCCTGCTTTCTGATGCCCCAAGCTTCTCTGCTTTCTGATTCCCCCTTCCCTGCTTTCTGATCACCCTTCCCTGCTTTCTCAGCCCCTCTTTCCTCAACCCCCTTTTCTGCTTTCTCAGCCCCTTCCCTGCTTTCTGTGCCCCTTCCCTGCTTTTTGAGCCCCCCTTCCATCACCTCTTCCAATCTTTCTCACAGCCATAGGTGGCGGAATGGAATGGGAGGGGGGGGGGGGGGGTGGCCTCACCATTTTGGCAGTTTTGCACAAGAAAAACAGAAAAGGGCAACAGCCGGCTGGCACCGGTGCTGCTTTGGCTCCCCACTTTCAAAAGTGTTTCGCCGCACCTGCTCACAGCCCCTTTTCTTTTTTGCTCTCCTCTCATTTGAGAAATTGTCTATCCCCACACGTTTGCTCCTGTTCTTGTGTCATTAAGCCTTTGACAAAGAACTGCTGTCGGGCCTGTAACCCTTCAAATTATCAATTTAACCTTCAAATTATCAATTAAACCTTCAAATTATCAATTAAAAAACATTCTAGAATTGTCAAAACCCAGATTCCCGAATGTTTTTGCAACAAATTGAGGGGGGGGGGGGGGGGGTGTTGAACCTTCTTGGTCCACTCTGCTCTAAGGCAGAATTCATTGTGTGGGGTTTATATAGTGTGGCCAAGATTTCAGTTGCCATTAATCATGTTTTTGGGGCTTTTTTAAGCTCCCAAATAGAAGGATAAAAGCCACTCTAGGTAAAAGGCTGAAACAGAGGTGGTTGGGTTGGCCCCATTTTAAATTGCCAGTCCCACTACCTGCGGTTTGCCTGGATCCAGATCAGTGGCGTATCCAGCGGGGGGCAGGGGGCAACTCCCCCCCCCCCCCCCCTGGCAGCATTTGAGGCGTCATAAAAAACAAAAGGAAATAGTGTTTTTGCGACGGTTTTAAGACGGTTCTGACGTTGGCACAAAAAGCTGGATACGCTCCTGATCCAGATCTAAATAGAGGATAATTCTTCAATAGATACCGAAGAAATTATCAACATGTTTAGATCTATAGACCCAGGTAGGGTTACTTTCACTGATGGTGAGACCAACTCACCACCCCCCCCCCCCCCCCCCCCCCCCCATATTCCATCCAGCAATGAGCTCCTGCAGATACTGACCATAACGGCTTCTCCTGCTGAAAGTCCGGCTATATTTGTTGAGTCGCCTCTGTCTTGCTTTTCCTCCAGCTGTGACAGATTCCAAGATCTGGGCAATTGATCGGACTGTGTTCCAAGTCATCATGATGAAGACTGCCATGCAGAGGCATGATGAACATCTACAGTTCCTCAAGAGGTAGGAACAAGGAGCATAGGCACAGAAGTTTCTGAGCAAGGGGAGGGGGGTAGCCTATCACCCAAAATTACCCTGGCCAGTTACCTGGGAGCGTATAGCCCCTTGAACCCTCCGATTCCCCTGGGAGAATATACTACACTTGTCTAAAAGCCCAACTCACTATTAAATCTCTCTATATCCAGCAAGATTATGGGACCAAGGAGTACCCCCCTCTTGTCCTTATACCCTATACACACTGAAGACTGTTGTTAACTACCCCCCCCCCCCCCCCCCCCCCCCCCCCCCCCGCCCCAGATATCTGAAAAGAATTTCTGAGATTCCGGGAACACAATGACCAACACAAAAGGTTCCTTCTGTCCCATATCTTGCTTCAAATGTTTTGTATCTCTCACCCATTCAAAGGCTGAGGGGGTGTTTCTAGTTCAAAATAACAAAAAACACTTTCAATTATAACTGTTAACGGTCCCTCAAGGAGACATTTTGTCATAATTTGTATACCTTAGAGAGACTAGTGACATTAGGGAGACATTTCAATGTCTCCCTAATGTCACAGCCCCCTTAACTATTGAGAATTTTACTGTCGGATCTGGGTTATATCGATAGAGGATGGTCCAAAACATAAATATACCGAAATTCGTGGGGGTAGGATAAGGGGAAAGTTAGGTTACATTAAAGTTGAAAAAATTATTTTTGCACAAGTCTATGGGAATGTCTCCCAAATGACCCATCACCCGTAATTATTATAGCCCGAGAGCAGGCCCGTAGAATGGATGAAACACATGACAGGCTCTTTTGGGGCAATTAGCCTTTTAGAGGTATGGCGGACACAATAGGAGGGCGCTATTTGATTTGGGTAAACCTTTTGTGCCATACAAAAGGTTTACCCAAATCAAATAGCGCCCTCCTATTGTGTCCGCCATACCTCTAAAAGGCTAATGGTACTGAGACATACATGTACAGGGTTCCCACAGGTCATGGAAAATCCTGGAAAATCCTGGAAAATCCTGGAAAAAAAGTTGTCCTGGAAAGTCATGGAAAATTGGGAAAAACAGAAAAGTCATGGAAAAGTCATGGAAATCAAGATCATGCAAGGGTTATTTTTGGTGGGCCGCTTTTGATGTGATAACGGAATAATGATAAATTTACAGGCTATATCCTTGTTAGTCTATAGTAGAGCTGTGAGGGGAGGAGGAGGCCATTATTAATTAAAACTTATTTTCAAAAGCTATAAGAAATGGTTAGCCCAACATCAGCGGTTCATCAGTATCATAATACCAAACAACTTTTCTCTAGAAAAATGGCGTTAAATGTCGTGGAAATTGTCACATTTTAGTCCTGGAAAAGTCATGGAATTTGGTTTTCAGATTTCTGTGAGAACCCTAGCTGATGTACATGTTGGTCAGTAGGCCAGTAGGCCAGGGATTATTACTTCTAGAATTTCTCAGTCACAGGATAAACTCGGAATATACAGGCCTTTGCATGTTGGACGTGTGGAAGATATTAAAACTGTTGGACCAATCAACCCAGGAGTAATGTTTTTTAAATGGCATATTATTGTACTGCATCGCTGGAAAGTAATTGACACAAAAAATCCACTTAACCCCTTGAGTACGTTTTTTTACGGGAGATGTCGGGGTGTCGCAGCGGTTCTGGCAGCCAAGCGAACTGCTACTATGTGTTTGTGCAGTCAAGCATAACAAACAATAATCCAACACTGGATTGAAACTGCACAAACGGCGGCAAATGGCGTCATCCGGCCTGGTGGCAGTATTTTTTTACGCCATATGGCGTCTTCCGTATGCAAAGGGTTAACAAGGACAGCATGCTTGAGACTATTATTTATTTATAGAGTCAAGCAAGGTATTTAATATAATCATTAGGTAGTTTTGTTTTTTGATGTTTGCTAATGTTGTATATTACCTTTAAAACCCTAACCCTGCCAGACCCAGCACAGTGCATCTGTGGTGACAGCTTGACCTTGCTGTACTCTGCACACAAGTCAATGTGACAAAGTATGCAATCTGATGCGTCTGGCAGGGTTTCTAGCCAAAATACCCTGGAGGGTTAGTGTTGCAGGCCATGTTAGGGTGAGGCATCATGCACTTTAATTCAAATACTTGGGGGTGAGGGGATGTTTAGCCCATCATTCCATCCCTTCCTTCACATATGCAGGGGGGTTTCAGAAATTTTGATTCCACAAGTTTGATGCAAATTTGAACTCCATTTTTTCCCCTCGTTCGTGCCAGTGTACAAATAATGCAGAATCTGTCCGCCTCCAACCTCTTCAAGCTTGCCGAGAGTCTGGAGGTGGATTTCTTCATGGAGGGAGAGTACATCGTACGGGAGGGCACCAGAGGGGATACCTTTTACATCATCAGCAAGGGATCGGTAGGTGTTTATGTTTAAACCCTCCCACAACACACCCAGTTTCCCCGCCCCCCGTAAAATCTCTCCTAGTCCACTATATAGTTCTCCCTGAAACAAAAATAGTATATTGGGAAATCTTGATAGGGCATGTGCATCTGGCGGCTTCATAAACAATTTTCATGTGAAGTCTTGGTACCACACACTGACTAGTCTAGCCAAGGACTCCCATGGAAAGGGGAAAAAAAAGAGAAAAAATGTCACGGCTGGGGGGTAGGGTTTACGTTCCAAAAGATACGCTTCAAAATTGCAAAAAATAGCCTCATCAGAATTTGTTTCAAAAGAGGTCATTTTGGAATGATAAAAACCAATTTCAGGACCAAAAATCTTCCGGAAATCGGGAAGACGTCTCACCACGTCTGGGCAATATGGGTGCGTTCGAGCGTGTTACTCGTGTTAACACGAGTATACTCTTGAGCACACGAACGGCAGGAGTATGACCCGAGGGTAACCGAGAGTATACTCCCGCTCAGACCGAGAGTATACTCCTGCACCGGAGGTGTCGTCACGTGATTGTTTCCATTTAACATTTTAAGATGGCGGAAAGTAAACGTTTCGGAATTTCCCAAAGAAGTTTTGTTATCGTTTTTCGATTGTTGAACTGACCTTTGGATTATATATTGTCATAAATATGATACATAAAGGAAAATGTTAAACTATATTCAAATTTGTGTGCACATCCAATGGAAGATTGTTTGCGTAGTTGGCAAACGTTGGCAACATTCGCGTGAGTGGAGGGGAGCTCTAACTAACCTTGACCGTTCGCGCGACGCGGTTCGTGAGTAATGCGCACGCAACATTTTCCTGCACCCGCGAGTATCAAGAGTAACACGCTCGAACGCACCCTATGTGTTCAATCCATGTATTTCCTGACATAAACGAAGTCAATGACAGGGGTGAGATTTTTCAGGGTTTTTCCTGATTGCAGGATTTTTCCTGATTGCAGGATTTTTTGTCGGGATTTCAGAATTGTTAAAGAATCTCTTTTGCAATCTGGAATTCCTGAGGTGTTGTCCTAAAGTTGTTTTTACCTGTAAAAGTGGATATAGACCAATACAAATGGATATTTTAAGGACTTCGTGGATTTCGTGAAATTTTCATTTTTGGCCAATCTCACCAATTGATGGATGTCATGAAATGTAAACAAGTGACCAGTTAGTGGGCAGCGTGGGTTGTGGTATATAGTCGGGGTTTGCAATCTGGTGTGAATTTGGTGCGCACCTTTTTGTAATTGACCTATTATGGTTTCTATATTTCTATTTAAAGTAGCCAACAGGCTAAAAACATTCAAATTTACACAAACAAAATACTGAGTTCAAAAGTATTTATAAACCAAAAACATAAAAACATAAACAACTAAATTGTTTATTTAAGTGCAAACTTAGAAATAAGAGTTCATTGTCATTAGGCCTATTACTTAAAAACAAGATAACCCAAAACATTTCAGATAAAAAAAAAACATCAAAAAGCATTAAGGGAATGGAAAATGGAATAAAAAAGGGAAGCAAAAAGGAGACTAGACTATTTTAAAATTCTGGCCAATGATGGAATAGTACACCTAGGTGTGACCCTGACATAGTAGTGGATCTCATCAGTTGTCTACCTGTCTGGTTATTGTTCTCTGGTTGGAGCATTTAATAGACCTAATCACAGTAGAATCAAATTAACACGGCTCGTGAAATATTGTCAAATCACATTAGTTCTAATTTGATGCAAAACATGCAAAATCTACTTAGACAAAGACCACCTTTAAACATGGGCTTGGTTAACTCGTGGAGGAATACTCCATGGTTAACTTAGCATAGCTTCAGTACTGATTTCATTTTGCAGTGAATGAATATGGTTAACTATAGACACTGTGTGTTAATTTAACTGCACAATTTGTATAATGTACTTCATTTGCAGATAAATTATATACACATTGGAAGCTGTTTTTATGTCCATCAGTTCGTATGCAATGTGTTTGTTCTTTCTGGGCATGCAGGCCCATTATATGGGACAATCATTTATTCCATAGAGGATTTGCAGGCCACAAGAATTAAGCTATAGTATATAGTGCAGCTGCATCCACTCTTGGGCTAGGATTTCACAAGATGATCCGACCTCGTTAATTGAAATAGACATTTCCCATTCCTAATTGTGTCTTCTTCACAGCAGTGCTGCCTAGTGCCTGCATTATCCAACATAATTACTGTTTACTTTGAAGGCTATTTGGCTCGTTGTCCGAATAGTTAACCCTTTTATGGATGACGCCAAATGGCAACAAAAAAGAAAAGTGCCACCAGGCCGGATGACGCCAATTTGCCGCCATTTGTGCAGTTTCAATCCATTGTTGGATTATTGTTTATGTTATGCTTGACTGCACAAACACATTGTAGCGGTTCGCTTGGCTGCCAAAACCGCTGCGACACCCCGACATCTCCCGTAAAAAAACCCCACCGTACTCGAGGGGTTTTTAAGACAGTCGGATTAGAGAGAGCAAGAATCCAGAAAGGAATCTGCGCCTCAAATGGCATCTTGAACAGCTGCTTTGATGAACTTATAAAAGCCGTTTGCATGATGGACAGAATCCATACAGCAACAGGATTCATTCAGTAATTACTACAAATGAGCCCATAAGAAAGCCGTTCCTGGACTAATGAGCACTTGTAGTAGCATTTTCTGTATACATGTATATTGCTTGTTTACCATTGAACAGTATATGCCCCTTCTTATCAATGCAATTATTCTATTTTTTCTACTCCAGGAATTTGTTTTTAAGCATTCATGTTTCTGTGAAAGAACAATACAAAACCACAAACTTTTTACGATTAAAAAAAAAGTACATGGATTAAAGGGCCTATATATAAAGACAGCCTGTTATTAAATCATTTCTCTATTTGATAGCCTTTACGCAGAAACATATACGCAAGTAGTTTGAGGACTTATTTGGTGAACAGAAAAGCCAATTTCAGTAATTATGATTGAGAAATGTCGGTTATGCTCTAATTTAGGAGAATACCCAGGCTGATGCATATACTTGGTTTTATTTTTGAAAAAATACCAATTTGAAGAAGAATTTTGATGAAGGAAACGAGGTCACATATTCCTTTCAACTCCAGGTAAAAGACTAGAGACTGTACATCATGAATATAATGAATGGTTCTGTGAAATTCACAGGCTAATTAGTATTTTTGTGACTGTGCTTGACGGACTCTACAGTCGGTTCAGAGTCGGTTCGTAAACAAATATTTCTCTATAGATGTGGCGGGGATCCAGAGGGAGGGGGAAACCTTTTAACATCCCCTACTCTCTGTCAATTTTTTTTTTTTTTTTGCTTTTCCTGTTATGCCAATAGCCTTTTCCCTCGTTCTATATCTCTCTGGAATTCTTTGCCTGGTGCATGTTTCCCTTCATCGTACGATCTTTCCTGCTTCAAGAGGAATCTTAATTCCTACCTCTTGTATCTGATTCTTTTTCTTTTTGTAGCTTCGTACCTCGAGTGGCTTTTAGCCTTGTTCGGGGCGAACTTGCAAAACAAAAAAAACCTGCAAACTTGCAACTCTTGTTTTTTTTTTTAATAATACTTTTGATCTGTAATACACATGTACCAATACTTATCTTCTATATCACAATGTAGTCCACATCGTTGACTACACCGTGAAACAAAAGATTTAGTATTTCTATCATACGTTACTTACCACAATGAGTAACTTATTCCATTTCAATTTTACCTCTTGGGGTAAGAATACAAATAAAAGGGGTTAAGTAGTGCCACTAGCAGTTCCCCGAAGTCAGTACAAATTTACTTTGTCCGAAGAGATGTCAACTGCATATTCTTAAACTTAAATTGCTTCTAACATTTCCAGTTTCGTGATTTTTTTTGTCTCCTAAAGGTGAGAATTACGCAGTTTGTTACTGACCACGATGACCCCCAAGAAGTGCGAAGGTTAGGAAAAGGAGATTACTTCGGCGAGAAGGCCCTCCTTAGGTAAACATTTCAGTTCTGAAAATTTGCATTTGTTTAATCAGTGTAACTTGGAGTTATAACTTATATTATTAGTTCTATTATTATTTATTAAATCAAAATATAAACAAGGGGAGGCCAGTTGCTCTCACCGACGGTGGAAGTTACCCTGCCTGGGTCTATAGGTTTGAAAATTGGGATAATTTCTTCGGTATCCATTGAAGATTGATCCTCTATTTAGATCTTGACCCAGAAAACCATAAGGGTAGTAGGGTTAGCATTTACTTTTAACATTTAACTGTAACACCTGGAGTGGCTTTTAACCGTGTATGGGGTGATTTCAATCAAACAAAATCTCACCTTCGTCTTGTATTGCGAGTAATCATCAGATGTTTTCAAATTTTCTCATGGCCTTATTATAGTTTAGCCCCTTTTTTCTGTCCATTCACTGGTACAATGTATTACCATTCAGCAAACAAATTATAAAATGATTGTCCTTTCACGGAAATGATCAGGAGCCTTCCATCTGACTTGATTTTCATACCCAACATTGCCGCAAAGACTTCGGATTCAGCATTTAAACTTCACAGCTATGCAGAGACATTTCAGGCAAAATACAAACATTTCCAAAAAAAGAAGGCGCTGATATTTTTAGCACTAGTTTTAGATTAAGGCGTCTTCCATTTTGTTTTCCAAGATGGCTTTCACTGACATCCTGGTCCTCCCTAATCAATTCAAAACATGCAATAGATCAACTGGAAGGCATTTCCTCTCGTCCCTTTTTAGAAATACTAAAAAAAGAACAAGAAAATAGAAGGCTGTCAACAGGAGGTGAGCGGGGACACGATACATGTTTTCGCATTATTTTGCCTGATATAGAATCAAAGGCTTCGGGGTGGGGTGTTCTCCACTGCATTAACTGGTAGATATACTTCTCTTTTAATTTGAAATTTTTTTTGTACGTTTATTATTCCTTTAGTGAAGATGTACGTACTGCCAACGTCATCGCAGTTTCGGGAGGTTGCGAAGTCCTTATTATCGATAGGATGTGAGTATACAGACGAAGCAAAAAATATCACAGTAATTTATTAATATATTAGATTTCTTTTACCCAGGGTGTGCCCAAACAGTTTAAAACTGGTTTCCATTGGGGCCCTGCATACACTTTTAATTAAAAATGAATATTTACATATATATATATATATATATAAATATATACATAAACACAAAAATATTTCCACAAATATATCTATGTATCGTTAAATTTTCAGCTTATGCTTTTGCTGATTTACAGGATGGGCGAAACCCACGAAAAAGAAACCTTTTAGGGAAAAAACCAAGGGGAAATTCCTATCAGGCTCTAAATTACCATGGCAACCAAGTTTATAATTCCATAAATCAGCGCAAATGGTAGAAATATCACTAATGGATGATTTTTGAAACTCTGATTTAATGCACAGCATGAGCTCTTAAAACATCTTAGCTAGCTTAAATCAGTGATTTAAAAGGGAAAGGCCTAATCTTCAGGATTGAAGTCCGAAATAAATTAATTTCAATGCTGTGGATTTGGGGAACAGTCGTTACAAAAAATCTCAAAAAAGTTACAGTAAATTTAAAGGTACACTCCAAAATCTGAAGTGTTTAATCCAACACTTACATGTGTGCGGTCAGTGACCACACTTTGAAAGTGTGAAATCCAGCATTTTAAATGTTAAATCCATTAAGATATTAAACTGCTAATTCAACGATTAAAATGCTGATTCAACAATTTAAGTGTTAATTCAACATTTCCCCAAACTTTTTATTGAAATTGTTGAATCAACATTTTAATCGTTGAATTAACAGTTTAATATCTGAATTTAACATTTCAAATGCTGGATTCAACATTTCAGTTTTTAGCGTGTAGTATACACCATTTGCTTTTGCTGTAATTTTCAGAAATAAATGGATTTGGGGGTTAGTATTTTATAGTGTGCTAGTATACAAATAATGAATGTTTATGAGTGCGATGGTGAGGCGAAGCCGAGTGGAATGGGACATTCCATCTGTCACCGAATGAAATTATTCTCACCATTGCACGACTGTGAAACATTCATTATTTGTTTTATACAACGCCTGAATAAATCTGACAGATTGCATGCATGGATTTCTTTGTGTACAACGTGCCGTTTACCTTCTCAGTTCCGGATAAAACCGCGATAAAAAGTGGTCCAGTTCCGAATCGGTTAAAGCATTAATTGTTGTTCCTGCGTGTCTTGCAAATTCCTCTAATCGTTTGACTGCATATTTAATTTGTCTCGTGTTAGCAGCGTCAGCATCGCCTACGAGTTCCAATATTTCGTTGTCTGTTAGGAAAACAAACCGCGGTTCGGAAACACCGTCCGCCATTTTGTGTGAATGACAGCCTAGACTGGTTCCCAGTCCCCATATGTATATAATATACATTTAAAGTCCGAAGGACAATGGGGGGACCGGGAACCAGTCCAATGACAGCCGTGTTGAATTGCAGCGGCGGGGAAGTTCTATCAAACACGTTACCGTTTGATAGAACCATGTGATAGAACTTTTTGGGCGGTGCGGGTTCGCGTCGTGCGATGCGGGTTCGCGTCGTGCGATGGAACGAATAATTCAATGCACGTGATCGACAATCCACCAATCGGATGGTGGGGATTTATTCAGGCGTTGTATAATAAATACTGTAACACTGGCCTGTTTAAAGTTTTGTGTGCATAGATGCTGGAAAAACAGAGAGAACAAATTATGTTCTAGTAGTCTGGTTCCCTTACCATAGCTCAGACAAAACGGAGCAATTGATAGACATCAGGGAATCATCAGGCCGGGGAACTAGACTATTTCCAACGATTGTTGGCCGACGATCGTTGGAAAACGATATAGATTTCCACTTTTCTTGAAAACTTTTCTTACAACTCCCAGAACAAAGAAGTTATGAAAACACACTTAGTTGCTATGTTTACAGTAGTTGCTAACTTGCTACAAATACTAACCCCAAATCCATTCATTTACAGCAAAAGCAAATGTTGTATACTACCTTGAGTGTCATCCATGACTGTATGCTTTAATTAGCAAAATTGTCAAACATTGTAGTGGAACTATTTCCCATTTTATAGAGAAAATTTGTTTTTCTTTTTTCTTCTTCAGAGTTTTCAATGAATTGATCGGTAACCTTGACGAGCTTCAAAACAAAGACTATGGAGACCAGGAAAGGGGTGCCACAAGGTATGAAACACTAGATTTCTTTGTTCTGTGGCCTGTGGGGGTGAAACCATTGTTCAGTCTTTTGATGTTTTCCGAAGTGATGACGTCAATGCAATGTTTGGAACCATAATACATTGATATTTTGTGTCAATGTTGTTTGCATGACTGGTTGTTAACAAAGGAACAGTCGCAATCTCCAATTTGTTTGGAGCCAGTTGTCGTGCCAACTAATGTCAGACTAAGGTACTCTATAGTCTAGATCTGTTAGAGCAGAGGCCAGCTGCGATGGTCATGGTTGACAGCATCTTGAAAGTTCATTGTCACCTATTTGCATGAATACTGCCATTGCTGTTTTTCAAGTTGTACATACATAGGTTCAAACCAGGGATACAGTAGAGTCCATCAATGACAAGTCCCTGCAAGTCCCTGCAAGTCCCTGCAAGTCCATCACTAGCCCTCCAGTCCTAATTCCAATCACAAGCTTTTCAAATGAGCTTTGTGACAAAGGCATTCCTTTTGTCACTGGATACTTGTGACTGGCTTTATGAAAGGACTTCTGACTGGACTTGCAAAAGATCGACTTGCGAAAGGACTTGCAGGGACTCGACTACAACTCTGGTTCAAAAACAGACATTTTTACTGTTTAAGGAAAAAAAGGGGAAAACATTTTGTTGTCAGGACCCCAGTAGGCCTAAATGATTCCAAACAACACTTTTTTCTCAGCTTTTTCCCCCCCCCCCCCCAGGAAATTTAAATTTTGTGTGTGACATTGATATACTTACGCTATTAAAGAAGCAAAGTGACATAAAGAATACATTTTCAAATTTGAAAAGAGGTTGTACTTTATGGTCAGGGGTGCAGTCGAGTCCATCACAAGTCCCTGCAAGTCCACCACAAGCCCTCCAGTCCTAATCCCAATCACAAGCTATTCAAATGAGCTTTGACAAAGGCATTCCTTTGCCATTGTTCATCCAGTTACTTGTGACCAGCTTTATGAAAGGACCCAAATTTGCCCCTGATGATCACATTGAGTAGAGCCTATAGAGGGCCCCCTGTTCCAGAAGGCTACACATCCACGATAAGATCCGATCCTATTTTATCATCAATGCAAAACGACCAGTATAATATGGGCCCCCCTCCCCCCCCCCCCCCCCCCCGAGGACTGTACATGACAAAGGTTTCCAAACTGTACTTAAAACTGCTACAGGGCCCGTCTTATATAATCACATGAACCAACAAACAAATTCCACAGGTGGAGGAATTCAGGAGGACCGACAGACAATAACCACAACAGTCACAAGTGAGTTGTGTACAGATGTGTGGCAGTTGCCACGGCAACGAATCAATTTGTGCACTGCACTAGACTAGGGGTAAATATAGTTCTCACTAACTGATGACGTCACCCTTGTTAACATTTAGAATGCCATCTATAGGTTATAGTTAGGCAGTGGCAGGCAAACATAAACAAGGAATTGACATGCTCATTTTGTTTGATTCCTTATCATTCTTGAGCCCCTTCTCTTTCAGTCAACATGGATTTGCCCCAGGGAATTTGTATCCCATTTTTATTGAAGCCTTGAGGCACCCAGCATGTGGAGGGGTGAAACTTCGCCAACTTACATTTTCCATGCATTCTAAAAAAAAAAAAAAAATTTGTTATAGGATTCACAAAGATCCTACCCCCGCACCCTTCTCAAAATATTCTTACGTTTGAAAAAAAAAAGTCTACAAATAATGTATTCCCCACCCCAACCCCATCCAAAACACAGATACGCCACTTAAGTGAAAACAAATCCCCCCCCATCAATTCTTTTGGGGAAAATTTCGGTGTAATGAATTTGCCTGCCTGTTTGCCTTTGAAAACCCAAGAACACACTAATTTCTGTGTACATTTTGTATTTATACAATACATCTTAACTTAGTGCACATTACATGTACTAATCACCTGAAATCTTCATTATTTTTCCAGCTCTATAATAATTAATAACATGCACTCGCCATCCTTTTATTTACAAATAGAAAGAAACCATTGGTTGAACTGGAGGGGAAATATCTGTAAAAGCCACCAATTCCAAAAGAATGAATAAATATTTCGTCAAACAATTAATCCACAAGGGAAACTGACTAGGTAAATTTGAATACATTTTCAAAGTGAACAAAGAAACTGGCAGGAGCGGGATTCGAACCTGCGTCCTCCGGGTTACCGTACCGGCGCTCTACCAACTATGAATAAATAAATAGAAAAAAATAGAAGATGATAAAATTAAATTAAAAAAATAAACCCACTTTGTACAAAAAAATGTAGTAATGGCCATCGTTGAATTTTAAATCATTGATTCCCCTTTCAAGGTATTACAACCAATATGACTAATCACATCCATTCTAATGTGCATGCTCTTCTAATGCCAGTATGGTTGACACTATCATCCGTACCCATGATGCTTTGAGAATGTCAAAAAAGGTGTACCGGTTAAATTTTGGTTGATTTTGTTGGGGGGTTTACTCTTGTATCTGTTTTGTTATTTCATCACATAGAAGTTACTCACATAATATCTAAGATTTGGGCAAAAGAAAGCTTAAGTGAAAAGTTAAATGTGGAACCTCTTCCGAGATGAGGATCAACATAAACCACGGCCTTAAAGAATGATAAAATTCTGCCACAAAATCGCTCGGACAAAACCGCATTGTTAATTTTCTTCTGATGTAGCCTGTCGAGGGCCACATCCCTTTGACATGTATTATAGTCCATAAATTCACACTACACTGGTGTCATATGAATATCCGACTCCTCTTCCCTATTATTGGTTAAACCCTCTCAAGTGACCGGCCACTCTCCCAATAATCGATTCATTGATCACTTAAGGCATGTGCAATACAACAATATTTCATGGTGACAAAATTTCACACTACACCGGCACTGCTGCATTCTTCGCCAAATCATGCCACATTACGCGCGCGTCGCACGCGCGTCGTGCGCGCGTCAATTTCCATATAAGGAATTTTTTTAGCACTACATGAGGAACTATTAAATAGCTAAAGGGGTAAAAATTGTGAACAAAATCATTGGAAATTTATAATTTTCAGAGGTTTTGGCTGAATTATACAAAAAGGTATTTTATGAATGGGGATTCTCAGCATCTAAGCCCCAAGGCGGTTTTAAACGTACTTGTTTAAAACCGGCCCAGGAGTGATGTAAATTGAAAGACAGCTTTTAGCGATGATTCAAGATGGCAGGCTTTTAGCGATGATTCAATATGGCAGGCTGTATTTCTGTGGGAATGAAACTATTTAATGACACTCGGTCACTCCGACGCAAATGAATTAAGTGGTCCATATTATGTAGTCCTAGTGAAATACGTCATCCATTGCCACAGCACCAAAAAAAAACCCACTCTCCAGAGCTAACCAGCTACAGCCAAGTGTTTGTACATGTTTGGAGAGGAAAATACACATGGAGGGTGCATATGTTGGCACTTGAAAAAAGTGCAATTGGCTATTCCGGCTGTGTTTATAGAATGACATACATTGATATACACACTGAGGGAGGGACTTTAAAAGTGTTTATTTATAAACTGTTCCTTCGCCTACATTTAGATGTGTATATCTGTCACCGGCAGATCATTTACCATCTTTCGATCCGACTGTGTAGTAAACCTGCTACAGCTAGGGGTGACATTGGATGAAAATGAAAAATCCACGAGGCATTTGATTTGTGTGGTGTTGTTGAAAACTGCATTTAAGAAACCTGCAGTTTGAAATTGCAAAAAGATACGGTCATTAGAATGAAGAGAAGACTGTTTCAGGTTGGTTGTAGAGGTCATTTTGGAATGATTAAAAGGACACAACAAATCTGTTAAACTTCTCACCAAAAATCCTGAAATCAGGAAAAATCTGGAGAAATCTCATCCAGGGATGAGATTGTCAATTAAGAAAAAAGTCTGAAAATTGATGAAATGCCTGAAAGATGCACATCTTTCTATACTATTAAACTACTCTTGTGACGTCATTTTATTCAGAAAAGTGTCGATTCTTTTTCAAGAATATACAGTTAAGTTAATTGACTTTATCATCTCATTCCTCAAAGCATCAGTAACAATGGGCACGTTTTGTTCCCTTGAAATCTTGGCAATAGGTGAAAGGGACGTAGTTTAAGTTGGAGAAACGACTCAAAAGGTGGACATTCCTTAATTCGAATGGGCTCGGACGCTTCGCGTCCTCGCCCATTCCAATAAAAGAATGTCCACTTTATCGTCGTTTCTCCTAGCTTAACATAATGTCTTTCTCTGAGCTTTAAAAAGTCTAATTTCAGATAAAAGTCTGAAAAATCTCATGCCTGCTCATTCCTGCTGCTATCAGAAACTGCATGAGTACCGTACCACAGAGTCTTCCTCCATGGTTGTACGATATATTCAACTAAATGACACTGTTAATCCCTTGGGTGTGATTTTGCATTCAAAATAGACAGGGAGATCATTAGGACGATGTGATTTTGACAGTGGATCCCAAAATCACATCCTACTCTATTCTAAATCACATCTGGAGCCTGTGTAAGCTATTGTCCCACAAACAGTCCATTGTCACTCCTGGGTTTAAAGGTGCACACTACCCTGAAATCCCACAAACTTTAATCTTTTGGTTTCACCTAAACCTATTTGGGTCTTTCCACACTAACGGTTACAAAAGTGTGACATTTAGAGGGAACCAGGGACAGGAGTCCATACATGAAGTAATTTTGCCATGTTTTCCCCTCTTTCTACATCCAATATTCTAGGAAGAACATTGCCCACCAAAACGTTCGATAAATTTCTCAGGTTTGGAGGAATTACAGAGGATTATCTTCAAGATTTAATGTTCATAACATGGACAGACCGTCATTTTAAAGTGTTGGGAAGTAGTCATGAAATACATGAATTGTCCCAAATTGTTGTTCTTAATGTAAAGCTATCCATTGAGGGATTGCCACTGGCCAATCTTAGGTTAAAAAAACTCCAGGTATTTTTAAACTACAGGGTGTACATCTTCAAGACTTCATGTTCATAATAGGGACAGACATTTGTCACAAAATTCTGTCCATGTTTTGAACGCTGTTCAAGTCGCATCCTAATTTCATAAATAATAAATAGGTAACTTTTAGTTTGAGTGTATAAGTAATATAAATGGAACAAGGGCTGGATTAATTTTAATAAGAATACATGTATGATTCAAGAATGTCTGTCCATGTTATGAACATTATCCTTCATTTCATCTTAAAGATGGCCTAGTAATTTCCTACATATCAAGTGAATCAGCATACAGTCGAACACCTTTTATAACAAGGTCCTTACGACTTTACAATTTACCTTGTTATAACAGGTACCTTGTATTATCAGTAATGGAAAACAAAGACTCAGGACCTATTTTTGTCCTTGTTATAAGCAGGATGTTGTATTAACAGTGCTCTTATTATCAGGGTTCGACTGTATTTATTTTTCACTGCAATAGGAATGTCTAGAAAACCAAAATTTGCAAAAAACCTGCTTTGAAATCCACCTCCCATGTCTCACCCAAAAAGTTATCAGTTGTAACTGTTAGTGTGGACGGACCCATTTCCAACTTGAAGGTCTGATCCACCTAATCCTCTTGTCCGTTTTGAACAGTAAGTGACATCCAAGGGTTTCACAGTGTGAGGCGCTCTCCCCCCTCTCTATCTCTCTCTCTTACTCTTTGTTTTTGATTACGTCTTATAGTCATCACTCTAACAAATTGTTTGATTCTATGCATACGTCTTTAAAGGTAGTGTACATGATTGGTAATTCTCCAATTTTTTTTAACTGAATTATTACGAAATACCTTACTAGCCTGTAAGTTAATAGTAGTCTCAATCATCCCGTGAAATTATGGCACCAGGTGTGCTGTCGTTGTCAAGAAAAGTGGAAATTTTATTTCGTCTTCCAACGATTTCGAGCTGGAAATGGTTGGAAAACTGCCCTGTAGCCTTTAGTCAAGGCGCGCGTGGCTACTTGGACGAGTGGTGCGCTGGAGATGCTGGCATTCAGGGCGCGTCGCGTGTGCAGCTGGTAGCCACGCGCGCCTTGACTAAAGGCTATCATCCGCCCGACGGTTGAAAACGAGTGCCGTTTTTCTCTCGTTTTTCTCGCCATCCAACAATGCAAAACTTTGAACAGGTGAGTGGAACGATATTTCCTATAACATACATGTACTAACCCACAAATCGCATTTTTGAAAATTGCAACAATGACCAATCATGTACATGGCCTTTAAGGCACTTCAGATGAATCTAATAGAAAAATTGCTTTTTTGTATCCTCAGTTACATGCATAGAGTACTTTTCCCACATCTGAGCTGTTGCTTCTGCCTGTCGCTTATCTTTATGAGGTAGAGTACATGAAGCTCATTGCTAATTTGGTTGGAGAAGAGTTGGGCTCATCCTTACAATTTCTCTCTCATTGGAGAGTTGTTGCGATACTCATAGTCTGTTCTACATATCTTTCATGGCTACTGTCCCTCTAGCTTGTCTAGTTCATATATAGTTCCACCAGTTAGGGTGTTTGAGCCAGTTTCCTGCTAATATGCTCCAGCTGTACGTAGAACCGTAAAGCAGCGCCAATAGCTGTTTCCCTCGTTCTGTATCTCTATGGAATTCTTTGCCTGGTGCATGTTTCCCTTCATCTATCTTACGATCTTTCCTGCTTCAAGAGGAATATTAATTATTAACCTCATCTTTGATTCTTTTTTCTTTTTTGTAGCTCTGCACCTCGAAAGCGCTTTTTTAACCTTGTTTGGAGCAAACTTGTACCTCAAATACCAGATTTTAGTGACTTTTACACCGTGGAATCGAACAATTTTTTTTAGAATGTAAAATTTAATGCAATAATAACATGTACTAAATTACTTTAACTCAACTGTGCTGCTTTGCACAGGATTTTGCTGAGCGGTTTAATATGTGCTTTATAGCAGAAACGGGTAACCAGCCAGAATTACATGCAGTAAATATTACTTGAGACTGGTACCCCTTAATGGAACGAAAGGGAGAGTTGGGTATAAAAAAAAAGGCTGCGTCCGAATCACTTGTCTATGGTTATTGTCTGGGTGTTCGTCCATTACAACTACGCGTGACATAGCCGTAGCTGTAGCTCTAGACGCCCATTTCAGACACGGCCTAACTCTATGAGTAGTCACTATCGACGCCATCTTGCCTGACTTTAATTTGGGCTGTGGAGTGTCTGATTCCCACCTCTGTTATTCAGAATCAAAACCGCAATAAAAAAGTCCGCGAACAGACTATCCAATCTCCCTGGTATACGTGTATCACATGAACGAGGAACGGCGTGTGTGAAACCAGCAAAATTGTGTAACCCGCCCATGGGACATCGTTGCTAGGCGAAAAAGCATTGTTGTAGCTGTGCATGCATGCCCTTTGAACATTTAGAAATCTGTCTTGTAGGAAATAAAGACTCATCTTGTATGTCAACCCAACTGTTTCAGATATTTGTCAGAACTTGGCAAAACAGAAAATGTAGAGGAGAAACTAAAAAATGATTTTTGTGGAGGACTAACAGGTGATGGGAACCATGGAGGTAGTTCCTACCTCTATGTGGGAACCAAAGATAGCTAAGTCGTTCATTTTTAATGGTCTACATTTCTTTCTTCATTTTCCGTTGATTAACATCACCAAATTTGACAAAGCCTCGGCTTCACACAAAAAGTTCCTTTTTTTCAGTTAATAATCTTGCATGTTTTTGGCACATCTCATGACTTCTTCAACACTCTCGCAAGTATATGGGCATAAATTCGGTGGATGGGGGATATTTTCCCTCCACCCCAAACAAATCAAATTGGTAGGGGATCCCCCTGAATTTCCACATCCCTGAGAAAAAATAAAGCTTATTAAAAAAATAAAAAATACTCGAAAATTTATTATGGTTAGTAAAATTATAAGTGCTATGTAAACATGTTAGTGGCTTGATACTGCATACCTTTTCTAAAAATCAGGAACCGTGTTCATGATAATACAACCAATATATTTTGGGGCATTGCTTTTCGGGGCTATTTATAAAAAAAAGAAATCTTTAATACACAACTGCCTGTAAGGGTCATGTGTGGAAATATTTTATCGGTATTATCAGTCATAATTACAGCAACAACGTCAGTGGTTTTCTGCTTACAGAAAATCTCATGCTAAAAATGTGATGTCTATGGTTACCATGGAGACCAAATTTGGAAGAAACCTTAATGACTTCATGTGCCCATCTTGAGTGTAATGAGCCAACAACGATCACCATAGTAACCACAGAAGGTTTTGTTTTCACGGACGTATATAAATAACTTGGACTCGCCATACATGGGGGGTGGGGCTTGGGGCTGTAGCCCCTGCCCCTGAACCAAGCCTCTCACCAAACGTTTTCATCTTCTGATTATGTACCAGCCACAGGTGGCAGAATTGCCAGGTGTTTTTTTGTGCAACTTTCAGTGCAAAACTTCCATTTAAAAGATCTGGTTAAACTCATAGCTTTTAATCTTTTAATAACTATATATTTTCTTGAATTATCCCAAGATCGAGCAACTCATCCGAGCCAGAGAGTCAAAGACAAAGTGTCCGGGACGAGTTCAAGAATATTGAACTTGACGACTTGGACATCATTGCTACTCTTGGCATCGGTGGTTTCGGTCGAGTGGAACTGGTAAGCAGTTGTTCCCATATTCTTAAACATGTCGATGGATGTCCGGTTCAAGTTGTTATCTGGTATATTACAAAAATGTTACAAAAATACAAACATGATCTAAAATGCTTGTTTTCAGATTGTGCCAGAGAGTTCAATTTTTGTTTAACATAAAAGAGAAATAACTACTGAATTAGTACCAAATACCACACCAGACGTTATTAAAGTAAATACATGTACTGTATAGCAGTCTCAAGCATCCTGTAACTCTATAAATTGCTCCGTCTTGTCTAAAGTATGGTCAGGGTACCAGACCACTAGAAAAGAATCTTTTTCTGTCCCCCCCCCCCCCCCCCAGCATCTATGTATGCAAAACTTAAAACGGGTCAGTGTTACAATATTTGCTAGCACACTACATGTATAAAATACTAACCGCCGAATCCATTTATTCCTGAAAATTACAGCAAAAGCAAATGTTGCATGTTACCTTTAACCTTTAACACAAGGAACAGCGTGTCAAAGAGCATAGGAATAGTATTCAAAGTTATTCTTCGACAATAACCCAGCAACAAGCTTTATTTCTATATTTCTTTATATATTATAGTGGCTAAAAGCCACAGAGGTGGTGAGGTTGGCCACATTTTAGCTTGCCAACCCTACCACCCTTACTGTTTTTCTTGGTCAAGATCTCAATAGCTGCAGCCGATTTCACGAAACCTTGCGCAATTGCGCAACTCTACTTACGCCACAATTTATTGCGTAAGTTGCGCAACATTTTAAAATCGATTTCACGAAAGTTACGCAGTGCGTAAGTCGCTGACTTGCGCCACAAATTATGGCGTAACTTACGCACTCGTTTTAGGTGGCTTAAGTTGTTGGCACAAAACACCGAAATGATGACTTAGCTAGCTGAGCGTGAGCACAGCAGAGCCGTTAGTTGTTCAAATCATTAATTAAATTCACTAGATTATTTCAGAGAGTAATGAAATGATCATCCGCTGCAGGTTTACCTGTGAGATATTTCCAAAAGTTGCCATCAATTCTTTTTTCGGAGCGATGTTTCAAAAGTGAAAAGTTTCAAAATGGCGCCCCACAGTTCAATTTTACGACTGTTCCATGTATTTCTATTGTTGTACTAAAACAGTCGTCGTAAAAGCGGCATTCAGCCTCGTCCGCGATGTATAAAATAAATAAAACATTGTGCAGCTACGCACTGTTTCGTGAAATGGATCGCAAGGATGTAGCGCAGCTGCGCAACATTTTTATAGCGCAAGTCTTACGCAATTGCGTAAGTTGCGCACGGTTTCGTGAAATCGGCTGCAGCTCAATAGATACCCAAAGAAATGATCCCAATGTTGAGACCTATAGACCGAGGCGGGGTAACTTCCACCGTTGGTGAGACCAACTCACCTCCCCCGATAATGTTTTATGTTTCACATGAAGATAAAGACAAACGAAGAACCTACTCCCAAAAAATGTAGAAAGGTTTGATGTATTTCTTTACACAACGCTATGGAGACACTTTTGTTGTGCCTTTGAATTGCATTATCCGTTGGCTCATGAATGTGGAAAATCTCATAAGCATAAAAAAAAAAACAATGTTGAAATTACTCCAGAGCTGCCAAACTTTTCAAACTCATTTCAGTATTCAGAAAACCAAAAAAAACAAAAATCAATATTTTGCTCACAAAATCAGTATTTTTCATGAAATTTAAATTTCACCTGAAAATCAGATTTTGTTTTCGTGCAGCATAGTCTGCACCACTAAAACGGCAATGGTTCTTAATAGTGAGAATGAAATTCAGCATACAAAAAGGACATGCTGCGTGCCTGGTGAGTTGAACGAACTCATGCGCTGGATGGACGTCTCCTTATTTTTTTATTTTCAAAGCTAAAGTTACATCCGTTCGGTTGGGATCGCAATAATGAGCCAGTACATGCGCAGTATAATAGCATAATATGCATGACAAAACATTATTATGGTCGGATTTCACAAAATCCGTATTTATAAACAAAAATTCATACATGTACTTCTGTAGTTTTTGTGAATTTCCGTACGAAATACGGAACATCCGTATTGGTTGGTTTCTCCGTTACTCCCTAGACGTGCTACAAAAAAGATATAAATTCACACTGTACAGACATGAAAAGATATCTGTTCTACGTTTTTTGTCCAACAGATTCAAGTTGCCGGCGACAAGAAGACATTTGCCCTGAAGTGCCTGAAGAAGTGTCACATCGTGGAGACTAGACAACAGGAGCATATATACTCGGAGAAGAAGATCATGATGAATGCGAACTGTCCATTCATTGTCAAGTAATTAGTCGTTTAGGCCAAGTAAAAAAAAAAACATGTTTCTCGTCCGGGTTTTCAAAAAAAAGGAAAAAGAGGGGCTTTTTATTTTTTATTTTTCAAGATGGCCGCCATTAGAGATTTCTGACAATCCCTGATGTGTTCGCTATAAATGAAATGTTACAAATAAAAGGGACAATTGTTAGCCACACAAGAACTGAACATATTTACATTGTTTTAATAGTGTTAGCACCATGTTTTACAAGAACTGAACATATTTACATTGTTTTAATAGTGTTAGCTTTAACGACTGTATGTAAAAACTACACTCACGATCACATGATTATATTTACACAATCCACAACGAAACTAAATAGACTCGTGCGAAGACATATTTAGCGATGGTACAGTAGCTACACGATGTAGAAAGTCGGGGGGAGCCTACATAGAAGACTTCGAACTCGCTATAGACTCATGCGAAGACATTTTTAGCGACGGTACAGTAGCTACACGCTGTAGAAAGTCGCGGGGAGTCTACATAGAAGACTTCGAACTCGCAAGTATTTAGTTTTCCCGATGAATTTGTTGCAGTTTTTAATATTTTTTTCTCATTTTTTGGAAATAAAAAATAAAAAATAAATCCAGGCGGCCTCAAAAAAGGAAGCGGGCGGGGACGAGAAACATGTTTTTTTTTTTATTTCGCCTTATACCGGCGTCTGAAACCTACTGACAATCCCTTGGGAAATCAGTAACACAGCTACACTCATAATTTTTCTGTTGAAGTGTGGAAAATTCATTAGCCACCATGATGAATAAATATATGACCTGTTCCCACGAAATGGGTGTAAAGTAGCAACATTTGAAAATCAAGATTATGGTATTTCCTGAAAGTACAGGTTAAAATCTTGAATTTGATATGTGACCCACTCTGCAAAAAGGGCAATTATGTTGCAAAATTTGAAAATAGTGTTTTATATATAGCTGGAAAGGCCATTTTATAAGCTTTCATATGGTATATGAGGCCTGTAGCATTTTGCATTCGCGAGATATTTGGAAATTTGCATGTTTGTTTTCAGGAATTTCTCAAAATGACTTAAGGAGAAACAAGCCATTAAAAAAAAAAAAAAGCAAGGCAATAGATCTATTGAAGCACTCGACACAAACACATTCTTTTTCCAACTTTATTCAGTGAAATCAAAGATTTTGGTTATGAACTAGGATAATAAAGATGCAAAAAAATTTCCCTTAAAAATCACTTGTTTGAAGAATTTGTCACCATTATGCGTAAAAGCATACAGCGACTTATGTGCCCTTTTTGCAAAGCGGGTCACATATATTGTGTGTTGTGGTACCTCATTCCTAGCCCCCCCCCCCCCCCCCCATACAACCTTTTGGTGTTGTCAGAGTCTTGACCACTTGTTTTAAGAAAAAAATGAAGCTCAAAGTTTGTGATCTGTGCACACTTTAACCAGAGTTTTAAAAAGAAATATCCCCCTAAACAAATTTGAGAAGAGATTGTTTAAAAACTTTGGGATATGATAGAATAGGGTTTTTCAAACATCCAGTTGTTAAAATGGACTTTTCAGTAAAATGTTGTTGTTTCTGCTTGTAACTCAGAAAGCCATAGTGCGACTTTCCGCTTATTTTGTACTGCCAGATCATATATTTCCCTTGCATGATGGATGACAGTCACGGTATCAAGTAACATAAATTATTATATCCCATACGTATTTATGAGCGACAGTTGAATTCCTGGTTAATTCACCATCACGCAGCTCTGTACATGCTGGTGAAGCCTCGGAAACCATTTCATCAACATTCAATACCTCGAGGAGCTAATATCGACTATCCACCCTTAAAACATGCGTAGTTGTCTACTACAGTTTCGGATAATGGTTCATATCTAGATTGGCTCAACATGGAAACTGTGGCCAGTGTCCGGGCAAGCACTGTCATTGCCATGGCCATCGTTTGAAAAAGACCACCTGGCTAGTTGTCGTCTCTATGCGCATTCCTGCACGTACTCAATCCGTTCACGTTTTAACTATATCATTCTTAAAAGGGAGTGTAATGAATAGATGGAGCTTTTTCAAACAAAGCTTTCATTCACACAATTAAAAGGAGGAGTTGTCATCCGTATGCACATTCCTGTGCATACTCAATCCATTGTTTGCCTATTGTGTGTGTGTTACGCTTGGCTGCACTAGCCCGTGTTGGCATACAAGCACCCCATTAATAACAGCCGGCCAAAAGGGGTTAACACTTCCATATTTTCCAACCACGATTTGTTTTACTTCGAGTTTTTTTTGTGAGGCCGAGTAAAAAAACAAAAACATGTTTTACGTCCGGGTTTAAAAAAAAAAGTAGGAAAAGGGGCTTTTTATTTTTAAGATAACCGTCATTTAAAAAAAATTCTGGCAACCATTGGTGTTTCCCTGTTCAAAGACGCATTAAAAATGAAAACAAGAGAACTGAACATATTTAAAGTGTTTTTTTAGTATGTTTGTAGCACCATATCAGCAACAAAAAAACACACACACAAAAAGTATTTATTTTCCGATTGACTGGTTGCCATTTTTGTTTTTTTATACATAATTTGTCTGTGGGAAAAATTAATTTAAAAATCCAGGCGGCCTCCAAAAAGGAAGCGGGCGGGGACGCGAAACATGTTTTTTTATTTCGCCTGACAGAAGTCAATAAAACCAGTCATCACTACTAGTCATGGATTTTTATATGGGGCCCCTGATATTAATTGTAATATCCCATTATTTCTTTTTGTAGGTTAATGAAGACTTTCAAAGATAGCAAGTACGTGTACATGCTGATGGAAGCGTGTCTAGGAGGCGAACTGTGGACCATCTTGAGAGACAGGTGCGAGCATGGGGTGAAGTAATTTTGGTTAGGGGGAATCATGAAAACACCTATCTCCATTTGGGGTGAATATTAAAAGTTGGATACAGCTTGCTTTAGAAATAATAGACCAATGCATTTACAGGTAATATACAACATTTGCTTTTCAATGTCATATTCTATTTTATAGCGAATATTATTGCAGTGACCTGTTTAAAGGTAGCGTACATGTACATGATTGGTCATTGTTGCATTTTTCAGAAATGGGCGGATTTCGGGGTTGTGATAGGAAATATCGTTCCACTGACCTGTTTAAAGTTTTGCCTTCTTGGATGGCGAAAAAAGCGAAAGAAAAACGGCATTCGTTTTTAACCGTCAGGCGGCATTTGTTATAGCGCCCTCTTGTGAAATACGCCCAATTTTGGGATCGTTTTCAATTGGTCACATACATGTAACATGTACAGAGACCGAGGGCCGAGTGGAATGTCCAAGCTTCAGATCCACTGCATGCACCCGTTTTCGGATTGTTAGCCCATTTTAGACACAGTGCGGACTAACTACATTCGGTCAATAGAGGGAAGATTTCCAATGATTGTTCGGCTGAAAACGATATAAATTTCCACTTTTCTTGAAAACGACAGCACACCTGGTGCCATCATTTCACAGGTATTTTGTAATAATTCAGTAAAAAAGATTTTGGAGGATCATGTACACTACTTTAATGTAATATAGATGCTGGAAAAACCAGGAACAAAATGCTGGTTCCCTGACCCCACTTCAAACAAGACAGAGCAATTTACAGACATCGTCAGATTTGTTGCTACCAGCAGCCTATGCTGCACTAGAGGGCACTTGATAAAAATAGCTCTCAAAAGTCACTTTTTGTTATTTCATGGCAGAAATAATTGGCTGTTTGATTTTACAACACGCAATCTACATGAAAACTACAAAATGACAAAGACTTCTCTCGGCAATCAACATCCTCTGTAAAACATGTACATTATCTGTGTTTCTGTATTTCTAAATTGTAGAGGGTCATTTGACGACCACACAACACGGTTCTGCATAGCTTGTGTCGTAGAAGCGTTCTCGTATCTGCACGGCAAAGGAATCGTATACCGAGATCTGAAACCAGAGAATCTACTGTTGGATAACAGAGGAAATGTCAAGATGGTAAGGCAAGAAGATGGGTGGGTAATTAGTGGTGGGATATAAATCTGGAGTTTTGAACATTCGGTTTTGATTTCGGAAAGCAGATATTCAAAAGCAACCTTTAAAGAAAAATTAAGCCTTCCATTTTATTGTGTAACAACTGGAACATCCTCCAAATTGCTTCATGGACTCGGATTGTAACTGCATTCAGTCGCTAGTGGTCTTCTTGGTATGTGAATAGCCTGCCCATCCATTTTGTTTTCATCATTACAGCTCTGGAGTGATTTTGTAAAGGCCCAGTGGTCACTGAATCCTGCAAACTATATTCAGTCATTGGGAGGGCTTTTCATGCGGCACCTCACTCGTCACTTTTTTGTTTGGCATGACTGTGAGCTAGATGGGAACTTCTAGTGAAATCAGATAACTGTTATTTGGTTTTAATAAAATTAGGATAACTGGATTTTGAAATCTCTGATTTCTCTCATCGCTAGTGGTAGTGGTGTGGGATATGGATATAAAAAGAAGGAGGTTTTGCGGAAATAATTGTTTTTGTGTGTGTACATTGTCTGATAGAATTGTGTATTTTCAAACATCTCAATTTGTTTAACAAAATTAGGTTATGCCTAATTTGTGATGACCAAAGATGACTGTCAGTCATTTTTTCTAATCCAGAATTTTTTTAATTTTTTTTAACCATTTCCTATTGGAATTTATTGACCAAAAATGTGCATTTCTTTTAGCAATTTCCAAAATATGGTGAACAAGAAGTGATCAGTGTTCACAAAGCTGAACCCTAACCGTCCCAAATCTTGCAATTTTAACATGACTTTGCCTGCACCCTAGCGGGTTAGGGTTATATTAAACTGAGCCCTGAAATCGAGCACGTTAGTACTTTTATGGTCAAGTCCAATTTAAAAAAAAAAATAAGTCCGAGTGCTTTTAAACTCATGTTTGAGTAGTTTGCTATCTGAGTACAAATGCACATACGTGTACATCATGTACCATCAAATCAGTACTTGAGTACTACTTGAGTACAAGTACCAAGTACTGAGTATGAGTACCAAGTACTGGTACTTATACCACGGAGCCTTCCGTTATAAATTTTCCTTACTAGTTCCCGGGTCTTGTTCACTGAATATTGCAGCAGCTTTCACTTTGGGCATATGAGCTGGCACATGAATTTTCCTCAAAAATTTCAGAAAGCACACATTATTCCCTTCCTCCCCACAGGTAGATTTTGGCTTCGCCAAGTACATTGGCTTTGGCCGCAAGACGTGGACGTTCTGCGGCACGCCAGAGTACGTGGCCCCGGAGATCATTCTGAATAAAGGCCACGACTACGCCGCAGATTACTGGTCCCTAGGAGTCCTGATCTTTGAGCTGCTGACCGGGAAGTAAGTGGACGTTCCTTCCGAAACTCTCCAAGGATTTGAATTCCTATAGAAATTCCTTAGCTGGCCTAATTTTGTTGATTTGTATATTTTTCATGAAGAAATATGACCAGAAAAAACATTTGGTTTGAAACTTTGTCAGAAAAAAAAAATCTAATTTGTTGAATATACAATGTAGCAGGGACAGTACATGATACCCTTACATTGACCCACTTGTTCTTTACTCCAAGTTGTTGGAGGATTTGTTTTCACTAAGATGTAAATACTTTGCATCATTTAATATTTTGAATAAAATAAGATGTTATTCAATTTTTTTTTTTTAATAGCAAGTCTGCTTTTGCCAAAGTTTGTAATTTAAAATCTGTAACCTTTTTTAATGGCGTGACGTACACTGTACTTACTGTACGTCCATAACCATTACATGTATGTATGCATCATTATTTCACCAACTGTGTACAGAAGTTCTGGCCAGCTGATTGGGCAAGAACCCATCAGATGACCCTCGATAGTGTTTCCCTTTTCCCCAGGAATATGGCTGCTCAATGATCGGAACTGAAGATTACCACAGCCCCTGGTTTTCTAAAAATAAATGACATGGTAAAAAAGTTTATTTGGACCCCGGGCTAAAAGCATACGATTGATGTGTTCTAATCCAGCCCTCCGTTCAGCTCTACTGATCCCATGAAAACCTACAACATCATCCTGAAGGGCATCGATATCGTGGAGTTTCCCAAGAAGATCTCCCGCAACGCTGCGGCCTTGATCAAGAAGCTGTGCCGAGACAATCCGGCCGAGAGGATCGGATACCAGAAGAATGGTATCCTAGACATCAAGAAGCACAAGTAAGCTCCGTTGCCATGACAACTCTTCCTCGAGATCATCCCGCATCCATGGAGAATGGTGCTCCATGATTGGCCAGTGGCATATTGTAATCCTGGGTCATTGGAGACTCTGGGAGTATTCTTAACCCCCCTGAATATTTCCGGCACTCATTAGCTATCCAGTTGAGAAATCTGAGAAATACATGTATGACAAATCCATGAAACATTCAGAGGCATTTAATTTATGTCTTTGTTGAAAAATGCATCAGATAACTGCATCTTCTGCCAAAAGATACGGTTAATAAAATAGGATCATTAAAATTGAAAGAAGATTGTTTCAGGTTGCAGAGGTTATTTTCGAATTATATAAACAATTTCGGGACCAACAAATTTTCCGGAAATCTGGAAGACGTCTCTCAAAAAATCCTGAAGTCGCGAAAAAACCGGAGAAATATTACCCCTGGCTATTATTTGATAGCTCTAAAAATCGCCGTTCTCCATTATGTACAAATACCATACAAAGGGATACAAGGGACTGGATGTACATCTAGCTCTGAAAATTCATCAAATTTAAGTTGTTTGAAAATCTGACGCTACTTCTAAGCCAATTTTAATTAAACAAATTTCAAATATCACATTCTTAAAAATTAGTTACCTTTCAAAAATGCAATTTATGTAATCCTACCCTACAAAACTGTGTACATGTGCATTTGTGACCGGTTCTACAAAAAGGGGAATTAAATGTCGCCAAATTTGAAAAAATGAGTTATATACATAGTTGAATTTGTCACATCCTAAGCTTTAATTTGGTGTAGGTTTGACCCCCGTGGCATTCTGTGTTCTCAAGATATCTTGACATTTGTATAATCGTATTTTCCAATTTAACGGAAGTACATGTAGAGATACAGCCCTTTAAACATAACAAATACGAAGAAATAAGATAGAAATAATTTCTATCAACATTTGTTTTGTTTTTCTTTACTCATCAATATTAATATTTCTGAAAAGAAATTATGAAAATATATCGTTTCGGTTTGCGGTAACACCACGTGTTTATCTCAACTAACGAGAGGTATGGGTTCTGAAAAGAACCTTATCGCACAACTCGTGTCTCAACCTTCGTTAAGTGAGAAGGGTTCAAGGGAGAACCAATTTCGTGCAACTCGTTTTCTCTACTGTCGATAAGTGAGAAATATGGTTCAGGGGAGAACCATGGGGACTTCTCGGGTTCTCAACGTTTCGATTAGCCTGCTCTAATCTTCGTCAGGAGAAATGAAAATATAGATATAATAAAAGCCAACCCCCCCCCCCCCCCCCCCCAAAAAAAATAGAACAGCCCTGTGTGTGGCTTTACATATTGCGACATTCAGTAATAACCTTTTTTGTAGAGCGGGTCACTTATATTTCCCACCGAGCTCCTTGTACACTGTATAGGGTTTGTACACACGTTGTATGTGCGGTCCTCCAATTTCAATACAATTTTTCCCACCACTAGCTAAGGAGTTTGGGTTAAACATTAATGCACATCGGTTATAAAAACCAATAAACTGCATTTCTGCCTTTGGACTCCCATTAAAGAGGGTTTGTTTTAATATTTGATGTGTCAATTAATTAATTCATCATCTTTTGACAGGTGGTTTCAGGGCTTCGACTGGGAAGGCCTCAAGAAACAGACGATTGTCCCTCCTATAATCCCAAAGGTATGTTTAGCATTGCACACGATCAGGTACGACCTGATGATTTAGGGGCGTGCATTTACTGGTAGTACAAAATGTACTAGTACGGGAATCAAGTGCACGTTAATGAAAGCCAATCCCAAAATAATAAATTAAATCTCAGGAAATTGCTGTTCATATTGTTCGTAAAGGTCTGCACGTTAATACTACTTGTACATGTACCATATCGGTGCATCAAGATGCAAGTGTGTACAGTGAGCTCTATAGCTTGACGGTGTAAATTGCATTAATCTGTTTTGTTTTTCCATGTACCCTGGTTTTCATTTTGAAAACTCCCCACAAATGACATGCAAATCTTTCTGTTTTTTTGTCGGAGAAATTACTAAGTAATATGTCAGTTCGGTTACGAGTACTTGATTCCGTAATCTGGAACCGGTTCCTGACATTAGCGGTCAGGTACTCGGTTCGCATGCACAGCCCTGACCTGATTCTCAGCGGTGAGATTGGTCAAAAATGAAAAATCCACGAGGACCCCAGATCAACATATAGTTTGTATTTGCCTAAAGACACCCCTTTGAAATATCCCTTTTTATTGGTCTATATCCACTTTTACAGGTAAAAACACCTTTAGGACAACACCTCAGGAATTCCAGATTGCAAAAGAGATTCTTGAAAAATTCTGAAATCCCGATTTGGTGGAACCTGGACGTAATTTTTGAAAGGCTGTTGTAAACACATCCTGTAAACAGCCATATCTGTTTTGAATAAATACATTTTTAAAACATCACATTTTGAGAAAAGAGGCATAGATGCCAAACTAAAATTAAATTTTGTTGTATTATGGTTAACCCCTTAAATCTGGCTGTTATTGATGGGGGGGGGTCGGTATGCCAAGATCGGGCTGTGCAGCCAAGCGTAAATGCAAACAATATGCACCACACTGAATAGAGTGGTCCTATTTATCACACTTTGAGCCCCCCCTTTCGTGTGAATGAAAGCTTTATTTGAAAAAGCTCCATCTGTTTATTACACTCCTATTCAAGAACAACATGAATGGATTGAGTATGCGCAGGAATGTGCAAATAGACAACAACCAGCCAGGTGGTTTTTTTTCACAGGAGCGGCTATGGCTGTCATCTGTATTCAAGAGCTTAACATTTTACGTAATAGTCCCAGTAGTCAAGACCATCACAAGACCACACAGGACCCTGCAAGACCAGCACAAGCCAGCAGTCTTAATCCAAGTCTTAAGCTATTCAAATGAACTGTAACAAAAGTATTCCTTTGTCATGGTTTATGCCTGTTACAAGCTGGTCTTGTGAATGGTCTCGACTACATCACTGAATATTCCCTACAAACACTAGAAGGAATAAGTGGATTACTTTTACCGGAGAAACTAAAAAACTTCTAACTTGTTTTTATGCCGACAGGTGCATGGTACCGACGACGCGAGCAATTTCGATTCTTATGGTAAGGATCTCTCAATTCCACCAGATGAGCTGTCCGGCTGGGACGAGACGTTCTAAGTTGATGCTCTTCATTTTGATGTTGTATTCAAGAAAACCAGGAGACCAACTCGCGGGCTGTAAATGGGAACAAATGCTGTAATATACGCACAATACCGGCCAAAACTGAAAAGTGATCAAGGAAAATGCAATTTAAAATTTGGGCAATTCCACCGTTCCCAACATTACATTTATAAGACTGTCATGTCACTTTCATCCCTCACAGCTTCAAAGCCTATTGACCAATCTAAGGCAAAACTGCCACGACACAAAGAACAACTCAGAACTTTGGTTCCCGTTTTCTGAACATTCAGTTTATTGGTCGTCACTAACGTTACCAAAAAAAGGACAGGGTTGTATTTAAAAGGTACTGTTAACACCGATTGTCTTGTAAACTGGTTGAACTCACTTCAAAAGTGCATGTACCTGTCTTTATAAAATACATTGTACATATTGGTCAGAGCTGATCATTTAACATTAATTCAAATCAATTAGCAATCTAGGCAGGACTTGCATCAAATCGTTACTAGGTGACGTCGCTTACATTACGTCACTAACATAGGAGGAAATCAAACAAAAAGTCCTCCTACAAATGTATGTTCACAAATATTATGATCTAATTTAGTAAAACATACAGATTTGTTATCCACGATACATGTGCAGAATGCGATCCAAACTTTTTTAAAAATATTAAATTGGTTGGTTTTTTTGTCCCTATTGCGGTGGAATTGCCTATTTAGTATTTGCATCACAATTTCTTTCACCTCAACCAAATGATTTACTTTTTCTTGTGACATACCAATAACATGAGAAAATGGTTGTTGCTTTTGGTTCGTTAACCCCTTGCGTACGGATGACGCCATATGGCGTCAAAAAAAAAAAAGTGCCACCAGGCCGGATGACGCCATTTGCCGCCGTTTGTGCAGTTTCAATCCATTGTTGGATTATTGTTTATGTTACGCTTGACTGCACAAACACATTGTAGCAGTTCGCATGGCTGCCAGAACCGCCGCGACACCCCGACGTCTCCCGTAAAAAAACGTACTCGAGGGGTTAAACAGGATGTAGATTGCTGAGAGAAATCTGTGTTATGTTTTTTATGTAAACAGGCTTTTGTCTCTGCCATTAAATAATAAAACAAAATAAAAAAATTGGAGGGCTGTTTCTATTAAGTCCCGTCTGTCTAAAAGTCGTCGATGCAGGCAGCAAACAAATCTGATGTCATATATAAGATGCAGTCCCCTTTTGTGCCTAGTGCTAGACACAAAAGGGAACGCCATTTTATGACGTCTGATTTATTTGCTGCCCGCTGCAACAACTTGTAGACAAATGGCACCTGCAGGCTTGACAGGACTTGATAAAAACAGCTCGGAAAAAAGAACAACCTTTTAATTATTTTGCGGCAGAAATAAATGCCTGTTCTATTTCAAATACCTTCCTCTACATAAAAACTACAAAATTACACAGATTTTGTCTCAGCAATCAACATCCTGTTTAAAATGCAGTTTCAAATTTGCAAAAGTGGCATATTGAGGGAATTACAAGGGGACTTCTGCAAAGGGAAAACAAACCATTTTGTCATTATGATATAGTGGCGACTGCATTTACATGTACATGTACGTACATGTAACAACACACCACATAAGGTTTTGTACCTGGCACGCACATCTGTAAGCACATCTTAAAAATGATGGGCCACAGAAAAAAGGGCTTAAGAACAAAAAAAGCAACATCAAATCTGGCTTTATACCCGTTTAGGAAGAATAAAACAGACCAAAAAGGACCTCTAAAATACATATTCACTTGGGCTGCTGGTAAGTAAAATTAGATATATTTATTACATGCATGTACAAAATTGCTCTTCCAATTTTTGAACTGATGCCCACTTTTTTTGAGAGGCGTGTAAATTTGCTAAGCACTTGCTGAATGCGGCAGCTATAAATGGTGAATAGTGTGGAGGAATTGATACTTTTATAAATTACATTTTAACATTACAAAAGCTTTTTTAACATTTTGTAGAATTAGAGATCATGGAAACAAACCAGAAAAAATACAGTTTGTGTCCTGCTGGATGTGTTTAAAGGGTAATTATACAACATTTGCAAACATCGGAATTATTATGTCAGTAAATAATAGTCTCAAGCATCCTGTGAAATCATGGCACCTGGTATGTACTGTCGTTTTCAAGAAAAGTGGAATTTTTGTATCAATTTCCAGCAATGGTCGGCCGACCATCGTTGGAAATAATCTAGTTCCCTGACGTCTATAAATTGTTCCGTTTTTGTCTGAAGTAGGGTCTGGGAACCAGACTACAAGAACAGCATTTTTTTCTGTTTTCCTAGCATCTGTGCGGACAAAATTATAAACTGGTCAGTGTTACAGTATCTGCAAAAAAATACTAACCCCCAAATCCATTCATTGCTAACAAATTACAGCAAAAGCAAATGTTGTATTAATACCTTTTTAAGTACGGAAAAAAAAACACAATTTTGGTTACATTTTTAATACATCTGGTGCTTTACAATACAAATTTGATTGGTGTCTAAAAGAGAATTACAAAGTAGGTGATAGTTCCCTGACGTCCAAATTGCTCCGTTTTGTCTATTAGGATGGTCGGGGAACCAGACTAATAGAACAGATTTGTTTTTCTCTGTTTTTCCAACATCTACATGTACATGTGTATGCACACACAACTTTAAACAGGTCAGTATTACAGTATTTGCTAGCATGCTATAACATACTAACCCCTAAATCCATTTATTTCTGAAAATTACAGCAAAAGCAAATGGTGTATATACATGTACATGTATACTACCTTTAAGGAGGGGAAGATCTTTTAATCAGGTAAATTTGTTTAGTTTTAAAAACTGAATACTTTTTTTCTGTAATCAAATATGCTTTATTTTGTGAATAAAGAAACTCAAGTATTTAAATAAATTTAAAAAAAACTAGACATACGTTTGTTTTAGAACAAACGTGCGGTGTTCGGGGGTTTCTTTTTGGTGCTCGGGGAAATGTGGTTTATGCTTCAAACAAGAGTGAGAACGATGTTCGTAACTTCTGATGTTCAAATATGAAAACCTGAAATATCATACTTCATAGGATATGACGTTTCTAATGTGCATTTTTTTAGGTTTTCTGCTTGTAAATTGACATCTGATGACGTCATCGTGACGTCATTGTATTTTTGAACATCTTTAACAGAGTGTGCATGTATATATCAAGTCTGAACTTTATATGAAGGTTGCATGTTGATAACAGAAAGAGAAAAGAAGAAAAAAATTAACGATTATCGGCGATGGGTCATTTGGGAGACATTGCCATAGACTCGTACAAAATGTTTTCAACTTTCATGAAGCCTAACTCTACTTTCCCTTATTCTACCCCAACGAATGTTGGTATATTTATGTTTTGGACTATTCTCTATCGATTTAACTCACTGTCAAAAGTAAAATGTTGCCTCTAAATAGGAGCTGTGACATTAGGGAGACATTGAAATGTCTGACTAATGTTCAACAGGTTTAATTCATAGAATAATAATCACATAACAATATGATGAGGGTGTTATTGACACGTGTGGAACCCCGGACGGAGATCAACAGTATGGGAAATGTGCGGCTTTCTGACTAATCAGCAAATGAATTTTCTTATTACGTAACGTCACATTGCAATGCTGCCAACAACAGCCTCATAGAAAAAATATCAAAGGGAGGGCGCTAGACCGACCTAATGGTCCCGAACTGCACGACGCTGATGCACGTTCTATGAGGGGTTGGCGGGTCGTCGAAGTGACATTGCAAGAGCGCCGTAGGGAATGTTCAAGTACACATCCGGCAAGAAATGTACACCAAGGTTTAGTATGGAGGACGAAAAGTGGCCATCTGCTTTCCAGCTATTAAACAGATTTAACGTTTTTGTAAAATTAATTTTTCGACTTTTCTACTTTTCTGCCGTACGTAATGTTTAAGTTCGCTTATTACCAATAAATACAAAGAAGTTTGAGATCTACTTTTGTTCTGCCATTTATGTCCGCATTATATTTGTATTCATGTTACTCATCCGTAAATTGCTAACAGTGTCCCTGCATCATCCGTTGACTTTGAGTTTCCGATGATCCCAGACGTAGAGGTCAAATAAATAAGATCTATCTGACGTTCAATTATGAAAACCTGAAATATCATACTTCTGCTTGTGAATTGACACATCATAACGTCATTACATTTTTGCACATCTTCAATAGAGTGTGCATGTATGTACAAAGTTTAAACTTGATATGATGTTGCATGTTGTTATACAGTTCTGGGGAATAAAGAGAGAAAGAGACAAGAAGAAAAACAATTCATACAATTATTGAACAATATGATAAGGCTATTATTTATCGACACTTGCGGAGCCCGGGATTTAGATCAAAATTATGGGAAATGTACGGCTTGCTACTCAATCAGCAAATGAATGTTCTCATAGCATCATGTCCCATTCCAATGCTACCCTAACAGCCTCATGGGAAAAAATACCAAAAAGAGGGTGCTGGACCGACCTGACGGTCATGCAGTTCGAGACCGTTAGGTAGTTCTAGCGCCCTCTCTTGAGTATTTTTTTCCACGAGGCACTACGCTAACGCACGTTTTATGAGGTAGTTGGTGGGTGGTCGAAGTGACAATTCAAGGGTGCCGTGGGGAATGTTCAAGTGCGCTGATTGCCAAGAAACACAAGGAAGTTTGAGACCTACTTTTCTCTGCCATTTGACTATAGCTCTTAGGGTTGATTTTTCAGAATTGTTCCAATGATAAAGGCTCTTTTCATTGCTATTTCCGGTCTGATGACGTCATCAATCAGATCATGCACACATGTGTCTGCCCGAGGGTCATTATTATATAACCCATGAAGTGTAAATCGCAAACTTCGCCAAAGACATTGAATGAACATGCATTTTGGAGATATTTCATGACGTCATCGGTAACATTTTTTACATCTTTCTCTAATGTCGAATTATAAGGTACTTCCGGTTTTGACCGGAAGGGAGGGTCACGTGATTTTGCACGTAATATAAAAAATGAAGACCCTGGATTATCTCTCATGGTTGATATTATATTGATTTTCAAAGGTTTCAACATCTTTTCATTGTCACTTCCGGTCTGATGACGTCATCAATCTAAGCCCTCGCACACGTGTTGCCTGCTTAAAAGTCATCATATATATCAATTATCAAGTGATTTTAATAAACTTCGCCATACACATCAACGGATTATTCATTTTAAACATTTTCCAACCTGCCGCTAGAGGGCGCTCTAACATTTTATGACGTCACCGGTAATTTGTTTGTGAAGTACAACCTAGCCAGAGACTACCATCGTTGAAAGCAAGTTCACATCTTTTTCCAATTTCAAATTATAAGGTACTTCCGGTTTGGACCGGAAGGAAGGGTCATGTGATTTTGAACGTAATATAAAAAATTAAGACCCTGGATTATTCTATCAATTCTCGTAAAAAGCAAAATCAGATCTCTCATGGTTGATTTTATATTGATTTTCAAAGATTAAATCTAGAAATATTTGATTGCTTGTAATCCGATACTTGATGACGTCATCGTGACGTCATTAACAGAAAGCTTGAGAGCTATATCAACTGTGCTATCTGAAGCAAAAATCTGGATTATATTTTTCGCCGTTGATTTTTCAGCAATTTTTGAAGGTTTCAACATCTTTTCATTGTCACTTCCGGTCTGATGACGTCATAAATCTGAGCTCTCGCACACGTGTTCCCTGCATGAAGGTCATCATATATATCAATTATAAAGTGATTTCATCAAACTTCGCCACACACATCGACTAAAAGTTTATTTTGAACATTTTTCAACCTGCCGCTAGAGGGCGCTCGAATATTTTATGACGTCACTGCACACATTTTTGAAAAGTTCAGCCAGGCCAAAGACTAACATCGCTGAAAGCAAGTTCAAATCTTTTTCCACTTTCAAATTATAAGGCACTTCCGGTTTCGACCGGAAGGAAGGGTCACGTGATTTTGCACGCACCATCAAAATTGAAGATCTAATATTATCCTATCGATTGCCGTAAAAATCAAGTTCAGGTCTTTCACGGTTGATTTTATATTGATTTTCAAAGATTAAAATTATTAATCTTTAATTGCTTGTAATCTGATACCCGATGACGTCATCATGACGTCATTACAAAAAAACACATCTTACGTTGGTTGTGTATTCATGTGTTCAATATGAACTTGATATGAGTTTGCATGTAGTCAAACGACTCCGGATAAAAATCTTCGAGAAAAAGAAAAAGTAAGAATAACAATAATAATTCTAACAAAAACAATAGGTGTTTGGGCTTAAGCCCAAACACCTAATAAAAACCCATTCATACATATATGTATTGTATTGTACGAGCACCTTTGATATCAATGGAATGTTGACCATCGTAGTCCTGGTCATGTAGTGATGTGCATACCACAAACTCAGTTGAAACGCTTTCAAAATATGAGCTTGAATGTTTAGAACGGAAAGTCAGGGGCCTACGATGTACAATGTACATGTAGTTTATAATAGGGGTGTCCCGAATATACATGTACCGAATATTTGAATACCATTCTTGTTACCAGAACGTTATACGTACCCGTAATGATCTTGATACATGTGCATGCAAAAAAGTGTCGATCGGGCGGTCCATAAAAATGAACCGGCACGGCATGCAGTTGCGGCTGACGAGTGGAAAAACTTGATTGGCGATTATCGAATATTTCGGTCAAACCCAGTTTCAAATAATCGAATACTAAATTATTCGAAAATAAACAGCCCTATTTATGTAGTTGTTGGATTTAACATGGTCCAAGCAAAATATTTGCAACAGGACTATGGATAACTAGATATCCATGAGTGTTTCACTCAACCCAAGTCCGCTCTAAAATTAACCTAAAAGAGGAAGCCGATTGAAAAAAAAATAATTAAGGGCAGATTGTGCCACTGGATGGCAATTGTCGGAATATTTCTGCAGAAATCCAAGCTGCTTTCAAAAGAGGTGTTGGCAGAAAGTCTGATATTATACTTTCATTGTAAAACAGTTTAGTAAATTTTTGGATGTACATGTATATTACATTTTTGTACATATTCTGTAATAATTGCTAAGTTGTGGTGTTTTAAACATTTGTATTTATATTTTTTTATATGTGTCTTTTTTCTGCAAGCATACATTTTCTCCCCGTAAGTTAAAAATTGTCATCACTAGTGACACTTTGTATATTACTGTGTGAAATCTGCTTATTTATACGATCGCATCCGATCAGAATTGTGTTAGGTCGTTCATGCAGACTTTTCAATCAGCGTTGCTCTGTGTAAAAAAACCAAGTGGCATGAATGGTTTTATGTAAACTTGTGAACATGCTAAAAGCTGTGGAAGCAAAGTTGGTGACAATATTTGTGACCCGCTCCAGAAAAAGGTGATATAAGTCGCGCCATGCATTTACATGTAATGGCCTTTTCAACGTTGAGAGGATGAAATTTTATGTCAAAATTCATTTTTTGTTTTTAATGACATCTTAAATATCTAAAGTTTCAGGTTTGGTGCACAACAATGTTGATTTCAGTGAATAAAGCGAAAAAAATAACCTTTTTAGAGGGTATTTTATTCCATTGCACCACCTTAGAACTAGCTATTTCAAAGCCTGTTTTCTCTGTTGTGCAATTTGAACTCCATAGAACTAATTAATATGCAAAAACGTAATAACTCCAGAACGGAAAGGGCTTTGGAGCTCTATCTTGTACCAAATGAAAGCTTACATTGCCGGCTTTCCAAACATACATAAAACTCATTTTTCATATTTTGCGACATAATATACCTTTTTCCAGAGCGGGTCACATTTCGTTGTGCCGTTTCTCGTGATGTTGTTCAGAATTTAACTTGAAGAACCACTCGGGTCTGTCAGTTAAGGGTGCTGGTATCTGGACCATTTTCGTAAGTTTATCATCGCATTTTTGTATTAAAAAAAAAAATGTTAACATGTTTGAGACAGACTTCAAATTGTGATTAATAGGATTACAAGTGAAAAGTTCCAATTACTTGATTGGAGCATTCAGAAGAAAAAAATAAATAGTGGCTAAATGTAACAACTAGAGAGAAATACGTACAGGTAGTTGTTGCTACGAAAGCTTGCGCAACATTTAGTGTCGGGGATTGCTCAGCGTTTTCCCAAAAGCATGTGGGGGAAAAAAAAAAAATAAATTGCCCGAGTAAGCCTGTGAATTTGTTCCAACAGGCTGTTGGAAAGCACTGTGAGCATACAGTGCTTCGTATACTACATGTATGTCGAGAAAGAGCAAACATCTCACTTCTAATTCAGTAAATAAAGTGCTACGTAGATAACTTTTCCGTAATTAACTCCAAAAGGGAAGTTCATTTCTTGGAAGAACCGGAGGTACATGTGACCAAAAAAAAGACATAACTTCCGATTGGCTTGATTTTGGATGAAATAAAGACTATTTTTCATGTGAGAAGTTCCCGCATCAGGATCTGTCGAAATCTAGATTCTGAGGTTGCCTGGTTTGGCCTGGACATTTTTTGGGACACCCTGTATTGTAGTTTTTGTTTCGTGTAAATAGGCAATTTTTCCCACTGAATTTACACAACACAGCTGACATGCTTTTTACGGTTTAACGGCGTTAACGCTTGTACCCTTGTGGGTAATTGAATCCAAGGTATTCTTATTGTGATAACTTTTGCTATTGTATTCCCTTTTCTGCAGTTTGTGTCTGTTCTTTTAATTTTCATGCATATTACTTCTGCCTTACAAAATTGTAATATTAAGCTTGAATTTCTTTTTAAAGATATGTTGGTTTATTTTGTTGAAATTGACTATTAAATGGTTACAATAAAACTAAGATCAGAACCTGTGTAAAATCTTTTTTTTATATGGACTCACCCCCCCCCCCACCTCCCTTCTCCCCCCCCCCCAAAAAAAAAAACAACCCAAAAATTCCCTTACTTGTTTCTTTCCATCGTGTTATGTTGCCTCCTCTCTTTGGCGGTCATTACTTGATGGCAAGTTCCCCGCAGCATTCTGGGTCCCGGTCGGCATGGCAACCACTTTCCTCATTTTAATCAGTGCTGCGTATTTGCCCGTGCCATCCCACTCGAGAAAGCGTTCCAAATTTGTCTTGTCGGTAAGGTCGGGTGCATCTATCAAGACACAGAGGGGGGGGCAAATGATGTTCTTGTCATAAGAATTACTTTTGCCAAAATTACATTGGAGACTTTCGACATGCCGGTCCTTTCTGCTACAATGTAGTTCTGAGCATGCACACAATCATGGGTACACTTTTTTTTACAAAGACACCATTATGAACGACAGAGCAATGCTGAATAGCTCTTTGAAAAATTTGAATTTGCCACACTCACTTGTAGAGCACTTTTTATTCCAAGTTGGCATAAAGGTGGATGACCGATTCGTGTGTAATCTCAAATAATGTTTACATGTACATCATTGTTTTTCAAAATGTTGTTCATAAAAAAAAAGGTGTACCCATGATTGTACCCATGATTGTACCCATGATTGTACCCATGATTGTACCCATGATTGTACCCATGATTGTACCCATGATTGTACCCATGATTCTACCCATGATTCTACCCATGATTCTACCCATGATTCTACCCATGATTCTACCCATGATTCTACCCATGATTCTACCCATGATTCTACCCATGATTCTACCCATGATTCTACCCATGATTCTACCCATGATTCTACCCATGATTCTACCCATGATTCTACCCATGATTCTACCCATGATTCTACCCATGATTCTACCCATGATTCTACCCATGATTCTACCCATGATTCTACCCATGATTCTACCCATGATTCTACCCATGATTCTACCCATGATTCTACCCATGATTCTACCCATGATTCTACCCATGATTCTACCCATGATTCTACCCATGATTGTACCCATGATTCTACCCATGATTGTACCCATGATTGTACCCATGATTGTGGGGAGGGAGAGAGATGGTTCCCACAACGGAGGAGGGGTACTTGCCGCCATCCCCCCCCACCCCCCAAGCTATGCTACAATGATTCCAGAATATTGACCATTCCAAACATAATTGACAGGTTTCACAATGGCCACCAAAAAATCAAATAACACCTCTTGTAAAAGACTCACCTATCCCGCACGTTTTGAATAAATTCCTCTCTGTCTTCATGGTAGCTCTGATAACGTCTTCCCTCGCTGCATGTTGCCGTCCTTTCCTTCCCTTCATTCCCTGGATGATATCAATCTGCTCCAACTCCTCGTCAAACCGATGCAGATAGCTGAAACCGGGCAGTGGTGAATTTATTGATTTAATTCATAGACCACATACATATAAGGGCAATTAAACATCTGCATATTTGTTGACTTTAACCCCTTGAGTACGGTTTTTACGGGAGACGTCGGGCTGTCGCGGCGGCTCTGGCAGCCAAGCGAAATGGCCACAATGTGTTTGTGCAGTCAAGCGTAAGATACACAATAATCCAACAATGGATTGAAACTGCACAAACAGCGGCAAATGGCATCATTCGACCTGGTGGCACTGTTTTTTTACGCCATATGGCGTCTTCCGTACGCAAAGGGTTAAAGGTAATATACAACATTTGCAATCATCATAAAACATTACTGAATTATGAAATGCCTTAGCACATTTTTGCAAACCAATAAGTAGCACCACGAAAATGGTTTTATGCTAACAACAGAGCCTGAAAGTTCACCAGAGACCTTGAAAACACGATGTAGGAAAATTAACGTGTAAAACTTATAGTGTGTTCAATTTTTCGAATGTTAAAAGAAATTCATTGACTAAAAACTGCATTCTGGGTTTATGACTTTTGACTAGCGCCCCGAACAAAGACACTGACCATTTGGGAGATAACTCGAATCCCGCTTCTGCCAGTTTTTTTTTTCACTTTGAAAATTTATTCAAATTTATAATTTGTTTGACGAATTGTAAGTTAACCCCTTGAGTTTGGTAATTACAGTGAGGAGCCGGGGTGCCGTGTTGGCTTTGCAGCCAAGCGAAACAGACACAAAAAGCTTGTGCAGCCAAGCGTAACGAACAGAATAATCCAACAATGGATTGAAAATGCAGAAAATGGCATCTATAGACGTCATCCGGCCTGGTGACACTTTTTGTTGCGCCATATGGCGTCCTCCGTACGGAAATTCCTCAATGAGTGACACCCCACAATGTGGCTATATGGCATTCTGGGCTTATGACTTCTGACTAGCGCCCCCGAACAAAGACAACCGACAATTTGGGAGACCGCCAACATGGGGCAAGATAGCTCAGTTGGTAAAGTGCCGTAGTGTGAAATTTGGTCACTATGAAATACGGTAGTGTTACACATGCCAAGTGATCGATTATATCGATAATTGGGAGAGTTGCCGGTCACGTGAGAGGGTTTAACCAATCGGGAAGAGAAGCCCAAATTTCATGGGAGTCGGATATTCATATGACACCAGAGGTATTCCAGAGGTCACAAGTTCGAGTCCCGCTCCTGCCAGTTTTCTTTGTTCACTTTGAAAATTCAACTTAAACTTTGACTGCAACGCTGATCTGAATTGAAAGGATGCCTACCCCTCTACGAGATGGCTCAGATCTTCTCTGGTGTAGACAGTCTTCTCAATGTCGACCTTCTCTCGAAACCACTGCAGTTTGTCGACAAGGATGCCCATCTTTAAGGACGTCTCATGATGTACTCTGACAAAAGAAAGACAGAATGAAACCAAACAGGTTTAGCATCATGTCCTTCCAAGACAGATATAGAAGAAGGCCTGTTTACATGTGCTTCTATTTTTAAATCTTTCCATGACGTTTCCCAAGAATATACATGTAATTATTTATTAAAAGGAATATTTTCAACTTTTTTTTGTAATTATTATGTAAAAGGGAAAAGGGTAATTTTTTGGGACCGCACTGGAAATAAGTCTTTAAAACTTTTTTGCATTATCCCTGCTTTTTTCCACTGTATAGGGAACTCTCTGTGTTTAATTTTTAATTTACAGTTCTAGATAATTAATTAATCTGTATCATTTCTATGTGGAAATTGCAAATAAATCAAATCAAATAAAAAAAATCAAAAGTAAACACTAAACATTTTTTTGGGTCTTAACTCCAACCCCTTAGGTAACTTTACTAGAAAGTATTCTGAATCCGCCAAAATCCACCTATTTTGTCATGCACAAAAAGTTGGTTTTGGTGACTGCTCAATATGGAGGTATCCTGAATCCATCAAAATCATGCAGTACCGCTAGGCTTACAATCCTCAATCCATCAAAATCCCCCCGTTTTCAATATGGAGGTATCCTAAATCCGCCCAAATCCTCCAAAACGGGGTATGGATTTTGATAGATTCAGGTAGGTTAGAGTTAAATTGATAAATTGCAAACAAATTAAGTTTAAGTAAGTTTATTTTGATAAAAACAAATGTCATAAGCAAATGATAAACGTACAATTAAAAAAAGAAATTCTAAAAACTGCCCAACATTTTTTTTCAAAAGAATAGATCTTTTCATTTCTTTCTTATTCATGATTTTATGGTCAACACATAATACCTTCCAATTCTTTCTTTCCTCACTGCAGCTCCAGTGACTTTCATGGCTTTCCGACTGTTTGGATGAAGAATTTTGGCCCGATGGGCCTTCCCTTTTCCCGATTTTGGCTGTAAAATATGAAAAAAATAAAGGTCAATCATGTCAATGAATTGATGGGGACACAATTTAATCTTAAGACTTAACCCTAACCCCCTAGGGTGCATGCAAAATTGGAGGATTTTTGACTTTTAGGGTTAAATATTCCTTTTGGAAAGATTTTTACTTTAATACCCCAACAGCAAAATCGTGGAAAATAACCACCATTTTATGTTGAGAATAAACCTTTTCGATATGCTCAATGCATCATGGGATTGGATGACAAACAGTAAGGTATCAGAAGAGCATGCACATGTAGAATGCATGTGATTGGTCATTGACATTGTCATGGTTGTAAAATCCTATTCTGACTGGCTAATGATAGATACGATGTCATTTAATGATACATTATTACATTGTAGCTGTTCTAATTCCAGAGCAGTTGCATTCATTAGTAACTGGCACCCTGAGAGGGATTCCCCAATTATTTCTTTATTTTTATTGCCATTAAAAATTGATTTTTCTGGTTAATTAGTTTCCTTATGTTCCATGCAAAGATATGTGAAAGAGTATCTCTTAACTCATGACAGATATTTAGAATAAAATAAATAAATATTTGGACTGGTTTACAGTGCCATAGGATTGTGTATAAATACATGTTTGTTTGGCCTCCATACCCACAATGCATTGACAATTTCGAAATGGTTTACTGTATAAAGTATCGAAATCTGACGTCAGTTGCCACGGCAATGGTTACAAACACATGCAGTTTAGAATGTATTCTGGTTCCAAACATTGCATTGATTGACGTAATGACGTCATCACTTTGGTACTCTATAAACACTTGACTTGGCACAACAATTAATGTTGACTTTAGTCAGGAAATTTGCATGCAATATAGGGGAAGAAAGTTTGTGTTAGATGTTCCTGGCAGAGTGTATGGTCAATCAAAGTGGTACATGTTGATTTCTGCCTCATTAGGATTTTGCCGACATAAATCTTGAAATAACGGTTTTACCACGTTTAGGGAATCAGGTTGGTGTAGTGGTACTTTCCTCTCCTTCCACCACTGTGACCCTGGTTCGAATCCCGGCTGGGGCCAACATGTGGATTGCTTTTTCAGTCCCTACCTGATTTCATGGGTTTTCTCCAGAAATAATCTCTGGGGTTTTCCTCCCACGTCTAAAACTGTAACTTCCTTCCTCATCTTCTATCATATGGGACCCGACTGGAAATAAGTCAAAAGCCTTTCGTGGGCTAGTGATCCCGGGCTGGCTGAATGCCAAATAATAATAAATAAATAAAACGTTTAAACATCAAAGAAGTTTTGTTAATTTCCATGATTTTGACCAGTCAATGGAAAGATTTTAATTTATTACCCCCAACCAAAATCGGTCAGGAACAGCAAAATCTTGGAAAATAATTAACCCTCCTTGACAGGGTTGTTTGATTTAAATCACTCGATTTAAATCATTGATTTAAATCATGATTTAAATCACTGGAAAATAATTTTAAAAATCACTAATAAAAATCATGTTTTGATTTTTTTTATTTCTGTTATTTTGTTAATGTAAAAACAATTTCTGTTTATATTCAAACCCGATTGTCATTAACTTTAAATCGCTTATACTCGCTCTAAAGGATGTATAAGACCAGTTTCCTGAAACTGTACTATATTTATCTTGTGTACAATGCATATGATTCTGAAGTACATTGTGTGTGTAATGTACTACCTGCATGTAGGGGTGTGCATCGGAACCGGGTACCCGACCGTTCATATAAGGAACCGGTTATAGATTATGGAATCGAGTACCCGTACAACTTTACATTATGAAAAAAGGAAAGGTTTTGAATGATATTTGTTGGAAATTTTTAAAATTAAAACCCGACTACATGGGAAACCAGCACAGATTTCACGTTTATGACACTCACGAAAATTTACAACAAAGGGATTTACCAGTTGTGGTTTTTGTAGTAAGGCATGGATAAGAGCCTCGTCGAGACATAATAGCACGCCTCATCCACCATAAATACAACTGTTATAAAGCTTCAGGATAGCCGTCTTTTGTGATATGCCGGCGCATGCACAAGCCGGCACACGAAAAGGTGGAGAAGTGATCATGTTTACGAAACAGGCATGACATTTTTCAGGCTTTTGTCTGCAATAAGACTTTGAATTTTTTGAGAAAGACATTTTTACAACTTCCGGGATTGGAAGTTTTGGGTTGGGTTTATTTAACGGGTACCTGTATTTTGTTCAATTGGGCATAAATAAATTATCAAGAATTTTGAGGATTTATTTGTTGCAATTTTGAAGTAGGCGTAATGTATGTCCAGACAGTAATGTTGACCTGGATAGAACATAGACTATGCATGCAAGTTATTAAAAAAAATTCAATAAAAAGCAATATTGCTGAGAAATTCACCAGAGTTGTATTAGAGTCCCTGCAAGTCCTTTCACAAGTTCCTGCAAGTCCATCACAAGCCCTCCAGTCCTAATTCCAATCACAAGCTATTCAAATGAGCTTTTAAAACAAAGGCATTCCTTTGTCATTGTTAATCCAGTTACTTGTGACTGGCTTTATGAAAGGACTTCTGACTGGACTTGCGAAAGGACTTGTGAAAAGAATTGCAGGGACTCAAATACAACTCGGAAATTCACATTAAAAAATGGTCGTTTCTAGCCAAAAAATATCTGATATGTGCTTAATATTATTAATATTTTTTTTTACAAATAAATTGTTGCCATACACATATATAGGCCTAGGCTAATTCTGGTTCACAATAAATGTTTACATGGCCATTCATAAATAATTAATTCTGGTACAAAATAAATGGTTCATTTTGAAATATTTCTGATTAACCAATAGCCTCGTACCAATAGACACGTACATTGTACTCTTAGGAAAAAGTCGTCGGGAAGCCACGCGGTGCATTATTGCGTGCGCAGGATCTGGAGTCCAACGTCATGCCGTCGGTATTAATGATCAGTTAAGTTGAGTAGTCAGGTACCGTTTGAAAATGTATGTAAATAAAACAAGCCGAATATATATCACTGTACTGCGGGTGCTCTCCGGAATTTAATGGTGGCGTATCTAGTAATTTTGGTGGCCGTTTTAACTTTAAGGGTGAAATACTGAAATCAGATGTTTTTGTTGGGTCGTCAAACAGTTTAGATTAATTCCGAGTAGATCGCACACTTTGCCTTGGACCCTATCGCCAGATCATGTCCAAATGTTAAAAAAGGCGAAAGGGTCCAAGTTTATACTCGGACTACCATGACTACCCCCTACTTCAAAAAATGTAAGGCTCTCCGTTAGCCTTACAACGCTAGGCATTTTTGGACCCCGTAACTCAATGGGATTTGCAATACGCTCTTGTTAGGTCAGTTACAATGTTCTAGAATTCCACTTTCCCAAACGTTAATCTCCCCAGAAAGTTATCCAATCCCTCCTACAGATCTTTGAGACTTTTGCGGCACATTTGCGAAACATTGAAACGGACAATTTATTGAGAAATCAGAGTTTTTACTCACCAACCGACGTATTCAGCCAAGATGAACATGGCGTCGCACAGCTGACTAATACAGTCCACCAGACTGCGCATGCGCGTGGAGTTGTTGAAGAGATTTGGGGCTCGACCATTTTTTGAAGGGGGGGGGGTCATCTTTTCTACATCGCGCAACGGTGATGTGTGGAATGTGGATAATTTATGGCGCGCTATTATACCTAGTGTGGTTCCTTGGCCTGACAATGTTTGTTATGCCAAGACGTCTAAATTGTAGGGCAGGTAGCCACGTAGCTATTTTTAGATGATGCAACAAATCAAATTATATTAACGACTTTTCCCAAATAGGCACAACCCCTAGCTGCAGTGGCTTTAAATATAGTGATATTTGGCATTTTGTCTGATGTTGTTTTTGGCCAATGCGAGCTTTTATTTTATGCAAATCAGAAAAAAACAGAATCTGGATCGATGGTCATTATTTTGTTCACGTTGTTCATTTGAAAACCGAAGGAATGTTCAAACACTGTGTAAAGTGCGTCATGCACACATCACCGTTGCGCGATGGATATGTAGAAAAGATGACCCCCCCCCCTTCAAAAAATGGTCGAGCCCCACATCTCTTCCACAACTCCACGCGCATGCGCAGTCTGGTGGACTATGTAGTCAGCTGTGTGGTACATGTTCATCTCAGCTGAATACGTCGGTTGGTGAGTAAAAACTCTAATTTCTCAATAAATTGTCCGTTTCAATGTTCCGCAAATGTGCCGCAAAAGTCTCAAAGATCTGTAGGAGGGATTGGATAACTTTCTGGGGAGATTAACGTTTGGGAAAGTGGAATTCTAGAACATTGTAACTGACCTAACAAAAGCGTATTGCAAATCCCATTGAGTTACGGGGTCCAAAAAAGCCTAGCGTTGTAAGGCTATTAGTTACGGAGAGCCTTACATTTTTGGAAGTAACTACCCCCTAGCCTAAAAACTAGTTATGTGCCTAGGCTAGATTTTTCTCCGAATCTAGGCCTACGTCCAAGCAGTAACATGCTATAAATAAGTGCTCATACCATTTCTGAAACACCCACTGCTGGTGAAATATTTACGGAGGAAAGAGCCACAGATGTGGTAACTTTATAACGATGGTCCGCAAAGCACTGTACTGGCACACCACACACCCGTACCCGTACCCGCGATCATGGCACATGTGCGCTGCCATATTGGAACCGCTAGCTTGGTGAGAAATATATACCATGTTAGATTGTTAAAACATATTTAAAATAATATCATCCAACACCAAAACAGATCTTCACTTAATTTCTTTATTTTCATTAGAATCTTAACAAAACACTCAGGTTGCTTTTCGTAATTTGTTTCTAAATTTTATTTTTTTATATCTGCTCAAAGTTAGGGAGTTTTGCAGTCTCTACTACTTATAATTTCAATGATTTTAATTGGTGGCGCCCTTTAACAACATTGCTGATTGTTTATCAACAACAACGGTGATTGAGGTATGTATTCCTCGGTCATGTCGGTATTTTCCCGATATTACGAAGAATTTGTCCATACCTAATCAATCTTAAATAGCCGACAAATGTTTAGGATAGGTTTTGGATATCTTTCTTTTCACTTTTCTTTGGAAATTTTGCTTTATAGCTGGAAAATCTTGCCTTGGTTGGACGTGATCGATTTTGTACAACCATCATTGACAACCTGGTGGTGTGATGCTGTTCATTTGAACTTGAAGACTCATTTTCTTAATATGAAATTGTGATTAAATGGTTTTTTTCAGCACCTTCAAACGGTTCTATTTAAATTAAATGCAGTGCTAGTAGTAGCTATTGTTACGGTAGCCGTCGTTACGGAACGGCCTGTAGTTCCCCGACGTAATGATATTCAACGCCACGATGTTTGCTGTTGGAACCAGACTATCAACCAAATAGTTCTCGGACTGTATTTTCCTTTTTTTTTTAATTCTCCAAAACCACTGAAATCAAAGGGAAGAAAATTAAATCTACTTAAATAAAAATAACCATTTGATTAAAAACCTAAAACTTAAGAAATCTTTTCGAATTTTGTTTTTTTTAATCGGACAGCGCGGGAGGGATTTGATCCAGGGTCCCCGGCCATCAAAATCCGACGCCTTACCAATCGAGCTACCAAAGCGCTCTGGTAAGATGGGTAGTTGTAAATGTGATATACGTTCGCATTGTGTTTTTACCATGCCGTAACAATAGCATTTTGAAAATCGCGTTACGGCTGCCGTAAAAATAGCCTCTGCGTAAATTAAAATATCGAAATCATGATTGCTGTCTGCCTTTTATCATGTTTATTCACTGAAATAAGGCATGAATATAAAAGACAAAGGTTTGGAAGAAAATGTGAGTTTTGTAAGCATTTAAGTCAAAATAATCACACTTTACTCTCATTAATCAGGGTAAAAAAAAATCTGCTTTAAATCAAATGTTCTTTGCTTTACCGAATTCGATGGAATTCACACATGAATTAAAACATTTCTTCTGACTATCTCCACAAAACTACATCCAAAACAACTGTGGTAAATTCATTTGAAAAATTTATTAACCTTCCTAACAAGAGAAAACAGTGCGATGACACCGAACAAATAATTTTGCTTGTGGAAAACAAAAATGCTCGGTGCCACATTTTAATGTCAGTTAGTTAGGTTTTAAAATAACAGAATAACCTCTCATTGCAAATAGACCTAAGACGTAATGGTGCAATGGCTTTGTTTACACGTGCGCTTTCCTATGCTAGCCAGGTCATGATCTGCCAGACAATCGTCCCCACCTAGCTCCCATAGGAAAGCGCGACGTCATTACGTCTTGGATCTATTGAAAAACTTCATTATCGTATGACAATAGATCGATCCATAAGCCCCACCCCTTTTCACACCCGCAACTATAAAATGGACCAATATGTGCATGTCAAACAAGTCTGACTTGCGTGTTTTTACATTAGTCTCCTTATGGGGTACCAGGAAGAAAGGGTAACAATGGGGACAATGGTACCCCACGAGGGAGTCTTTAGAAATCGAGGTACCCCACAAAGTTAACGCTATGGCTTTTGAGATTTCAATGGGGACAAAGGAGAATAAAAGAAGGAAAGTAAAGTCCACAATAGAGGTGAGGATTTTGTGTGTCCACACGTGTGATCTCGAGGGGCGTAGCTTTAATACTGGATTAGTCAAGGATCAACTCGGGAAATTATATGGAAACTAGTTAGTAGTGGGTAACCAGCCTAAATACAATGGAACAAACTGGAATTGCCACACGTACACATACATGAGCAAATTTGCAAACAAGAGGAGCTATACCTTATCGCCTGCTGTTTGTGTGCACGCATGCATGAAATGCAAGGTCGGCTCCGCAGATTGTGTGTGTACCGAATTCGTCGGGTGCGCATAAACAGCAGGTGATGAGGTATTGCTCCTCTTGTTTGCAAAGTTGCCATATATCATAGCGCCTACCTTGGGCTACTTCAGAACATTTAAACATCACTTGTTCATCTCTTCCTCTCCCAGCCACTCATCAGTGTAAAATCCCTCTAGCATCAACAATGGCCAACATCAATTTAACCCAGCTTGGCATCGTGATAATCTTGACGGCGTTAGCTATCTTGTATCAGCTAGAACTAGACTATGATCCACTAATCGTTCAGCGAAGTGCCGTGGTGGCAAGATCTCCCGATGACGTTTTCAAGTTCATGAAAGATGTACTCGAATACCCAAAGGTAAATATTAACCTGCTGAATATGGACGACGGCCATAGCCATGGTTTGAAAAAAGACCACCTGGCTGGTTGTTGTGTATAAGCGCATTCCTGCACGTACTCAATCCATTCATGTTTAAACTATATTGTTCTTGATTGGGAGTGTACTGAATAGATAGAGCTTTTTCGAACAAAGTTTTCATTCACACGAAAGGGGGTGCTCCAAGTGCGATGAATAGGACCACTCGATTCAGCACGGTGCCTATTGGTTGCATTTACGCTTGGCTGCACAGCCCGGTCTTGGAATACCAGCCCCCATCAATAACAGCCAGACACAAAGGGTTAAAATAACACAAATGTTTCGGACGCCTGAAATATTTTTGTCAATTCTGAGGGACTGTATGAAACCTTTGTAAAAAACCTAAAATGTTCCACATCGCCATCTCTGATTGTCATACATTAAATGTAGTATATACCATTTGCTTTTGCGGTAATTTTCAGAAATAGATGGAGTTAGTATTTTATAGCATGCTAGCAAATACTGTAACACTGACCTGTTTAAAGTTGTGTGTGCATAGATGCTGGGAAAACAGAGGAAAAATTATGTTCTAGTAGTCTGGTTCCCTGAACATAGCTTAGACAAAACGGAGCAATTTATAGAAGTCAGGGAATTATCAGGTCGGGAAACTAGGCTATTTCCAACGATTGTCGGCCGACAATCATTGGAAAACTGTATAAATTTCCACTATTTTTGAAAATGAAAGCACACCAAGTGCCATGATTTCACAGGATGCTTGAGACTGCTATTTACTTAGTCTAGTACGGTATTTCGTAGTAATTCAGTAGTTTTGTTTTTTTATGTTTGCAAATGTTGTATACCACCTTTAAGTGTAGCTTGGCTTGCTTTCAAAATTGACTCTGCAGATTCTATGTGTATTCTGTGATTGCTACAAACAAGCTACCATTAATCTGCAGAAGGGTGCGTTTGTTATGTTTCATTTTATGGTTACCTGGCAAGGTTTTCGGTAACACCAGGTGAAATTTATCTCTTGAGTTGTGTGGTTCTTATAAGAACCTTTTTGGACCTTTTGAACAGTGTGATCTGTTCGTCATCAGGAGGCCTACAGAGCATGCCGTTCAAGACGTCGAGCTAAAAAACAACCGGTTCTTCTCAGAACCACACAACTTAAAAGAGATAAATTTCCCATACTTCGTTCATGTCCATCATGCAAACCTGCAAAGTCTCAGCCAGGTTTTGTTTAACTTTTTACAGACTGTCACTATGCAGAAATCTGCAGATGTTCATGAAGGCATACCTATGACCAGGGGTGTGGTCGAGTCCATCACAAGTCCCTGCAAGTCCGCTTTGACAAAGGCATTCCTTTGTCATTGTTCATCCAGTTACTTGTGAGGACTCGACTACAACTCTGCCTGTTACCTTTGTAAAATAGAGCTCAAGAACAAATGTTTACCTGTGCAAGATAAGGTCAGGCCAGACCAGGCCGTGAATTCTTTTTTCCCAAACGACGGACTGTTGAGCACTCTCTACAATACTTTTAATATACGTACGCATATATTATAGGAATATAATACAATGAATTCTCGCCATCAGCCAAGCATTCCGATGGCTCAGTCGATACGGTGCAAGGCTTAGAGATTGGAGATAGTGGGTTCGAAACCTCAACGTTTTTTTAAAGTCCATTTTTTTCCTTCAAATTTCCAGCTTGAGAGGATTTTCTTTTAAGGGAAATAAAGTCTGAAATTTCATTAGGTTCGAATTCATTTTTTTTCCTTCTAATTCTTGGCTTCGGAGGATTTTTTTTTAAAGAGAAGTAAAGTCCGAAATCTCATAGCGTTCATCCCATTCGGATGTCGTTTGGGAAAAACAATTCGCAGCCAGGGCAGATCGGACGATAACAATAACCGTTTGATTCTGTTTGACCACAGTGGACTGGCCTCATCCAACATGTTGAACCACTGGACAACTCCGCGTTCGGCATCGGTAAATCCTTCTACATACACATGAAGGTCCCCACCGGATTGAACCGGTACCACACTCTTGTCCGGTCGTACACGCCGAACAGTGTTCTGGTGTTCGACATGGATATGGACCTGCTACGACCATTCATAGTCATTGAAGTTGTCCAGGACACAAAGCCAGGTGTAGCCAAGGCTACGATGAGCATCTACTCTCGAAGGAGGAGTTATCTTTTTAAGGTGAGGATATTTTGCCCTGTACTCTGATGATATCTTTAATAAATTATCTTGTGCAGGGCTCAGATTTTTAAGGAAAATTAAGTACATATCCACACAACTTGGGGTATCCTGGGCATGGTATCCAAAAGATTAAAACTGCATTAACCCATGGCCCTGCCAAATCCAACAGCAAATTTTGTATCCAACAAAATACAACATGTATTTCTAGAAGCCCTGGCAAATCTAACAAAATCCAACTGAAATTGTACTGCAAGTCTGCTTCCACATTCCTATAAATACAACAGCATCCAACAGGTATATTTAGCTTCCACCCTGCTAAATACATGTACAACAATATTCAACCCACCATGTAGTTTGTGTTGACTTCTAATAGTAAAAGCAAATTGCAACAGATTTGTTACCACTGTTGGATTTTGTTGGACATTTTTAGGCCAAGACAACTGCCAGTGACTATTATTTCATCATTTTCATTTGCAGAGTATCATTCTGCCGCTGTCGAGGCTTGTGATTACCGGCCACCTCCAGGCAGCGCTGTTTCACATGAAACTACTCATACAGCAATGATCACTGATGACGAAGACTTGTATTCTGTGGTAGTCTGCAGAATGCTGGTCATCATGGACGAATAATAGTGGCTGATGAGCCCTACAACAGTACACTTTACTGCCGTTGAATCTTTCCATACATTTGCATGTTATACCAGTGGTTATGAATGAGATTCGTATTCTCTGGTAGTCTGCAGAATGTTGGGCGAATCATTGTGCCTGAGCCCTTGAACAGCACTCTTAACTGCCGTTGAATCTTTCCATACATGCAGTGGTTATGAATGAGATTCGTATTCTGTGGTAGTCTACAGAATGTTGGTCATAATGGGCGAATAGTGCCTGATGAGCCCTTGAATCTTTTTATACATATGTATGTTATACCAGTGAATGAGATTCGTATTCTGTGGTAGTCTGCAAAATGTTGGTCATAATGGGCGAATAGTGCCTGATGAGCCCTTTAACACCACACTTCACTACCGTTGAATCTTTCCGTACGTATGTACATGTATGAATGAGATTCGTATTCTGTGGAAGTCTGCAGAATGTAACACTATAGAGTACCGAAGTCTGACGTCAGTTGCCACGGCAACTGGTTCCAAACACATGCAGTTTAGAATGTATTCTGGTTCCAAACATTGCATTGAGTGATGTCATCACTCTATGAACCCCTTGGATGTGATTTCCTATTCAGAATGGACAGGAGGATTAAGAGAATGTGATTTTAACAATGAGGGTCCAAAATCACATCCAGAGTCTAGAATCACAATGCGGTTTAAGCTGTTAAACCCAGAAGTCACAATGTACTCTTTGTCAGGGTGGAATAATAGTTCACAGGCTTCAGATGTGATTTTAAATAGAGTAGGATGTGATTTTGGATCCTCTTAATCCTCATGTCCATTTTAAATAGGATATCACATCCAAGGGATTCAGTGTAAGAGTAGGTTATATATCAGCCCAAGTCCTTGAATAAGATGCTTTTCATTTGTGGTACAGGGAGTGTCTCAATGTCCGAAAGCTTAGAATATTCCCAACTGGAATAAAAGCATCTCAGGGGTGAGATGTGAGGAAAATGAATAACCCACAAAAGTATTAGGAGGCATTTGAATTGTATGAAAATGCACAAGAAAACTGCATTTTCTACCAAAAGATACGGTTCAAAATTGCAAAGCATAGGTTCTTTAGAATTAAAAGAAGACTGTTTCAGGTTGCAGAGGTCATTTTGGAAGAATAAAAACAATTTAAGGCAGGCGTGAGATTCGAGAAAAAAATGAAAAATTCCACGAATTTTGTTTTGAGGAATTTAATCTGCATGGCATCACCGAAAAATGCATTACAAAACTGCACCTTCCAGAAAAAAACTAGGGCCATTAGAATTAAAAGAAGGCTGTTTCATGTTAAGAGATCATTTTGCAATGACAGAAACAATTTGAGGATAACAACAAAAAATCATCCAGAAATCTGGAAGACGTCTCACCCCCCTGATTCAATAGGGAGAACATTTTGAGAAGCTCGCCAAGACTCGAGGAGAACTTTTAGTGCAATGTACAGGTGTAATTTTTCTTTTCTACCTTTTTATTTAACGTATCCAAGTTGATGCAAAATATATCTTCTCTACTTGTGAACTTAATGTGTACATATTCAGTTTTTAGAGCTGTTCCTTTTCGAATAATTTAGTATTTGATTATTCGAAACGGGGTATGACTGAATATTCAAATATTCGATACTGGTACTCGCCGATCAAGTTTTTCACGGGTCGATCAGCTGCAACTGAATGCTGCGCCGGTAAAAAGTTGTACACAATTACTGCATTTTTTGCAGTAGATTATTTATAAGCATCAAGGATTTTACGGACGGGAATAATAAACCTCTGTCCACAAAAAGTTACCGTCGACAAAAATGCAGTATCGTAACTTTTTTTATTAAAATAGCACCTGAATAAATAATATAGCATCGAATATTCGAAATATTCAGGACAGCCCTATTAGTTTTTATACAACACAATCCTGTGCAATTTTAGAAACTTTTAAACTCTGTTTAGTAAATAAATGAAAGCAGTGTACATGTACTTGAAATTTTGTTACTCATGTTTGTCGGATTAATTTTAAATTGTTGAGCAAACACAGTGAACTACTTGTAGTGAACCAAACGCTATTGTTATGGTAATTGAATACTCTGGCATCACCGAAGACGCACCAAACACACTGCTGGCAGTATGAGTACATCAATGTATGGAATGGTTGTGATCGATAGAGACAGCTTGAAAGCACCTCATCAGTATGGACGCATGGCGCTGTATGTCCAGATTGCAAAATGGCAATGTGGTGGCTCCCTATAAATTATGGCTGGCAGTCAACGTGTTACACAATAATATGAATTAGAAATCTTCAATAGAATACGGATGCCAGAAAACCACATATTTCGAGACACCAGGTTTTTTTTGTTGTATCATCAAATTAAGAAGTTAAACTTTTTTGGAGTCACTACAAAAAAGAATGGCTCTAAATCCATCTAAATTTGAAGCGTAATATACAATAATTGATGCATAGAATCTTTTCTGTAGAAATCTTCAAAAAGACCTGCTCAACAAAAGAAAGTGAATTGCTTACACACAACGAGAAGCTCAAGTATACAAATGTACTGATAACAACAGCATTTTTCTTTATAACCAACTCCCACCCCCCCCCCCCCCCCCCCCCCCAAAAAAAATAATAAAGGTAATGCCAACTGCTTCTGACCAGTTTCCCTCCAGGTTCTACTGAAAAAAATTAATTTGCTATTCGACTAGAAAGTCCATAAAACTGCAACTTACCGTCATCATCAGGCATGGCTGTGAACTTACTTTCTTTTCTGTTTTTTTTCTGTTTGGGGGGGGGGGGGGGCGCAAATTTGGAATGTAATCAAGTTTTCAGAACCTAATTATTGACAATTTTAGAAACTTTTGAAATGTTGGGAGTTTCAAATGATTTTTATTTTTTCAGTGATCCCCTCCGGCCTAAAAAATAGCAAATACAGTTTGGAGGCTCTCATAGCCCCTTGTACAGCCACACCTCCATAAGGTTGTTTCACGTCTCAATTTGCACATGTGCAGTAGAGCGCCCTCTGTAGGCCGCACTAACTTCAGAGGGGAACAACATACCCATCATGCAGTTTGTTCTCAGCTGCGGCACGGCATTTAACCCCTTGCATACGGATGATGCCAAATGGCACAAACAAACAAACCAGTGCCACCAGGCTGGATGACACCTATAGCCGCTATTTGTGCAGTTTCAATCCATTGTTGGGTTATTGTGTATGTTACGCTTGACTGCAAAAGCCGATGCGACACCCCGGCGCCTCCTGTAAATAACCGTACTCATCAAGGGGTTAAGATGGCCTCAGAATGTGAAACTCCCTTTATTCTCTCCATTGTGAGCAGTATACGCTTTAGGGGTGTGCATATACGGGTAGTAAAAGAGCCTGGTACCCGATTGAAAAAAAATACGGGTACCCGGGTACCCGTTAAAGAAACCCAACCCAAAACTTCCAATCCCGGAAGTTGCAATAATGTCTTTCTCTGAGATTCAAAAGTCTGAAAAATCTCATGCCTGTCTGGTAAACATGATCACTACTCCGCCATTCCGGCACGTGCATGCGCCGGCATATCACAAAAGACACAAGCTTTATACAGTTGTATTTATAGTGGAATGAGGCATGCTATTACACATGTCTCGTCGAGGCTCTTTATCCATACCCAGACTACAAAAACCACAATCGGTAAATTCCCTATATTGTCAATTTTCGTAGGTGTCATAAACATGAAATCTGTGCTGGTTCCCCATGTAGTCGTGTTTTAATTTTGAAAATTCTAGACAAATAACATTCAAAACCTTTCCTTTTTCATTTTCTGGGAAGTTACTGTGCTATAATGTCAAGTTGTACAGGTACTCGATTCCATAATCTGGAACCGGTTCCTGACATGAACGGTCGGGTACTCGGTTCTGCTACACAACCCCTAATACGCTTGCCTCTACCGTCTTCCAAACAAACTGTTCCCTTTCGCTTTCTTGGTCGCCAACCCGCTACCCCCACCGATCTTCTCCGTCTTGGCCGATCCGCCGAACCAACTCGGAAGCTTCCGTTTATTCCCACTCTGATCCAAGGACTGACTGCCGGTGCCCATCCCGGAATGATAAGAAGAGCTTTTGCTCATCGTTGGGCTGGAGGCGGGGCAAGGTCTCGTTCCGATTGTCGGCACGGGCCTTTGGGCAGTCGAGGGTGGGTGATGTTCCCGTAGAGGTGACTGATGATAGGGCTGTTGGAAATCAAAACCGGTTGAAATATTCGGATGTGACGAGTCTTCAGGATATTTTTGACTTGCATGAGAAAAGGCAAATACATGTATGTGACCTGGCAGCACAAAATGAGAATAAAGTCACACTGTGGTTTTCTGAGTTTTTCACTGAAAAGTCAATTTGGGGATTTTTAACAACTGTGTATTTGAAAAACCCTATTCCACCATATCCCAAAGTTTTTAAACTAAATCTCTTCTCGAAATATTTTTGGGGGAGATTTCATTGTTGAACTCGGGTTAAAGTGTGCACAGATCACAAACTTTGAGCTTCATATTCTCAAAACAAGGGGTCAAGACTCTGACAACTCCAAAAGGTTGTATCGGGGGCTAGGAATGAGATACCACAATGCACAATATATCAAATTAAAGCTCTTAACCCCTTGCGTACGGATGATGGAATTTGGCGCAAAAAAAAACAGTGCCACCAGGCCGGATGACGCAATTGGCCGCTGTTTGTGCAGTTTCAATCCATTGTTGGATTAAACAGTGCCACCAGGCCGGATGACGCCATTGGCCACTGTTTGTGCAGTTTCAATCCATTGTTAGATTATTGTGTATAGGTTACGCTTGACTGCACAAACACATTGTAGCGGTTCGCTTGGCTGCTAGAGCCGCCGCGGCATCCCGACGTCTCCCGTAAAATACCGTACTCAAGGGGTTAACCTGTACTTTCAGAAAAATACCATAATCTTGACGCTACTTACTGCCGTCTGTGAAAAGAGAGGTCTGAAGGAACTGCTAGACTGGCTACTGTCGGTCTCGTCCTCACCGGCCAACATGGGCATGCCGTACTGGACTTGCAGTATTGCCAAGACCACCTTGATCTGGTACCAGTCTACTTTGTCTGGGAGGAGTTTTTTGATTGGGGACAGCCGGCTGATGTCTACAAGTTAAATCCAAATGTTATTTGTGAACATGTATACATTTATAAATACCTAAGACAGTTTACCCGTTCCTATTGGTTGAGACCCCATCATGTGGGCGGTTTTAAACGGCTTATAAAACACCAACCGGTTCTTAAACACTTTTTCCAGTGTCACATGAAATTTAGACACCTATGGAATCTGGTCCCTTTTCATTGGTTGAACACTCGCGCGACTAGTCACTTTCCTAATTACGCAAGCGCAATACTACCGATGAGTCCGTATTTAGAGTCCATAAATTCACACTACACCGGCACTGCTGCGTCACGCACGCATCAATTTCCATATTGGAAATTTGTAGCACTACTCTGCGTGAGGCACTAACCATTAAATAGCTAAAAGGGGTGTTTTACAAAAACAAGGTTAAATTATTTAACAAAATTAATTGCAAATTTATCATTTTCGGAGGTTTTGGCTGGATGACACAAAAAGGTATTTTATGAATGGGATTTTTGGCTCGGGTCGATATCAAGCGTCCAGGCCCCAAGGCCGTTTTAACCGTGCTTGTTTAAAACCGGCCCAGCACATATTTATTCCCTTATTATTTTGTTTTGTTTTATTTTTTTTGTAGAGTGGGGGGGGGGGACTTTTAGTTCCCCTGCCATATTTTGTTTTAAAGAATTTTAATAATATACCACTACTTACACACCCACCCCTGACTTTTTGAACTTTTATTTTACAAATGGAAAAAAAAATTAGTCCACCTTTTAAAAATATTCTAAACTAAACCCCCTCCCAACACCCCTTGCAACCCCAAACCTGGATTTTACAGCAAAAACACGGTATACTTGGTTTTTTTTTCTTCACTTTAAATGAATTAGAAAATCACTATTCTGTGATGCGATCAAGCAAAATCAGTCGGAACTCGGCAATCCTTGTTTTGAGATATGGGCCAAAATATGTTCGTAGTGGAACAAAATAAAAATTGACATTTTTACAAAAACAGAAGGGAAAAACATTCTTGTTTCACATAAAAATATGACATGTATTATAAATGTGCTAAAATGACTCAATTAAAGTACTGTAACTTTAAACTTGATTTTCTCAGTTTCTTTCTTTTTAATGTGCCGGTATTCAAATAGTTGTAACTTTTTAACCAAAGGTCGTATTCACATCGGGTTTTTCACTAATATGGAGCTTGAAGTACGCTACAAATGAATATGTAAAAATCCCAAAATTGACGAGGGCCTACTTCAGACTGATTTTGCTTGATCGCATCACATTTTATGAACTTCATGGCGTGTCTGCTATACAGAGGGGGGAATAAAAATTCAGAATGTTGAGATTCTATTTTCATTTTACGGGAACAGGTCAACATTGCTCCTTTAAAAATAAGGGCGGATAAAGGTTAGAATTTGGAAGATAGCAAAAAGATAATGAGTTTTACAATATCACCTGAGTTGATGGGCAGTGCTCTAACAACATCTTCTATCTGTTTGTGAAGGGCCGGACTGATGCCAACTGTGGGGAAAATAAATGAATTCTTCGGTCAAACTGTGACCCGAACCAACCCAACAAAATAAGTCACAAGTCGACAGAGTTACTTGATTTTCTCAGTTTCTTTCTTTTGAATGTGCCGGTGTTCAAATAGTTGTAACTTTTTCCTGGTATGCCAAGTACGGGCTGTGCAGCCAAGCGTAAACGCAAACAATAGGCACCACACTGAATAAAGTGGTCCTGTATATTCATCGCACCTGGAGCCCCCTTTTGTGTGAATGAAAGCTTTGTTTTTTAAAAAGGTCCATATATTCATTACACTACACCCATTCAAGAACAATATAGTTAAAAAATGAATGGATCGAGTACGTGCAGGAATGTGCGCATAAACAACAAACAGCCAGGTGGTCTTTTTCGAACCGCGACTATGGCCGTCGTTCGTATTCAAAAGGCTAACTTACTTCTGCCTAAGTTGACGGGATAGCCAGCCTTGATGGCCTCGGCAAGATGGCCGCCCACAGTCGTCTCTTTCAAGTTTCTCTCCTTAGCGACTTGAGCCTGTAAGGACATACAATTCACTAGCACAGACAATTTCACAGAAATGAGATTCACACCAGAGACCACTGAAATGCGGTTCAAGCGCTCAGACGACTGAGCTACGATTAACTTCCTAGGGGCCGTCGTCCGTATTCAAGAGGTCAATGAGCCAACTTGAAGGGCCACACCCCTCCCACGTCATAAAACGATAAGATAAACAGTCCTTAATTGCACCATTATTGGGTCATTCCGTGTCGGATCACCTAATGGGTTAAACCCGACCCTCTTCAAATTGGCTAAAATTTGGTACGTGGGGTAATTGAGGCTGAAAAAGCTGAAATTTCAAGTTTCAGCTGAGCCCCATCGGACCAATGGTTTTTGCACTATGACACCCTTTTTTGGGCGATTTTGGCCAAAATGGGTGCACCCACGTACCAATTTTCAAATGACGATATCTCTGTAACCAGTAGGCCATATCCGTTGATATTGGTGTTTTTGGAAAGGTAATTTCATAAGCAATCAAAATTTGCCATTATTTTTTTATGTAGGAGTAATTACAGGTTTGATGACCTTTTGACCTTTACTTTGACCTTGAATTTGACCTTGTGGATCACATGACCTTGAGACGAACTTGGGTGAAAATTACACCCCAATATGTTTTCTACACAATATCAAAAAGGTACAAGTATAATATTTTTTGTTTCCTAGAGCTAGAAGCTCTTTTCAGAGTTGGCATACTTGATGCAAAAATGTTATATCCATATGCAATTTACTATGATATTTACGTATACATAGATTTATTTTCAAAGTGAACAAAGAAACTGCCAGGAGTGGGATTCGAACCTGCGACCTCCGGGTTACCGTACCGGCGCTCTACCCACTGAGCTATCTTGCCCTATGTTGGCGGTCTCCCAAACTGTCAGTATCTTTGATCTGGTGGGCGCTAGTCAGAAGTCATAGATTTATAGTAAATTGCATAGGGTCGGGTTTAAATTTCCATTTTTTGGGGGGAGTGAATTGACACGGAATGACCCGATTCCTAATTCGTTGATTAATCAACAACGTACCATAGACATGTTCTTCTCATGGAATAAATCGTAGCTTTCCCTGACAGTCTCAGACATTTGATGGACGATACTACTCCTCTGGAACACCACACCTTGAGAACCCTTGTTGAGAAAAATAGCAAACGGACAAAAAAAAAATCATCAATAAAAACAAGAAAAGGAAATTTGGACATATGTGACCCACTCTGCAAAAGGGCAGTTATGTTGCAAAATTTGAAAATAGTGTTATAGCTGGAAAGGCCATTTTATAAGCTTTCATGTGGTATATGTCTAAAGGCCTGTAGCATTTTGCATTCGTGAGATATTTGGAAATTTGCATGTTTGTTTTCAGGAATTTCTTGAAATGACTTAAGGAGAAACAATCCATTTAAAAAAAACAAAAATCAAAGCAATAGATTGAAGCACTTGACACAAACGCATTCTTTTTCCAACTTTATTCACTGAAATCAAAGATTTTGGTTATGAACTAGAATAATATAGGTATCAAAAATTCCAAAAAATCCCTCTCTGAAAAATCACTTGTTTGAAGAATTGTTCACCATCTTCACACAGAACGGCCCATTATGCATTTTTGCAGAGCGGGTCACATATTACCAGTGCGGGTTTTTTTACCAAAACAAAAAAAAATTGATTTTGGCATGTTAACATTTGCAAATCTGAAAACCCCTTTTCTACCACATTCCAAAGTTTGGGGCGATTTTATTTTTGCACTGAGACTATATATAGCTCACACAGTTCACTGATTTTGAGCTTTATTTTCTCAAAAACAAGTTTCAAAAGGTTCTAAAGCTAGGAAGAAGCTCCTTCACACAATAATGAAAGTAAAGTTTATAACTTGTACCGGTGAGCGTTAATTGTTTGATGCTTTGCATGGTGGAAGTGTGAAGTACAGTGGTGTGCAAAATTATTCGAACACTTGACATATCTGAAGAAATTGATATTTAATGCCTTACTATGCCTGCTTTACATTTTTTCACCTGTATTAAATAGAAAAGGTAATTGTTGTGAGCATACATGTAGCTCACATTAGTATCTGCCAGTCCTACCATCTTTTTTTATCAAACTTTACTCTAATATTTGGCACATCTTTCGGGCATAGTGTCTATATATTTCTTGAGAGTTTCAACACTAATGCTGTTCCAATTTTTCTGACTTTCTCATTTTTTTTCAGGTACCTGACTGTCTGAGATATCAGCAGGGGCCGCAGTAGGAAAGTTGTCAATTTTCAAGTCGTTCTCTTTACAGTACTCTCGGATAGCTTCGATGAACCTCAAGCCAAACTTCTCCGCTCTGGCCTCAGCGATGCCGTCGACTCTGAGCAGCGACTGCTTGGTGCCCGGCCTTGTAGAAAAAAAGCAATCCCGGCGTTCAAAATAGGGGTGTGTATTTATAGGTAAAATCACAGAAATCCACGAAAAAATCCACGAAAAATCTACGAGGACCCCAGGTCAACATATAGTTTGTATTTGCCTAAAGGCACCCCCTTAAAATCCCCATTTTTATTGATCTATATCCACCATTACATGTAAAAACACCTTTAGGACAACACCTCAGGAATTCCAGATTGCAAAAGAGATTCTTTACAAATTCTAAAAATCCTGAAATCAGGAAAAATCCTGACAAATCTCCCCACTGATGTAAGGAGTCGCGTCCACCTTGCAAACTGAGCCGCTTCACGAGCTTTAATACTAGACAGAAAGACAAACACCCCGACTGACAAGCTGCCTTACCTGATAATGGCAAGGTCATGAAGGTTTTTATTATTAGCCACCATGTACGGAGCCGCACCCATCTCAGATGCTAGACTGTTCCTAAGGCTCATCAGCTTCGAGTACAGCATACCCTGAAAAAGAAAAAAAAATGAGATCACAATGTCCAATCACTTTTTTTCCCTCACAATGGAAGACTTTTGAGATGCTGGTGGCTGCAGACATACCGGTCCTTTTTGCTTGTTCTGCACATGCACGCGTAGTTCTGAGCATGTGCAGCTAGTCCTGCGCATGCACATGACTAGTGAGAACAACGCAACAGGACCGGTATGTCTCCTGCCACCACCATTTGAACATCCTAGGCATTCATTTGGGGTAAAGACCTGTGTGCTACGAAATACTACTTAGTATCCTGTAGCACCGAGTCTCTCTGTCTTTGATGATTGAGTGTATCATGACAGCAGTCAAGATACTTGCAACGAGAGAGTACTACTTCTATGTAACACAATTATATTTGTGTCACTGAATTGGATGGCTAAGATAAAAAATTATATCATATCTGAAAACCAGCAGTTCGTGCTTTGTTTCTGCCTTAGATGAAAACACATTTTGCCTCCAACCCCAGCTACAAAGAGTAGTACTACATATTACTACGTACTTTATTTAGGGGGAAGTATCATACTAAAAATTACTACAAGCATTGTACACATATGGGTGAGACTACTGCATACTACAGTTTACTACTTGTAGTATTTTGTAGCTTTATGTGAGGTTAGGGTTAAAGTAAAGTTTTTCTAAAAAAGATGATGTTGATTGCTGAGAGAAGTCTGCGTTATTTTTTAGTTTTATGTAGATTGCGTATTGTAAAATATAACGGCCAATTATTTCTGCCATGAAATAGCAAAAAAGTGACTTTTGAGAGCTTTTTTTATCAAGTCCCTTCGAGCCTGCTGGTACCATTTGTCTAAAAGTCGTCGCTGCGGGCAGCAAACAAATATGACGTCATAGGGCGTACCCCCTTTTGTGCCTAGTGCTAGGCACAAAAGGGGAGTTCGTCTGATGGGCTATGCTGTGCTAGAGGGGACTTGATAAAAGTAGCTCTCAAAAGTCACTTTTTTGTTATTTCATGGCAGAAATAATTGGCTGTTTTATTTTACAATACGCAATCTACATAAACTACAAAATGACGCAGACTTCTCTCAGCAATCAACATCATCTTTAACTTTTCATGGATGTAAATTCTGTAAACTCTAAGCCCAGAATTCCTTCACCATTGCTTTAAAACTTTTTCTTTCAAGAACCATCAAACCTGATACAGAATTGTGGTATATGCACCATCCAACAAAAGAAGATTTTGGTCTTGATGATGTGCCCTTGCCTGTAAAGTAAAGTCCTGGGTAGTCTAATGAAGCAACGTCCAGGCACATGGCCAAAGAGACAGTGTAGGTGACAGACATATAGATACACAGACAGAAAGATAGACAGAGAGACCAACCTGAAGTTGCTGTTCTTTAGGATCCACCTTGGGTTGGGCAGCCTCCAGACTTGGCCCTGGGCCCACGTCACCGTACGACACCTGCTTCCAATTGTTGGCTTGGACAGATGGGAGGATCTGTGGCCCAGTGCGTTGTGGGAGCACCGTGGGTTTCAGGATCTCCTTTTCAAATGACAACATCTCCTGGAAGTTTAGAAATCAGTAAACACAGTCAAGACAGACCCAACCTGGGCAACACAGTCAACACAGACCGACCCAGCTGATACAGTTGCCATGGTCAACACTAGGCGTGGGTGACTAGTCGACTAGTCGCGACTATCAATTGGCATTGGCAGTCGCGACTATCAATTTTCAGATAGTCGACTAGTCGTTATTCGGCGACTAGTGTTCAGCATGTCGCGACTAGTTTACAAACCACACGGCCGCGCGACGCGCGCTGCATTCCGAAGTGACTCGACAAGTCACAACATACTGCACGCACTGGCAATTCACAAGTGCAATCACCAGAGACACTCACTGAACGAACGTACACTGTGTTGTATGGGTGTATTCACGCACGTGGCGACAGGAAGGGCCAATGCGGTTATATTACGTGTATACACGTACGTACAGAGACGTAAATGTACTGTACACACCACGTGTCTGCAGAGTTTGTTACATACATAACGAAGAAATAAACCTCCATGTACATGATGTGTCCATCCAATTGTCACTTGTCAGGAGATCTTTGTAGCAGAAAAACCGGGCCGCTAACAGATGTGTTCAACGAGTAATTTTTACCCAAGATATTTTTTCGATCAAGCGACTCTCCTTCAAGCCGAAAAAATATGAGAACCAACAGCCAATAAAAAAGGACGCCCATGACCGCCAAAATGCAACCCCGATTGCAGACATATTATTCATGTTCGGGGCGAACCCTGCCCCGATTCATTGTATGTAAAGCATGAGTTTTTTTTTTTTTATTTCACTGGTAGAGTATGTATGTGCATGTATGTGAAATAAATATTCATGTTCGGGGCGAACCCTGCTCCGATTCATTGTAAAGCATGAGGTTTTGTTTTTATTTCACTGGTGGAGTATTGCATGTATGTGAAATAAAAGATGTTTTCGTATAGTAACAAAAGCTAACAAAAGCTTTATTTGTCACAACTTGTATCTATTTTATTTTACAAAATATGTATAGGCCTAATGTTTACCTCTGATGTTAATGGTGGATCCCATTGCGTTTGGGTGGACTCCATACAACATGCAATGCCACGCAACGACTTCCCGGGATCGCTTTTTAAATTAAATAGTTCCCCATATAAATTTCAAAAGTATTATCAAGCAGACAGTTGTCCGTCAAATAGAAAACAGGCACAATATTTCTTTTATAAAAAGTATTATAGAGACTATTTCCCTTCGTCTACTACCCCCCTTCCCGACAAAATGGAAGGATCTGAATTCACTAGGCCAGGCATGCGGCTTGCCCAGGCCATGGAGACTCATGCACAACGGTCGCTTTGCATACACCCCTGAGATGTCGACAATAGGTGGCTGAACGGTAAGGGCGTGCGTTTGCGGCTGGCACTGCGGGGCATGCGAAACTGCCAAGCAACCATTTATAGAAATCTTTGCAATGATGATTTGTGAATCATTTAACTGATAATAATATCAAAATAATAGCCTTTTGATCTTGCAATATAAACACGAAAGTGTGACTGCCTCAAATTCAAGGGCAGACCCACACGTATTGTTGCATTCTCAGCGGTATTTATGGATGAATAAACAATGGTTACTAGTCGCGACTATTTTTCAATAGTCGCCGCGACTATTGAAATTCACTAGTCGCCTACGCCTAGTCAACACGCGCAGACCGACCCAGCCGATAGTCGACACCGTCAACACAGACCGACCCAGCTGATACAGTCGACACGGTCAACACAGGCCGACTCGGGCAACACGGTGAAATGGATCAACAGCTGACATCAACGGCTGACATGGATCAACAGTCAACACAGAACGACCTGGCCGACACTGTTGATAAAGACTGATCTGGCTGACACGGATTACCCTGGCTGACACGGATTACCCTGGCTGATCGACCAATCCAGCCACCATGATCGACATGGACCATGCAGCCCGGCCGACATGGATAAATCCGGCTGACACAGACCTAACTGGCCGTTAAAGTCGCCATGGACCAAGCCGATTGACACGGTCGACACAGACCGACCCGGCCACTATGGTTGACACGGACCGACCTGGCCAACATAGACAGACCTGGCCGACACGGACTGGCCTGGCCGACACAGCCGACACGGACCGACCGACCAACAGGCCGGCTGATTGGTTTATTCATTCATTCATTCACTCAGTCAGTCAGTCAGTTCATCAATCAATCAGTCAATCAAATTCTTAGAACAATGGATAGATCAATTAATCAATCAAACAAACAAACGATCTTTACCTGATTAGGGGTAATCTCGAAGGGCGCATTTTGTCCTAGTTTAGCATCCTGGTACCAAAGGAATCCTTTGGAGGACAGCTCGACGGTCGACCCAAAGCCTCCTACAATCTGCCTCTCATTCAGAAGGTCTTCGTTGATTGCCTGCCTTGCTGAAGGGAAGAAAGGTGGGAGATAAAAAATCTTTCAAAAAAAAAAATATTTTTTTTTTTCTAAACCCGTTTGTATTATCAGGATACTCCAGCGAAACCAATATATACACAGATTTGACCAGATTAGCACGAAAATGAAGGCTCGGAAATGATTAATGTATGACTGGAATTTGACTTACCAAATGACTTCCACCACTTTTCATGATGGTATCTGAAGAAAAAAAATGGAACAAAAAATAAAAAATTTAAACCGGGTTCTTACAAAAGGAAGTAATGGATAGGCTTCTCAAAATGGCACAGATATAGTGAAGTTTAAAACCTCACTGTGATTTTGAAAATGTTTTTGGTCCCTCGTTAAAAATCAAACCCGCCTAATCCTCCTGTCGTTGAAAATTACACTTTGTTTGAATATAGTGCCATCATTCAACTCTTGAACACGGTTTAGTTATCAATGAGAATAAGCAATCGGCAGGATAATGCCCCTCATCAAAGGCCTACCAATAATGCTAATCAAGTTTTCAAATTTTTCTCCGATTCTCAGGTTTTTTTTACAAGCTGCGTGAGGGGCACACTTACCAACTTCTAAGTCCCAACTTTTAAGCCATTAACATGCAAAAATTAAGCCCTTTTTTCAACACTAATCTTCTACAAATAACATCCCAATATTTCCTCCCAATGGTGAGTAAAATCAATCTTATTTCCCTATTTAGAAATTAGATAAGGAGCACTTACTTCCCACAGCCAAAATCCTGACGAGACTGATACCAAGAAGGCAGTCTCTGATTGGTCTAGAGGAAAAACAGAAAAGAGTTCAATTGAGGAGCAAAACATCTACCTATTTATCATAACTCACACCAGTGTTGCAGTCGAGGCCATCACAAGGCCAGGCACAAGGCCAGGCACAAGGCCAGGCACAAGACCAGCTTACAACAGGCACAAGTAACAGGCATAAACCATGACAAAGGAATGCTTTTATTACAGTTCATTTGAATAGTTTGAGACTTGAATTAAGACTGAAGGTCTTGTGCTGGCCTTGTGCTGGCCTTGCAGGGTCTTGTGTGGCCTTGTGATGGCCTCGACTACATCACTGTCTCACACTCCTGAGGACGGACAGAGCACACTGTCCAAAACGTCGCGTTACACACTCATCCTGGTTCTTTTCAGAACCACACGTTTTCCCAGAAGAGATTTTTTCACATGGTGTTACCCGCAATCTCAGTTTTGTTTTGTATTTATCATAACCATACTGTGATACATTGTGTATGTTGTTAAACTTACAAGTTCAAGCTTAGGCCGCATTCGAAACTCTTGTCTAGGGCTATTGTCTAGGTGTGCGCCCATTACACCTACGTGAAGAAATGCTGACAATAGCCGTAGCCGTAGCACTGGAAGCCCGTTTCGGACACGGCCTTATTCTTATACGACCTCCATGCATTGTGGGTAATTTGGGTAATTAACATTACAGTGCATCACTGGAAACAGTTGTGACATTCTTTACAATGGTATGTCATCTGGATTACGGACCTTTGATTTGTGTGAAAAGATTGCAGTTTTATTTTGGGTGGACACAAACTTTTTAAGTTGAAAATGAATTAAACTGTTGCTGACTAGCTGGCTTAATGTTTCAAACTTAAGCAAGTTCTTTTCTCAGTAGTACGAGAAACAAACATGTAGGGAACACACATGCAAGAGGGGGCCGGGACTGGGTGGGTGGAGAAACACAAAAGAGATATTAAATAAGGACCAAAAGGAGAGTGGCGGTGGGTGAACATCAAAGGGAGTACAGAGAGGGGAACAAAGGAGTGTGGTTATAAATTGTTGATATTCTGCGAATGGTGACTGGACTGCTTGCTTTTTATGTACATGCTTCCACATAATTTTCTACAACTGTTAAATCTCCCTCTCTCAGGGCCAAAATGGAGCCAGCTACCCTAAGCTATATATTAAAACCTATCAAGTGACAGGTTGAAACACACACAAGCTGTGAGAGTTGGTGGGTAGATTTTTTGATAGGCTGTGATAGTTATAACTATAGGAGGGTTGAAGTGAAAAATCTCAAGAAGGCCTTATGATAAAGAAATGTGTGATTCGTGACAGTAAAGTTTTACAGGCTTTCACGCAGACCCAGATCAAAAAGTAGGAAAATGATAGGATCAAAAAAACAAAAAAAAACAGGACAAAGGTAGGACTTTGGAGGACAAAACCAGGATAAAAGTAAGAATTTGGTAGGCTTTTAAGGGTAGTTTTCATTGACACTCACCCATGTCTACAGCATCACAAGCCTCATTTGGCATGTTCTGTACTCACAACACTTGTGCTCCATCCTCAACTAAGCTCTTGGAAGTAAAGTTGCAGTACTCCTGCACCCAAGCCCTTCATTGTGTGATTTTCATGTGACAGTACGTAACACTTATGAAAAAAATATTCAACGAGATTTCATTGTTCAGAGTTGTGGAACAAAAACAGCAGGAAAAAGTAGGAAACAAAATAGGAATTTAAAAAAAAAAAGTAGGAAAAGCAGGAGAAAGGTAAAAAAAATAGGAAAAATTAGGAAAATTAAAAAAAGGATGGTTTTAAGAAGTTGCAATTGATCAATTGAAATTTGAAAATATATTTTGGTTACATTTAAGTTTAATGAAACTGGCCCCGTGTAACTCTATACTTACTGAGCCTCTCAAGAAGTATATTGGGACGGTGATACCAAACCTCGCTCCAGTAGCTTCGATGGCTGTGAATAGATGCAGCAACTCCTTGGAGTAGTTCCTTTTATCTGATCTCGCCCCGTCTCCTGAATCATCTCCACCTCTCGAGAGACTGAAAAATGCAGGAAAGAGACAGGAATTCAGTAAACAAGTTAACAAAATTCCTCCTATTTGGGCACTTTTTGACAGAGCAAGAAACCTGCAACCCTGACTGGGGCTGTGCATCCGAACCGGGTACCAGAGTACCCACCTATGTCAGGAACCGGTTCCAGATTATGGATTCGATTACCCGTAACCGAAATAACAAATTATTTAGTAATTTCACAAACAATGACAAAAAAACGTTTTTGAATGTTATTTGTGGGGAATTTTCAAAATGAAAACCAGGGTACATGGAAAAACCAAACAGATTAACGTTTATGCTTGCGAAAATGCAATTTACAACGTAAAGCTACAGAGCTCACTGTACACACTTGCATTTTGTTTATACACTGATGCACCGATGTGGTAGTATTAACATGCAGACCTTTACAAACAATACGAACAGCAATTTCCAAGATTTAATTTCTGGGATTGGCTTTCTTAGTAATCGTTACCTTTAGGACACCTCTATTTTGTTTACGAGTTCCATTCAAAACTGACTTTTGCAGATGACTTTACATTACCAAAGTGACTTTTGCAGGCTAAAGCAGTCTGTTTTTCTTCAGATTAACTCATGTTTGTTGTAATTTTGAAACGCACTTTCAAAGAAAATGTGATTTTCCTAACTATTTTTGAAGTCAGAGACGTTGCCGTTTTACCCCATAATTTCCCTCATAAATCAAAACCCTGCTCTCTTTCCACAAAATTAAGCTTGCTCATATTCAACATGATATCTTAACGAACTATTTAGACGATTCCAAGCGCACAGAGTGACTTTTCCTGCCTGTATCATCGCAAAATATTGAGGTAAGTTCCGAAACATAAACTGTCTCCTTCGTTCTCTTACATGGAACGGGGTCCTAAAGGTAACAATTACCCCTGTTTAACAGGTACCCGGGTACCCGTGCTTTTTTCAATCGGGTACCCGTGCTTTTTTCAATCGGGTACCCGTGCTTTTTTTTAATCGGGTACCCGTGCTTTTTCAATCGGGTACCCGTGCTTTTTTCAATCGGGTACCCGTGCTTTTTTCAATCGGGTACCCGTGCTTTTTTCAATCGGGTACCCGTGCTTTTTTCAATCGGGTATCCATGCTTTTTTCAATCGGGTACCCGATTCCCGTAGTACCCGTAAATGCACACCAGTAGTGTAGGTACCCAAGGATATTTCCTGGTCTGGTTACGGCCTTCCTATACTACTACTCCCCTATTCCAGACAGGTATGACCAAGGATAGAGAGAGGTGGAGGAGCCAGTCTGCTCAGAAGGCAGCAATAATATCCCGACGACCTTCAGCCGTGGGTCGCTGCTGCTGATGATAATGATAAGCCAATATTGAGGCTACGTGGGATGGGCAGTGGATGGTTCTTATTAAAATGCCAAATATAAGTATTTTACTAAAACAAAAAGAAACAAAAAATAAACAGTTAATCCTAACCCCCCCCCCCCCCCCCCCCCCCCAGGGTGTGTGGAAATTCGTATTGATATTGATGGATTCGGCAGGGTTTTAGGGCAGCACTTTAAAGACCAAGTAAAATATAAAATATGGCATAAGCTTTTGTAGCTACAGCTAAATCATCAGATGCAGTGCAGAGAGACAAGTTAGAGTTAGGCCCCAAGTCCAAATAGGGCCGGTATGTACACCGGCTCCCGGTATGCAAGTTATTTTGTAATAATTCACTTCAGTAAAAACAATTTTGGAGGATTTACCAATTGTGTACACTACATTTAATGAAAAATCTCTCGGAATTGGGGAATCATGGTCAAATTGTTTTAACATATTTGTGAACTACAACGTCTTTGTTGTATATGGTGCAAATTGTGTTAAAAATAAAGCTCAATTAAAGAAATGTCATCGATATTCTTTTCTAATTGTAAAAAAACCAGTTTGTCCACAGGCAAGTCAATGGAATTTGGTAAACAAAATACACTTTAGCACCGCGTGCACAAACTCAAACTCCAATAAATGTAATTAGGCCTACATTAATCACAGTCATCCCCTCTGTCAATGATAAGTGTTTACAGTGAATAGCATTTGACACAATAGAACAGTTGAAGTGTTTATGTTGTGCTTTTGTTTCTTAATAGTGAATACTTTATATTACTTCCATCCTGGGTGGACCTATATGTATCGATCTTTGTAGCATGCATGACTCCTATAGACTTTCGTGTGGACAATCTGTCGTTTTGCCATTTTTCTTTAAACCGATGCCATCTGTTTATTTGAGTTTTCTTTTTAACGCAATAAGCCAGTTCGGTATCTCAAAGGTCAAAGGTTATTCGGGATAAAATTGCTGACATAATGTCACGCCATTTTACGCGAAGCCCATTCTGATTGAATTTAATTAACATGTGCGCGTTGTGCAACCACCTTTTGCGTTCACATGCGCGTGTTAGGTCACGCGGGTCATTCGGGATAAAATGTCATTGTGCACATGCGCAGTTGAAATACCGAACTGGCTTATTTTCACCATATACCACCAAGATGGTGTAGTTAATACAATTTGGCCAAGTTAAAACAATTTGGCCATATTTCCCCAATTCCGAGAAATGTTCCTCTAAAAAGTGTGTAGGATTTTTTTTAACCACACTGTATAACAAACATCATGGGATCCAACACAAATTTTTCACTATAGTGGTCATTCATTATAGCGAACAATGGTATGTATTTAATACAACAATTTGGGAGCCAGAGAGGATGTTCGTTATAGCCAAATGTTCGGTGTAGTGGTGTTCATTATAGCAAAGTTTTACCATACTTTCTATATTGAATATACTTGAGTCACGCATCTGACATATATTTAGATTACCACACCATCAATCCAAACCATCGCCCCTTACCTATACTTGCAGTTATCACAGCACATATCCGTGTTCATTACAGCACTGATACTGCCTCCTTCGGTTTCAAAATGAGACAAAATCGCCCTGTTGATTAGATAAGCAAAATGAAAGGCAATTTCAGAAAATGTATTATTAGAGATTAATATCATAAAGGGTTCTACGGGTTCTACGGGTTCTTATTCTTAAGCCGAGGACAAAACTCTGTTGAACAAGCCTTTTAAATATCTAACTAGATTTTTGTTAAAGAAATGATATCAAAGTCACAAAAAAATGTTGGATTTCAACTTGAAATCTTTAAAGATATAATGTCCATAGTCTAAATTCAATTTTCAAATTGTATTCATTATTTCAAAGACATTCTTTTGTTTCTATTTTGGGTGTGTCGTATGGTCACAGGCTCACAAGTTCATGAACTCTTGTTCACTTAAAAAAATTCTCAAAACTTCAGCGGATCCTCTGTTTAAAGATGTGCCATCTTATGAACTTTGAGAGTCAGTCCACTGGACACCGTTAGCATCTCACATAAAGCCTTGCATACCCTTGACCAATTGTGTCCAGCTGTTATTGACAGGGTGCTGGTATGCCAAGAACGGGCTGTGCAGCCGAGTGTAAACACGAACAATAGGCACCACACTGAATAGAGTGGTCCTATTCATCGCACTTGGAGCCCCCTTTCATTGTGAATGAAACCTTCGTTTGAAAAAGCTCCCATTCATTACACTCCCAATCAAGAACAATATAGTTGAAACATGAATGGATTGAGTATGCACAGGAATGTGCCTATAGACATCAACCAGCCAGGTGGGCTTTCTCAAACCGCGACTGTGGCTGTCGCCCGTATTCATAGAGTTAATGAAGAAAGACATAAAACACACATATACACACACTGAGGACTGTTTACTACTGAGGACTTGGAACAAAGGGTTACATAGGAGAGAGACATAACTGAGGACCCGATCCCACGTCCGCAGTAATTATGTACAACTTATGGGACATGTCAAGAATAGAGAAAAACACCTTGAGTCCTCAGTAGTATAGTAAAAAATAAAAAAAAATGGAGGAAAACACCTTGAGTCCTCAGTAGTATAGTAAAAAATATTTTAAAAATGGAGGAAAACACCTTGAGTCCTCAGTAGTATAGTAAAAAATATTTTAAAAATGGAGGAAAACACCTTGAGTCCTCAGTAGTATAGTAAAAAATATTTTTAAAATGGAGGAAAACACCTTGAGTCCTCAGTAGTATAGTAAAAAAGAAAAAATGTGTAAGCCTGTACTGTGGTTCCTGTATAAGAAAATGTAAACACCTCAAAAAAAGTATCGAAACACTTGAATCAGACCCAATCGTTTGAAAATTATAGCTGCGTATTAAAAATGAATAGTCCCTTTGAATTCCCGGATTTGTCCCGAGCATTTTGACACCTCACGTTATGATCTGACATCAATTACCGGAGTAATGATCAAAGGTCGAATTTCAAAGTGACAGTTAAGCCTATTCAGCCGAGTACTGCCTTTATTCTTCGCAGAGAGCCAATGCTATACCTCCTTTCAAAAGCGCCACATTAAGTGTTATTTTTGAAATTCGACCTTTGATCATTCAAATGATCATTACTCCGGAAATTGATGTCAGATCATAACATGTGAGGTATCAAAATGCTCGGGACAAAACTGGGAATTCAAAGGGACCATTCATTTTTATTACACAGTTATATTTTTCATATGATGGGGTCTGATTCAAGTGTTTCGATACTTTTTGTGCGGTGTTTATAAGCAAGCCTGCTTATAGGCCCGAATTCCATTTAGGGCCAGTCTGCATACCAGCTCCCGGTATCAGACCGGTTTAAACCGCGGACGGTATTATACCCCTCCCCGGATGGTACAAGTCCACTTGCTCGTCGGCATTTCAAAGCCATCTTAATGAATAGACTTGCGGTTGAGCTTGGCTAGCCTGCTGCCTGATGGCCCTGCAGAGTGTTGACAATGGGGAGTTTATTGAACTGATGACTGACTATGTGTAGTGATTACCGAAGTGTGAATACTGGGTGGTCAGATCTGTCCAGTGGCAAACTCATTGAAACTGAGCAAACGTTTAGGGCCTTTAATTAATTAACCCATGGAAGATTATTATCGGATTAAAGTCACCCCATTGTCTGCATTTAAAAGGAGTTCACAAGCCCAGGAGTTGGACACAATGGACTCATAAACAGGGCCAGCCTTCCAGTAGAGGCTTGGATGGTATCCAACCCGGTTTGTGAGGATTAAAATGAACCGGTTTGCATACCGGGAGACGGTATACGTACATACCGGCCCTATTTGGACTTGGGGCCTTATGTTTTTACGAGGTACAGTAAGGGTAATCTTACCTTCGTCTGCACTTGGTGGTAGAGAGGTACTGCTCCATTTTGGATATCATTTTACCCTTGTGGGTTCGGAAGGCTTCGCTGGTTATATCTTTCAAGAAGAACCTGAATAGAGAAATGGTTTATTGCCATGATAAATGCAACAACAGTCACGAAATCGTCATTCTCAAACAGACATAATGCAGATTTTTAAAGCAATTCAAAAAAAGAGGCAAGCGCAACGCTGTCACACTGAAAGTACAGGAAAACAGCCATCAATTTTCCGTACAAGTTTTTTGCATTAACACAGAATGCCACCTACTCTAAAGCTCCTATACTATGTGTTCGCAAGTCCTATATTCTCACAAATTTCTGCTAGATGCCTAGGTCTACCAACCTGTTTACAGCAAAGTCTCCAGCAGCATAGAAGACGTGGCAGGCACTAGGCATACCGTCGCGGCCAGCTCGACCTATCTCCTGATAATATGACTCAATATCCTTCGGGGCTGACAGAGTAAATATTAACAATATTTTTTGAAAATGTTTTTAAAAAATGATACATTTTTTATCCATTGGATTGGTAAATGAAATTAACCCATAGTAAATATGTGAGCTTGAAACTGCAAACATTCTGTCAATTTTATTATTTCCAACTTCTCACTGTTTTTGGCAAAGAAGGTTTAAAATGTCTTTAACCTCTCGAATACGTATGATGGCCATGGCCGCGGTTTGAAAAAACGACCACCTGGTCGGTTGATGTCTATATGTGCATTCCTGCACATACTCAATCCATTGTTTGCCTATTGTTTGCATGACACATGGCTGCACAAGCCCGTATTGGCGTACCAGCACCTCATTATAAAAAAGCCGACCAGAAGGGGTGAACAAATACTTCAATTTTGAATTAAATTTCAAAATGAGGACATCTTCTTTGTCTGCAAAATGGAATACAGGACCTTCTCCGACAAAGGACTCTTCCCAAGGCCAACCTGACTCCCCCAAGGCCAACCTGACTCCCCCAAGGCCAACCCGACTCCCCAAAGGCCAACCCGACTCCCCAAAGGCCAACCCGACTCCCCAAAGGCCAACCCGACTCCCCAAAGGCCAACCCGACTCCCCAAAGGCCAACCCGACTCCCCAAAGGCCAATCGACTCCCCAAAGGCCAACCCGACTCCCCGAGGCCAGCCTGACTCCCCCAAGGCCAACCCGACTCCCCAAGGCCAACCCGACTCTCCCCAAGGCCAGCCTGACTCTTCCCAAGGCCAGCTTGACTCCCCCAATGCCAGCCTGACTCCCCAAAGGCCAACCCGACTCCCCAAAGGCCAGCCCGACTCCCCAAAGGCCAGCCCGACTCCACCAAGGCCAGCCCGACTCCCCCAAGGCCAGCCCGACTCCCCCAAGGTCAGCCCGACTCCCCCAAGACCAGCCCGACTCCCCCAAGGCTAGCCCGACTCCTCCAAGGCCAGCCCAAATACCCCAAGGCCAGCCTGACTTCCCGAAGGCCAAACGGACTCCCTGGAGAAATGTGAATTTATTTGAGGGAAATTTTTTGGATTTGACAGGGGCTCCAGACAAATAATGATAATTTTAATCTCATTTTACCTGAGTGGGCATTTCATGAACGATAAATCTCACCTCCATAATGTACGATGGTCCGGACATCAGGTTTGTCAATGCCCATACCAAATGCTACCGTGGCAACTATACACTGCAAAATATACAAAATATCACCCAAAATAAGTGGGTGAGAACTTATGTGACCTACAATCTGACAGTTCTATTCCAGCTTGAGGCACAGTTTGGGGTTGAGGGTAGTGTACAAAAATGAATGGATTTGGGGTTAGTATTTTATAGAAAATACTGTAACACTGACCGGCTTAAAGTTGTGTGCATTGATGCTGGGAAAACAGAGAGAAAAAATGCTGTTCTTGTAGTCTGGTTCCCTGACTCTACTTCAGACAAAACAGAGCAATTTATAGACGACAGGGGATTATCAGGTCGGGAAACTAGACTAGCTGGCTTGAATTGATTTCACATGATGCTTGAGACTATTGTTTACTTTCAATCAAGTAAGGTATTTCATAATAAAGTTTTGTTTTAGGGCGTTTGCAAATGTTGCATATTACCTTTAACTCCTATAAAAGGAAAGTGGCTAAAAATTATAACCCCCCGTGCTCTGAGAAACCCATTTGCTCCAAGGTGGAGTAGACCGATTGCCGTAAAGTGACTTGCTCAAGGACACTAGCACCAGGATACCCTTGACAGGCTTGATCCCATATTCATAAGGGAACTGACATCGAACCAAAAAAATGCCCTTTTTCAGTCTTACCTGCAGCTCATCCCTGACAAACTTATGGTGAGCTTCTTTTCGGGTCCTAGGTGTCAACCCTGCATGGTAAATGCCTGCCTTTACTCCCATATCTGCAAGAAAACGGCACAATATGAAATTTGTCACCCACATGACCAGATATCACAAGATGTAAAGTGGACTATCTTGGAGTGATCATACGTCATGGTATCTGCATGTTTCAGAAAGTCAAATTTAAGACTTTTTAAGACCCTTTTAATGCTGCCCTAAACAAAATGTTAAGACCAAAAATAAGCAGACCAACCACCAGATGTATTTTTGGATTTTGGATCCCAGGATTGGAATGCTCGGTAAATACATTGTGCGGTGTCTGCCACGTGTGATCAGCTTTCCAATAGCTGATTTTTTTTATACGCCGTGTGATTGTTATTTACGAGCTGATAAAAAAATCATTACTCACTTCGTCCTTGGAGAACTCAATTTAATACTTCTTAATTCTTTTTCAATCCTTAAGTTGAAAAAAAAATCAGATTTCAATTTTAGACTTTTTAAGACTTTTTAAAGGCCCGCAGATACCCGGATATTACGTGTACCACGCCGCACACTTGACTGGTTCATTTAAATAAGGGATCATTTCATCATTTCACACCTTTATTGCTCGTTTTTGCATCAAATACAGATTATTTACTGTCATTTATGTATTTAATGTAAAGAGGATTTAATCCTACATGTATATATTTTCACCTTTATTGATCGTTTTTTGCATGAAATACATAATTGACAGTAATATGTGATAAATTCACTGCCTAAATCTACAAAAACCTGAAAATCGATTTTGAACGCAAACATAACAAACGTGGTATAAATTTAAAGCTTGCGATCTAAACTCATTGATTGGACGATCTGGCCGATATTTCCACAAATAAACCAATGAGAAACACTTTTAGGAGATACCAAGGCTACCCCCCAATCGTGAGCCGTTCAGCGGTGCGGAAATGAAGGACAAACTTTATCGCTTGATTTCTACAATAGTGCTGGATCATCTAATAAAACTAAACAAAATCAGAACTTTTTAAATACTGCTCCGAATTTAATAATTCTGTCATCATTTTAAAGCTTATGATGTGTTCTTTCCAATGGTATATAAATCTAGAAATTAATTTTTGCGATGAGAGACTGTTCTCTATTGAGAGCGCCACATTTGATCTCCATTCGGATACGAGAAACACAATTCACAAAGCCAGAACTACAAATTAAGAGTCAAATATTCTAAGTCATGCTGCAACGGTTCTTACCTTTCAGCACAGATCCCACTTTCTCCGTAGCTTTCTTGGTAGGACAATACACAATAGTAGGGCCATCAAACTCGTAGTAAAACCTACATTTTAACAGAAAGGTCAAGCAACATATATCTCTGAGCTGGATTTTTTCCGATGCACCAAGCTTTGCATTGCTCAGTGGCATCTCTGCAAGAATTGACATTAATAACGTCAAACAAACCACAAATAATTCTTTTGGTTATTTGAATGAATTTTCAAAGTGAAGAAAGAAAACTGGCAGGAGCAGGATTCGAACCTGTGACCTCCGAATACCGTACCGGTACAAGGTTTTGTTCTTTATTCACCAAAGTATCATGCTCGTAGCCTCTGACAGCCTGTGACAGGAACTTCACAGGCTATACCAAGGAGGGTGGAGGGGGGAGGGGGGAGGGGGGAGGGGAGAGGGGGGGGGGGGGGGGGAGGGGGGAGGGGGGGGGGTTTGTACTGAAATCGCCCAATGCAAGGCCAAAAGCCACTCTAGGTAAAGGGTTACGAGCAGAGGCGGCTGGCGACAATTTGAATTGCCAAACCTAGGGTAGTGTTGGCAATTCAAAATGTTGCCAACAATACAACCCACCTCTGATTTTAACCATTTACCCCAAGGCGGTTCAAATACGTTTAAAACCGGCCCAGCGCATTTTTTACCCCCATTCATAAAATACCATTTTGTACAATTCAGCAAAAACCTCCGAAATTTATATATTTCCAATGATTTTGTTCAATTTTTGTTACCTTGGTTTGTAAAACATCCCTTTAGCTATTTAATGGTTCGTGCCACGCGCGAGTAGTGCTAAACATTTCCTTATATGGAAATTGACACCAGGTGACTCACCAGGTGTAGTGTGAAATTATGGACTCTAAATTTGGACGCATCGGTAGTATTGTGCTTGCGTTATTAATAGAGTGACTGGTCGCTCGAGTGTTAGAGCAATAAAATGGACCAGATTTTGTAGCACTCTAAATTTCGTGTGACACCGGAATAAGTGTATAAAACCGGTTGGTGTTTTATTGGCCGTATAAAACCACCCACATGATGGCCTCTTGACCAATAGGAACGGGTAAACTGTCTTAGGTATTTATGAATAAAAAAAAAGATCCGGTAAGTGACTATAAAATAACTATATGGAAACCAGGCTTATTTTGGACCTTTCTGGGACGACTCACTTGTGAGTTGCTACCATGAGCGACTGCATATCTGACTTGATGTTAGTCTTCATCTTGACTTCAAGGTAAAGGTTCGGACGGTCAAAACCTGTACAGGTGATCTGTGGATTTTTCAGCTTCAAGGACCTGCAGATGTCTTTGCGCACTTCTGGAGTTGCCGTTGCAGTCAATGCCACCAGCGGGACCTTTTTTTTTCAAATTGGAAAAATGAATAATAACAAAAATGAATGAATTTTATCAATGCAAAAATGTCTCAGAGGAAAAAATAATTTGCTGGACTTGTGCAATTTGTCATTTCTTCAGGGTAAACACAAACTCAACTGTGGTATGTGAGGCATGAGTGGGTCGGAGTGGGTCGGGTCGGGTCGGGTCGGGTCGGGTCGGGCCATGTCAGGTCAGGCCATCGGGTCGGGTCGGGTCGGGTCGGGTCGGGTCGTATGTTGAAGTATGCCTTAACATGTCTCAACAGTGTTGCACAGGATTGTAACTCTGGATTTTCCTCTCTCAAAATTTCCTGTGATTTTATCGCACGAGTTAAATTCAAATCGGATGATAGCCTGGAACACATGATTCATTTGTGTCAATATTCTTGTATTTGTATAAATATTTTGTATGTGTGTAAATATTTATTTTAATACTTATATATTTTTGTATTTGTAGGTATTCATTTTCGTAATCCGTCTTGTAGATGGACATTTTGCTGATGAATTTCACTTTACCCAACTTTAATTTAAAAATGTATGCAGGGCCCCAATGTAAACCAGTTTGAAACTGTTTGGGCACACACAGCCTGGGTGAAGAAAATGTAATAAACGAAGCTGACACCTGCATGTCATGTAATGTCATAGTCCCGAGTTAAGAATGTGAAAATAAAATGTTAAAAATAAAAGTGAAACTTACAAGATGGGAATCAGTGTAACAGTTAATTGCATAGATTTGTTTGTGTTCAATGTTCAAGGCCTTATTTTTATTTCTCATCCTTACCCCAGGTAGCAGTTTCCTCAGATTTCCCAGAGTCCTATAGGATGACCTGAAGTCGTGACCCCACTGTGACACACAGTGAGCTTCGTCAATGGCCACAAGCGTAATGCCTTTACAAAATCAAACATATGTTTAGGACATTGAGCGATCAATGGATTTAAGGTAATATGTGACCCGCTCTATAAAAAAGGCTATTATGTCGCACTATGTGAAAAAACACTACACAGGGCTGTTCTATGTGGAAGCGGGCGAAAACAATTTCACATGAGTGATTCTTTTGCTTTTGGTTTGTTGGCTTCTGTTATATCTACATTTTCGTAATTTATTTTCAGAAACATTAATATTGATGAATAAAGATGAAAAAATAAATGTTGATAGAAATTACTTCTATCTCATTTCTTTGCACTTTCTGTGTTTAAAGGCCTATATCTCTAAATGCACTTCCGTTAAATTGGAAAATATGAGTATGCAAATGTCAAGATATCTGGAGAACACAAAATGCCACAGGGGTCAAACCTACACCAAATTGAAGATTAGGATGTGACAATTTCAACTAAAAAACTAATTTTTCAAATGTTGTAACATAATACCCATTTTTTGTAGAGCCGGTCACATATACAACATTTGCAAACATACAAAAAACGAAAACCATTAAACACCTTACTATACTGTAAGTAAATAATAGTCTCAAGCATCCTGTGAAATCATGGCACCTGATGTGGTGTCATTTTCAAGAAAGTAGAATTTATGTATAAATTTCCAGCGATGGTCGGCCGGCCATCATTGGAAAAAACTTACTTTTTTTCAAATACTGCCACCAATTTGCCAACTTTAGTTAGTTCACATTTTGTTTTGCAATTGGTTACACATCCGTGAACGGGTGCAAGCCAGCTAGTCTAGTTCCCCAACCTGATAATAAATTCCCTGACGTCTATAAACTGCTCCGTTTTGTCTGAAGTAGGATCAGGGAACCAGACTACAAGAACAGCATTGTTTTTTCTCTGTTTTCCTAGCATCTATGCACACAAAACTTTAAACAGGTCAGTGTTACAGTATTTGCTATAAAATACTAACCTTCAAATCCATTCAATTCTGAAAATTACACCAAAAGCAAATGTTGAACACGACTATCTTTAAATCCATCTTAGACACGACCAAACGGCAATTACTCAAGACAGAGCCACACAATTTGGGAAAATGAAGAAAATAAACTAAATCAATCATTGAAATTTCAATGCACAATTATTGCAATTTCCAACTACCAACACACCCCTCCCCATTCCCTCTCAGAAAAAAAAGTTAGATCGTTCTGACTTACAATAACATTTCTTGGAACATCGCTTTCTTAAACATTGACCACCACCTGCCCTCTTGAGGAAAAAGCACTGCCCTTTACTATGGACAAGTGTTAAAATATCATCTTAATTTCGGCATTTTCTTTTGTTGGGTCCCGTTGAATGAAAGCTTTCAAAGAATGACTTCCGAACTGGAGCTTAGTGGTGTGCATTTTACGGGTAGCATGGGAACCAGGTACCCTATTGAAGTAAAACACGGTACCCCGATACCCGTGAAAGAAAACCCTATCACAAAATTCAAATGCAGGAAGTTGCTGTTCAGATTACTCATAAAGATGCATATGATGCACACTACCACATCGGTGCGTCAACGCATATCTATACGGTGTACACTAAAACTTTTGCGAGCGTCATCTGTCTGTAGTGATGTGAAAAGTAACTATAATTATGCATGGCACGTGAGCAACTGCATGTACACACGGGCGCGTTGGTGTATTCAAACCGCGGACGAAAAATGCCAGAGAACAAAAGAGAACAATATCGTCCGTGATTCCCAGCATACGTCCGCGATTGGAAGTGTGTACAAAACCTATGGAGGCCTTCCGAAAAAGTTAGAGTATAAACAAAAGAGGAACAATGGGACGTCCGCGTTTGGAGGTCGATACACGACTGGGCGCGTTGGCGTATTCAAACCGCGGACGTAAAATGCCAGAGAACAAAAGAGAACAATATCGTCCGCGATTCCCAGCATACGTCCGCGATTGGAAGTGTGTACAAAGTCTATGGAGGCCTTCCGAAAAAGTTAGAGTATAAACAAAAGAGGAACAATGGGACGTCCGCGTTTGGAGGTCGGTACACGACTGTGTGTGTGTGTGCGTGCATGCGTGGGCGCGTTGGTGTATTCAAACCGCGGACGAAAAATGCCAGAGAACAAAAGAGAACAATATCGTCCGCGATTCCCAGCATACGTCCGCGATTGGAAGTGTGTACAAAACCTATGGAGGCCTTCCGAAAAAGTTAGAGTATAAACAAAAGAGGAACAATGGGACGTCCGCGTTTGGAGGTCGATACACGACTGTGTGCGTTCGTTGCGTGCGTGCGTGCGTTCGTTAAAGATGCGTGCGTTAAAGATGCGTGCGTGCATGCGTTAAAGTAATTCGATAATAATATTATGGAAAGGAATTTAGTCAGTTGGCGTTTGGAGGTTGAAGAGGAAAGATGTAGTTTGGGATCTGGAAAAGGAAATAGAGTTTAAAGAGATTTCGCAAACACTACACTTTGAGGTGCGACTTGTCTTTGTTGGTTCGTTGTCCAAGAATTATTCAGAAGTTCCCCTTCCCGACTTCACACGAAGTTTCCCCGGGACTGCGATCCTGAACTTGACGCTTTACATGTCATACGTGAAATGCACAAAAACATGGAATCCGTGTTGGTCTTTCCTGGTTTTCATTTTGAATATTCCCCACAAATAGTATTCAAAAGCTTTCTTTTTCATATCGAAGAAGTTACTCAAGTGACTTAAGTTGTAAATTTGGTTTATGGGTACACGATCCCATAACATGGAAGTGGCTCCTGACATCAGTGATTGTGGCGACTTACAGTTTGCTCAGTCGACAAAGCTTCAAAGAAAATATATGTGCAGAAAAAAAGCTATTTACAAATGAACAGAAATCGGCATTTGAATACACACCAACTCTTTGTTGCAGGTCTGTCAGGATGTCTGCAGCAACGGACGCAAATTCTGGAGTTAGGTAAACGACTCTGTAAACTCCACTACAGAAAGAAACAGTCCGAGTTAAAGTTCAGTATTCAGTATTCAGTACAAAGACTGCATAAGTTATGCCATACATTGCTGCATAATTAACTTTATACACATTGCCTACCTAAATCCTGGGTCTATAGGTCTGAAAATCTGGATAATTTCTTCAGCATCTATTGAAGATTTTCCTCTATTTAGATCTGGACCCAGGAAAACCATAAGGGTGGTATAGGGCTGGTAGTCTAAAATGTGGTCAACCCCACCACCTCTGTTGTAGCCCTTTATCTAGAGTAGCTTTTAGCCTTGTAATGGGTGACTTCCATTAAAAAAAACAATTAGATAAATGCCATTAGTGCTGTCCACGTTTGCTATAAAATGTGTTGCATGGGGGTTCTGGGGCGGATTACAATAAGCGGATTTTTAAGCTGTCTCTGTACGTTAGCCAGTTTTAAAGCTCTGTCTGTCAGACGATCTATAAGTAAGACCCTTGCAATGACACGGTCTAAGTGTTAAGGCAGTCTTAAAGTAGTCAACCAGGGTTGGGCTGGCTTAAGGTGGTTTATAAGTCTAGCTGGGCATCATTTTCTTCTATTAGATGGAATTGATATTGAAATATCTGTACTCATGAATCGCTCCCAAGAATGGTTTTTCAGTGTATAGTATACAAATAATGAATGTTTATGAGTGCAATGGTAAGAATAATTCCATAAGGTGACAAATTGAATGTTCCATTCCACAAGGCGAAGATTTTTCATACTAAGCAAATGTGTGTGACTCACAGCTCCATGAAACTGGTCTCTGCATCCCATGCAATAAGGCCACAAAACTCACCTGAGAACTTCTCGAGTCACCCTGCTCATTTCTGTCTGCGCCGAGCCCAGTAAGCAGGCCTTAATATTGGCAATCCTAAAAAAGAAATCAAGAATATCGTTCAAAACAAATCGTAATTAACTCGCTGAATACGGACGACGGTCACAGCCACGATTTGAAAAAGACCACCTGGTCGGCTGCCGTCTGTATGCGCATTCCTGCACGTACTCAATCCATTGTTTGCCTATTGTGTGCATTACGCTTGTGTGCATTACGCTTGGTTGCACAAGCCCGTATTGGCATTCCAGATCCCCATAACATTAACAGCCAGACAGAATTGGTTAATATGCCCTGCAAAATTCCTTAACCGTTTCAGTCTAACATTCTGGGTTATATCACACAATTTCATATTTCAGGATATCCTAGGCTGTGTGAAGGTACATGTATGTGGCAAGTAAAGTTCAACTGCGTGTACGGCAGCATGGCACCGAAAAAGCAAACAAAATTTTAGCCATCGGATCTCTGTCTGGAAGTTGGCCAGAATTTTACAAATGTCTGCATGTTTGTCCACATGTCAGTCTACACTTCACATAGCTTTCTTGTAATTATCTCAAAGGTCAAAGGTTATTCAGGATAAAATTGCTGACGTAATGTCACGCGAACGCTCATTCTAATTGAATTTAACACGTGCGCATTGTGCGGCCACTTTTGCGTTCACACACGCGCGTTAGGTCACGCGGGTCATTTGGGATAAAATGTCATTGTGCATATGCGCACTAGTTGAAATAGAGTACCGAAGTGATGACGTCAATCAATGCAATGTTTGGAACCAGAATACATTCTAAACTGCATGTGTTTGGAACCATTGCCGCGGCAACTGACGTCAGACTTCGGTACTCTATACCGAACTGGCTTATTGTTTTGATGAGAAGAAGCATTGCTGAGAGGTGGGAGAAATCGGAGATGTGAAAATCCGGTTATCCTAATTCTATTCAAACCGATTAACAGTTATCTGATTTCACCGGAAGTTCCCACATAGCTCATAGTTATGCCAACAAAAAAGTGACGAGTGAGGTGCCGCATGAAAAACCCTCCCAGTGACTGAATATAGTTTGCAGGATTCAGTGACCACTGGGACTTAACTCTGCAGTGTGCCATGGTGCTGTTTTGTTAAGTAGGTCACCGTGGTGTAACAGTGCGTGTATGTTGTCATGGCACACCACAGGGTTAAAAAAAACACTCCAGAGTTGTAATGCTAAACACAAAATGGATGGGCAGGCTATTTATATATACACCAAGAAAACCACTAGCGAGTGAATGCAGTTACAATCAGAGACCATGGAGCAAATTGGAGGATGTTCCAGTTGTTTTCTTTAGCCTGTGTCACACAAAAATGGAAGCTTAATTTTGTTACGGTTGCTTTCAAATATATCCGGTTTTCAAAATCGAAACAGAATGGTGGAATTCAAACCGAATGTAAAAAAATCCAGATTTATACCCAACCACTATCCAAATTTGTGACCCGCTCTGCAAAAAGGGCACTTATGTTGCAAAATTTGAAAACAGTGTTTTATATATAGCTGGAAAGGCCATTTTATAAGCTTTCATATGGTATATGTCTAAGGTCTCTAGCATTTTGCAATCACGAGATATTTGGAAATTTGCATGTTTGTTTTCAGGAATTTCTTGATATGACTTAAGAGGAAACAAACCATTTAAAAAATCAAAAAGCAAAGCAATAGATGGAAGCATGCACTCGACAAAAACACATTCTTTTTCCAACTTTATTCACTGAAATCAAAGATTTTGGTTATGAAATAGAATAATATAGGTATCAAAGATGCAAAGAATTCCCTCCCTTCAAAATCACTTGTTTGAAGAATTGTTCACCCTCTTCACATTGAACGGCCCATAACTCGTAAAAGCATACAGCGACTTAACCCTAACAGCCCAAGGCTTTTTACTAGAATCCTTCCCTAACCACACAAACTCCAACACTGTGTACTAAACCAATGGCACATTCTTTGTACTTTGACAAAATCAGGGCATCAAGTCCCATGCAAAGTGATGGTGCCAAGGCTCTCCAGTACCCAATCACACAAAATTCAACACAAATGGGGTGTTTGATTTTGGCAGGTTAGGGAAGGTTAGGGTTAATTAATGTTTACCTTAGACCCAACACTTGGTCCTCCATGAGAGATATAAGGGGCGAGATGACGAGACTGGTACCCCCGGTGAAGACGGCTGGGTACTGGTAACACAGACTCTTCCCGTAACCTTGACGACAAAAATATAGAAAGAAAATCCGTCACGGTAACTCAAACTGTAATTTAGACAAGGTTGACCTAAACGACATTAAGTATACAGTGGTGTGCACAATTATTCGAACACTTGGCATATTTTAGGTACTTTTGTTTGTGATGAAATGGCAATCAATATACCAATGTACATTCAAATGAAACCCTCTGGAATGAACTTCAGAAGACTTGGAACAGCATTAGTGTAGAAACTCTCAGGAAATATATAGACACTATGCCCGAAAGATGTGCCGCAGTGATTGCTGCCAAGGGTGGACACACCAAATATTAGAGTAAAGTTTGATAAAAAAAGATGGTAGGATTGGCAGATACTAATGTGAGTTTACATGTATGCTCACAACAATTACCTGTTCTATTTAATACAGGTGAAAAATGTAAACCAGGCATTGTAAGGCATTACATATTAATTTCTTCAGATATGTCAAGTGCTTGAATAATTTTGCACACCACTGTATGTATGCTGGAGTGCTGTGGCCTCACGGTCTAGTGTACTGGACTCAATATCTTGGTAATACTCCAGATTGTGGGTTTGCGTCCAGCAGGGATCATGGTGTGTGTCCTTGAGCAAGACACTTTGTCACAAGTTGCTTCTCTCCCCCAGGAGTAAATGGGTACCTGTGATGGTTACGTGTTTGATTAGCCCATGTGCGCTTAAAGGTAGTATACAACATTTGCTTTTGCTGTAATTTTCAGAAATAAATGAGATTTTTTGTGGGGCATCTCGGCCAGTAAGAAGGCAACGACGGCACTGGCAGCCGTGGCCATCGTTCATTTCAAGCCCTGAATTCAGTAGTTTTGTTTTTTGATGTTTGCAAATGCTGTATACTACCATTATCTTGCAGCCGGGGCTGTATACTCCCCAGGGAGCTGAGAAGGTTTAAGGAATGATTAATAGGCTTGATGAGCAGGGGTAATAATGTAGCGCATTGAGCACAATGATCATGGTGGATATGTGCGCTTTACAATTCTATATTATTGTTATTATTATTTTATTATACCTAAGATACAATTTTGCAACTCTTTGCAGCAGAAACATAGTTTAAAATGTTAACCCTTCCACCATTGACATTTTAACAACTGCTCATTACCCTCCTATAGTTAGAACTATCACAGCCTATCAAAAAATCTACCCGCCAACTCTCACAGCTTGTGTGTGTTTCAACCCGTCACTTGATAGGTTTTGATATATAGGGTAGTTTGGCTCCATTTTGGCCCTGAGAGAGAGAGGGTTAACGAGGTTTTTTTTTCAAATCAGTCAAAGGTTACTTTTGTCTAATTTTACTCGAGCAAAAAAAAAGTTGCGCTGAAATGGGAAAAATCTGATGTACCTGTTGCCATGACGACGCACTGGTCTCGTCTGGATAACACTGAATGAATGATTTTCCACTGCATCCTGGGAAGGACAAAGAGAGAGACAGATGCGGCAAAGTGAGGCAGGGCGGAACAAACTCTAGTCTACACAAGACGAACAAATACAGTTATCAGATCACTGTCGTGAACTTACGGTCTGAATCTGGCATGTCCAAAGTACGTCTTCAAGGCGTCAATGTGTTTTTGCTCGGGTGGAGATACAGACGGATCTGAAAAGAACACAAGGATGTCAAAATCTCTACGGAAGAGTGAATCATGGCTTTTTCCTAATAAATCAAACAACACTCGACTAATCAAATCTACCTATTTGTTGCCAAGTCAGATGAGCTGAAATTCTCGACTTGGATTCAAGCAAGTTGCCCAGCCTGTGTCTATGGTCTGAAAATTGGTATAATTCTCTGGAATACGTTGAAGAATTGTCGTCTATCTAGATCTGGGCCCAGGAAAACTGTTAGGGTGGGGGATGGGGCTGGCAATTCAAAATGTCATCAACCATACTACGTCTGACCGTACCCGTACACCTAGAGTGGCTTTTACCCTTGTCTTGGGTGATTTCAAAATTTGACTGGCTCTGACTCGAGTCATGACGGGTAGTGACTCAGACTTGGAGTCAACCCGTCAGACTCAAACTTGACTGGGAACTCATTTATCACTCAGACTCACACTCAACTACCCTACTTTTCATTTCATTTTCATTTCATTTCATTGATTAATTTCGCAAGTAAATACAAAAACATACAAAAACACAGGTGTTAAACATTAAAACTATACACACAGCAGAAACACACATAAATTGCAATAATAATTACGATAAAAGGAAAAAGACGGACATGTAGCTCCATAAAATTACACAAAAACATAAGTAGCACACTTGCTGGATTACAAAAAAAGCAAACTATTATTGAGTTGTTCTACAAAACAAAAACAACAATAAAACAAACAAGCACATCAAACATAAAAACTTATACTGTTCAACACAAACTGAGAATTAAGATCGAATTCTATTAGAAAAAAGTATTTTAAAATTCAACAAAGAAAACTGGAAGGAGCAGGATTTAAACCAGCGCTCTACGAGGTGCAATCACAAAGTTCCGAGACTGTTCCTGTTGCGAACGAACGGAGCGCAGCACAGTACTGTGCATATAGCAGGTGTAAGCAATAACTTTCATGAGTAAGTATTCCAAGTTACATCGCTTGATCAACATCAGCACCTGTGTTACACGCATTTTGGTGACCACTGGTACGTGCGCATTTGCGATTTCACCATGGACCTAAAACTTGAGCAGAGAGCGAACATCAAATTTTGTGTCAAACTCGGGAAATATGCAATGGAGACCCTTGAAATGCTTTAGAAATCCTACGGCGATGAAGCAATGAGCCGGGCGAGGTGTTTTGAGTGGCATTCGCGTTTCAAGAGGGGCAGAACGTCACTGGAGGACGACGAGAGGTCAGGGCGTACGGTTTTTGCTTGTTATAGGCGCAGTCTCGGAACTTTGTGATCGCACCTCGTACTAACTGAGCTATCTCGCATCAACAGCAATATCTTGGAGTCTTACCATAGTCTTCTATATCAGTGTCTTCATCTTCTTCATCCTTGTCTTCCCCCGATGTGCCTTTCTTTGAGTCTTGAACGAACGCGTTTTCACTAGCTTCTTGGCAAACTGCATCAATCTCCGAATTTAGGAAGGAAATGTACTTTTTAACACATCACATTTCTATTTTATTTAAAGGCAGTGTACATGATTTGTCATTGTTGCAATTTTCAGAAATAGGCGGATTTGGGGGTTAGTATTTTTATAGGAAATATCGTTCCACTGACCTGTTCAAAGTTTTGCGTTGTTGGATGGCGAAAAAAAAACAAGAGAAAAACGGCGCTCGTTTTTAACCGTCGGGCGGATGATAGCCTTTAAATAAGGCGCGCGTGGCTATCTGGGCGCGTGACGCGCCCCAGATATGCCATGGCGCCATCATGTCTGGGGCGCGCTACTCGTCTTGGTAGCCACACGCGCCTTGACTAATGGCTACAGGGCAGTTTTTCCAACGATTTCCAGCTGGAAAACAATATAAATGTCTACTTTTCACCTGGTGCCATCATTTCACAGGATGATTGAGACTACTATTAACTTACAGTCTAGTAATGTATTTTGTAGTAATATAGTAAAACAAAATTGGAGGATTACCAATCGTGCACACTACCTTTAAACTACTTCACCCTGTGTCTATACGTCTGAAAATTGGCATAATTTCTTTGGTATCTATTGAAGATTTATCCGCTATATAGATCACATGTGTGTTGTTGCTGGGGCAGATCAGGTGGGCGAGTTGGATTATTGTTGGATTATGTTGGTTTGGGTTTGGTTTGGAACTGTTACTGACCCAGTTAGCAAACTTTGCAGAGCCATTCGTACTAAACCTGTCAAACTACAACATTTGGTAAGGTTGTTCATTTTCGAATAATTAGTATTCGATTATTCAAAACTGGGTTTAACTGAACATTTAAATATTTTATACCGGTACGTCTCTGATTATTAGTTTTTCACGGGTCAGCTGCAATTGATTGCCGCGCTGGTAAAAAGTTGCACGCAAACCACGCTGGTGTTTCATGTGCACAATTACTGTTTTTTGCAGTAAATTATTTATAAGTATTAGAGGTTTTACGGACAGGAAAAATAAACCTCCTTCCACAAAAAAATACTGTCGCCAAAATGCGGCATTTGACACTACTAAAGCACCGTACCTTTTCTATTAAAATAGTATCAGAGTCGTATCTGTACTTGCATATTTTTTTCTTGAATATTCGAACCGGCAAAAAAGGTATTCTAATATTCGGTTGACGATCGAATATACGAATATTCATTATATTCGGGACAGCCCTAACATTCGGGGCTGTTGGAGTTCGGCAGGTTTAGTCCAGTAGGCTACTGCATGTGACTCTACCTGTTGGACTTTGTTTGGTTTAGGTCTCTGTCTAGTACGAGAGCTTGGTGGGGCTGGCAACCTAAAATGTGACTAACCCCACCACCTCTGTTGTAGCCCTTTACCTCGAGTGGCTTTTAGCCTTGTATTGGGTGACTTCCATAACAAAAATAGTAAATTCTCAGTCCATATACCTGCAGCATGTCCTCACTAAAATCTTCCTCCTCATCTTGTAAGTTTTGTAGATAACTCATCATCTCCTCCGTTTCTTTCTGCTCCTTGCCAGCAAGTGTCCTCTCTTGTTTCGGAATGACGGTGCTTAGCGTCAAGGTTCCGGTCAATGCCTTGTTTCTCTTTGGTGTAGGCTAATAAGGAAAAAGTTAACACCTTTGTTGTAAATACTGAGAAATTTCATAGAAAATGGGAAAGATTGTACTTCGAAACCCCCCCCCCCCCTCCCCCACCAAAAATGGGTCAGAAAGTAGAAATAGCAAAATCTTGGAAAATTTTCAGTGGAAGTGCCGTGGCCTAGTGGTTTGGAGCATTGAATTCGTGGTCTGCGGGTAATTCTGCAGGTTGTGGGTTCGAGCCCAGTCCTGGGCTATAGCACTTCTACGCTTAATATGGGTAGAGGCATTATGCCTTCCAGTGGACTAGTTACCCATCCCGACCCTATTCATACTGTGAAGAGATCAGATTATCTCGTCTTGTTTCAGTTTGAGGGGCTGGTTCTTCCACACTTTCTGTAGCCCACATCTCGAGTGGCCTTTGGCCTTGTGATGGGCGATTTGCATTAAAAAAAAACTCTCCTTGATAACATCTGTCTAAACGTGTGGGACAACCTTTTATTTCAAGATTTATTTCAGCAAAATCCGTAAAAACAAATTAGGCAGAAATCAACGTGTATGTGAACACTGAGTGACCACACACTGCCATGAACATCTAACAGGAAACTTTCTTCCCCTATATTACACAAAAATGTGCTGACATTCTTTTATTAATTCAAGGTTGTATCAAGTGTTTACACAATTCTAAACACAAATGGACGGTTATTTTCCCAAGATATTGCTGTTCCGGATCGATTTGACAGGAGCGGGATTTGAAACAGGGATCACCAGATTACCATACATGTACCAATGCTCTACCAAATTCTCATTTTGCCAATACCTTTGTTCAGGGAGTGCTTGCCACAATTCATAATTCTACGATGCTGTATGGCCAGGGATCCCCACCCAATTATTATTCCCCCGGATTACCCGAATGGTACTCTACCACCAACTACATTGTATGCTGTAGATCTTTCCCTATGGTAGTTTTTGAATCTTGTCAATATCCTTTGTAGTTTATTGACAAGGAAGAAATCTAAATTATATATCACGTAACAATTTACAAACTTTAAGAAAATTATAACATAATACATAAGTATATTTTAACCCCCCCCCCCCCATCAAAAAAAAGAAATATTTGGTTTTGTTTGAACTCCTAATCATTCTCTTTATTTGCTCACTTTACCAACTGATTTTCTTCTCCCCATTGTCAAATGTCAATACCTCTACGACATCTTCATCAAAATTCTTGTCAAACGAGGCACTGTCAAAGGATTCCTCCATTTCAGGCCAGCCGTTGGGGCCGCTCTCCATCAACTCCTCGTCGCGACTGCGCTGGATCGCCTCCTCAACCAGCATCTGGAATTCGGTCATCATGGACGCAGCCTGGCCCAGCAGCCGTTGACCTTTCTGGATGGTTTTGAGATGGGTGAGCTTGCTGCGATGCAGCATCTCCTTGGCGTCTGACGTCAGGCATTTTAGAGCTTCCAGCTGGTTCTCAAGCTCCTCTGTACCGTTTCTTTCGGACATCCTGGGCTGTGGCTGCAATGATAGCAGTAATAAGGCAAACAAAAATTAAAATAGTCACCAAAGTCAGGTCGCGGTTTTTTTGTTATACCTTTTCAAAATCTCACCTTTTCCTGCACAAAATGAACAAGTTTTTTATTAAAATCATTGTCTTTAAATACAGCTACTTGTATGACAGCAGAATCGTACATTTCGTCATCTCACTTTTAAATGTTTACTTTTTGCTTCCCGACTTCCGAGTTACACATGTAGTATTTTTTCATGGATGGTTAAAAAAATAAACAAATAAATAAATCGACCGACCAACCCTCCCTCCCGATTTTTCCCATTTAAGGGCAACACAAGGGATTTTTTTTCAGGGGGGGCCTAAGCTTAGCACAATAATGAATGCCTAGAAGTAAAGACAGGCCAAGTACGAACATTTTTGGATGTAACAATCATTGATTCTACTACCAAAGCGCTAGTCACTAGTTAAGTAAGATTTGAGGCTTTGTATGGCAGTGACACTAATAAATGAAAGGTTTGCGGAAACACCATGTGGAAATATTCCTCAATTTAAAGAGAACGGTTCTGAAATACCTCTGGTTCTTTTCAGAACCATTCTCTTAATTGAGAAATATTTCCACATGGTGTTTCTGCAAACCTTTCATTTATTAGTCACTAGTTGTTGCTGTGTTTTAATCCATCCCCCCTCCCTGGCATGCCAGGAGGAAAAATGTGTAAACGGGGTAGGAATGGCTTTTTAAAAAGGTAGCCATGTTCTTAAAAAAAACACCAAAACGGCCATCTTGAAAGATGAGCCTGGTACTGCAAATTATTCTGAGTGTTTGTGTTTGTACAAACAAACAAACAAACAAACTGTCTTCTCTCTAAAGGTTTCTTCAGGCTTTCGAGCTACAGTGCCTGGGGCACTTTTGAGGAATCATTACCAGAAAGAATTAATAATAATAATAATAATCATAATTATGTTTGACGGAAACAAAACATGAACAAAGAGGCAAAAGCATAATTAAGGCTGGAGCCTACTTCCTTTTTCCAAGATAGAGGCCTAACTACCAGTGCCAACAGTTTATGCTACAACAAATTTGTTGTTTTTTCCTTGGTAAAAGTGCATGTACTATGTATAAAGTTTGTGTAAAGGTGCCAGTAGGCTACGTGTATACTGGGACAACTGTTCAGCGTAAATTTAGACTCTCACGCAAATTTATTGTCCTTAGTTCAAGTTGTCTCATGAAGGAGGTAATTTGAAGTGTGCATGCTTTTTTATAGGACAATAAATTTGCGCAAGGGTCTAAATTTGCACTTGACAGTAGTGATCTTTTGACATTCTCAAAGCATCATGGTATGAACCATTCCTGGCAAAGACATTGGAATGGATGTGATAGGTCACATTGGTTGTCATGGTTGCAAAATCCTTTTCTGATTGGCTAATATGACATTATTACTTATTACTAGCTGTTCTAATTACAGAGGTGTTGCATTCATAAACTGGATTCCCAATTTTTATTGCCATTAAAAATTGATTATTTTTTTCTGGCTATCTATTATTTTTCTTATGTTTAATGCAAACTCGTGACAGATATTTAGAATAAAATCAATTAATATGCCATGGCGGGTTTGTGTATAAATTACATGGTGGTTTGTCATGCTTGTCATGCCATGGAGGTAAGCTACCTCCATGGTCATGCCTAGCCCTAGAATGACGCTATGATATACCGTCATAGCGCCCAAGACAGTATGCAAAACAGTCCTATGCTAGAAACCGAAGATCAAAAATCACACTTTACCTGCATAAATATTCTTGGCATCATTTTATTCAAACAGTTCAACAGCCCATCTCCCTGTTCGGATAGCAATATTCCTCCAAGAATGTCAAGAACAGGAGATATTTGCGGCGCAAAATCGTCTCCACGCGACGCTGACTTCACAAACACGAGGAGTAATACCCACATTTAGAACGTTCATCAACAGAGGGCGCAATTTACAGTCGCCGCATGCACCACGCGCGCGACAGACATGGGTTATTTATGTCTGTAGCGTGCACGGCCGAAATTGCGCCCTCTGTTGATAAACGTTCTAAATGTGGGTATTACTCCTCGTGTTTGTGAAGTCAGCGTCGCGTGGAGACGATTTTGCGCCGCAAATATCTCCTGTTCTTGACATTCTTGGAGGAATATTTCTATCCGAACAGGGAGATGGGCTGTTGAACTGTTTGAATAAAATGATGCCAAGAATATTTATGCAGGTAAAGTGTGATTTTTGATCTTCGGTTTCTAGCATAGGACTGTTTTGCATACTTGGGCGCTAGGACGCTATATCATAGCGTCCTTCTAGGGCTAGGTCATGCCCACAAAATCATGCAAATGGCCATTGATTGTTGACTAGCAAATGTCGAAAAGGTAACGTCATCAATCATGTCACCGTACACACCTTCCTCCATACACACACACAGCACAGGGGTCACACTAAAATCACCGTCAACACGCACAAACACCGTCAACACACCATTAACACACCGTCAACACCTCCAAAACACATTCTAAATTAACAAAAGAGGCATATAAATGTAATGCCTAGGCTAAATTAGAATTTCTGTCGGTTAAAAGTCACATTTCATTTATTTTCATCAAAGCAGCACGGCCGTTGGCCTCCATCTTGCCTTCGCACGTGCTGCGCACCCGCGACATGGCTGAGTGAGGCACGGCTGCCGATTTCAGAGCTGCATGGAGCGGTCCGTTTTCTTGAAGTTGAAGAAAGAAATCGCATTTTCAGACGTTTAACCCCCCATTTTTAAGCCCAAATCTCGTGTTGACCCATACTTTACGGTTTTGTACCGCATTTGCCAGTTAAGAATGTGTTTTGGAGGGGTGTTGGTAAAAGTCGGAGGTGGTCGGAGCTAGCCGGAGCTAGCCGGAGGTAGCTTTATACACGATTTATACGACGTTTTCAAGTCTTAGAAATGGTTACCTGTTAATAATATTATACTTCCGTACTTTCTACCCCCCAAAAAATAAAAATGACTATTTATCTGCCATTTCAAAGTTGTCATTCCTCAACCTCCGGGTTTCACCGATTTAATGGTTATAATCGTACGTACAATATACGTACGTACGGCACTGCTTCACGCGCGCACGGCCGATGTTCGTATAGTAGTGCGCCCTCGTATGACTAGTTTTGGCTATTCTATTTACTACGGAGGGGCTTATATGACATCACAAAGCTAATGAAACCAGTTTGTGTATACACCTCTGGTTTTATGCCGCTCATAAAATGCTACCGTGGAACGACCGTTATTATAGGAAACAATTATTGTGAAACGTATTTTACTTGGAACAATGGCAATCACAATTTTGAAGAAGAAAAAGTTACCAGTACACTGGTGCATCATAAAATTGTGAGAAAAAGTACAACTGACGCTCCATTTGGTGAGACGGAGGTTGATATAAAATATTTGGTAGAGCTCTGAAAAAGATATAAACTTGGAAAATAATATTTTGTACATGTGAGAACATTGCGTTCTGGTCAAAATGATTGTTCACAGTTCTGTGTTAGGAGGAAACCACGCGCGAATATTGCCCGCAGAAAAGTACAAACAGTATCTGACGCTCCGTTTTGCATATATTTCGCGTCCAAATAGTGAGCCGGAGGTTGATATAAAATATTTGTTACAACTCCAAAAACCATATAAATCTGGGAAATTATACTTTGTACATATGGGAACATTGCGTTCTGGTCACAATTATTGTTCGAAGTTCTGTGTTAGGAGTAAATCAGGCGCTAATATTGCCCGCAGAAAAGTACAAAAAGTACACCTGACGCACCCACCCCGTTTTGCATTATTTTCGCGTCCAAATAGTGAGCCGGAGGTTGATATAAAATATTTGTTACAGCTCTAAAAACCATATAAACCTAGGAAATCATACTTTGTACATGTGGGAATATTGCGTTCTGGTCACAATTATTGTTCAAAGTTCTGTGTTAAGAGGACGTCAGGCGCAAATAGTGCCCGCAGAAAAGTACAAAAAGTACATCTGACGCTCCGTTTTGCATATATTTCGCGTCCAAATAGTGAGCCGGAGGTTGATATAAAATATTTGTTACAACTCTAAAAACCATATAAACCTGGGAAATGATACTTTGTACATATGTGAACATTGCGTTCTGGTCAAAATTATTGTTCACAGTTCTGTGTTAGGAGGAAATCAGGCGCTAATATTGCCCGCCGAAAAGTACGGTACAAAAAGTACATCAGTTTTTTGACGCTCCGTTTTGCATTATTTTCGCGTCCAAATAGTGAGCCGGAGGTTGATGTAAAATATTTGTTACAGCTCTGAAAACCATATAAACCTGGAAAATGATACTTTGTACATGTGGGAACATTGCGTTCTGGTCAAAATGATTGTTCAAAGTTCTGTGTTAAGAGGACGTCAGGCGCAAATAGTGCCCGCAGAAAAGTACAAAAAGTACATCTGACGCTCCGTTTTGCATATATTTCGCGTCCAAATAGTGAGCCGGAGGTTGATATAAAATATTTGTTACAACTCTAAAAACCATATAAACCTGGGAAATGATACTTTGTACATATGTGAACATTGCGTTCTGGTCAAAATTATTGTTCACAGTTCTGTGTTAGGAGGAAATCAGGCGCTAATATTGCCCGCCGAAAAGTACGGTACAAAAAGTACATCAGTTTTTTGACGCTCCGTTTTGCATTATTTTCGCGTCCAAATAGTGAGCCGGAGGTTGATGTAAAATATTTGTTACAGCTCTGAAAACCATATAAACCTGGAAAATGATACTTTGTACATGTGGGAACATTGCGTTCTGGTCAAAATGATTGTTCACACTTCTGTGTTAAGAGGCACGTGATATATATTGCCGGCCGAAAAGTACAACTGGCGCTCCGTTTTTCAATTTTTTCGCGTCCAAATAGTGAGCCGGAGGTTGATATAAAATATTTGTTACAGCTCTAAAAACCATATAAACCTAGGAAATCATACTTTGTACATGTGGGAATATTGCGTTCTGGTCACAATTATTGTTCAAAGTTCTGTGTTAAGAGGACGTCAGGCGCAAATAGTGCCCGCAGAAAAGTACAAAAAGTACATCTGACGCTCCGTTTTGCATATATTTCGCGTCCAAATAGTGAGCCGGAGGTTGATATAAAATATTTGTTACAACTCTAAAAACCATATAAACCTGGGAAATGATACTTTGTACATATGTGAACATTGCGTTCTGGTCAAAATTATTGTTCACAGTTCTGTGTTAGGAGGAAATCAGGCGCTAATATTGCCCGCCGAAAAGTACGGTACAAAAAGTACATCAGTTTTTTGACGCTCCGTTTTGCATTATTTTCGCGTCCAAATAGTGAGCCGGAGGTTGATGTAAAATATTTGTTACAGCTCTGAAAACCATATAAACCTGGAAAATGATACTTTGTACATGTGGGAACATTGCGTTCTGGTCAAAATGATTGTTCACACTTCTGTGTTAAGAGGCACGTGATATATATTGCCGGCCGAAAAGTACATCTGACGCTCCGTTTTGCATATATTTCGCGTCCAAATAGTGAGCCGGAGGTTGATATAAAATATTTGTTACAACTCTAAAAACCATATAAACCTGGGAAATGATACTTTGTACATGTGGGAATATTGCGTTCTGGTCACAATTATTGTTCAAAGTTCTGTGTTAAGAGGACGTCAGGCGCCAATAGTGCCCGCAGAAAAGTACAAAAAGTACATCTGACGCTCCGTTTTCCAATATTTTCGCGTCCAAATAGTGAGCCGGAGGTTGATATAAAATATTTGTTACAGCTCTGAAAACCATATAAACCTGGGAAATGATACTTTGTACATGTGGGAACATTGCGTTCTGGTCAAAATGATTGTTCAAAGTTCTGTGTTAAGAGGATGACGTCAGGCGCCATATTGCCCGCAGAAAAGTACAAAAAGTACATCTGACGCTCCGTTTTGCATTATTTTCGCGTCCAAATAGTGAGCCGGAGGTTGATATAAAATATTTGTTACAACTCTAAAAATCATATAAACCTGGGAAATGATACTTTGTACATGTGGGAACATTGCGTTCTGGTCAAAATGATTGTTCAAAGTTCTGTGTTAAGAGGATGACGTCAGGCGCCATATTGCCCGCAGAAAAGTACGAAAAGTACATCTGACGCTCCGTTTTGCATTATTTTCGCGTCCAAATAGTGAGCCGGAGGTTGATATAAAATATTTGTTACAACTCTAAAAATCATATAAACCTGGGAAATGACACTTTGTACATGTGGGAACATTGCGTTCTGGTCAAAATGATTGTTCAAAGTTCTGTGTTAAGAGGATGACGTCAGGCGCCATATTGCCCGCAGAAAAGTACAAAAAGTACATCTGACGCTCCGTTTTGCATTATTTTCGCGTCCAAATAGTGAGCCGGAGGTTGATATAAAATATTTGTTACAACTCTAAAAACCATATAAACCTGGGAAATGATACTTTGTACATGTGGGAACATTGCGTTCTGGTCAAAATGATTGTTCACACTTCTGTGTTAAGAGGCACGTGCTATATATTGCCGGCCGAAAAGTACAACTGGCACTCCGTTTTTCAATATTTTCGCGTCCAAATAGTGAGCCGGAGGTTGATATAAAATATTTGTTACAGCTCTGAAAACCATATAAACCTGGGAAATGATACTTTGTACATGTGGGAATATTGCGTTCTGGTCAAAATGATTGTTCACAGTTCTGTGTTAAAAGGAAATTATGCGCTTATATTGCCCGCAGAAAAGTACAACTGACGCTTCGTTTTGCATAATGTTCGCGTCCAAATACTGAGCCGGAGGTTTAAGCTCCCCCAATCGGCTCTTGAATATATCGGCAGTGGCGTAACTACGGGGGGGGGGGGGGGGGGGGGGGGGGGCACATTCCCCCCACCATTTGAAATTTCGAATTGCACACAAACAATACATCTGTTGCCATTCGGTGCCCCCCTTAAAATATTGGTGCACCCCCAGGTGCCCCCCCCCCCCCCCCTAGAAATGCAACCCTAATTGCGCCGCTGTATATCGGCCCGTTTCACACAGATCTGGTTCGCTCCATCTAATATAGTCCAGTAAGAATTGACATGAAAAATGCCCAACCCTGGCATTTTTCTTCACGGAATTTCTACTCATAAACCGTTATAATGGTTGCCCCGAACACACACAGAAATTTCAACCAATTTGGTACTTGGGGAAATGTGATTTTAAGCTCTTAAAAATGCCGATTTCTACATACGAATGTGATATTAACCAATTCCTGATACCCAAATTGTAACAATGATTAGCCAATAGAGCGTGTAAGTCTCCGCATAAAGGTCACGATTGAACTTATGGGCACCTCCGAGCCGCCGGCTATAGGACTTTAACGTGTGGTTGATTTTGTTTTCTATAATTATTATACTTTGTTTTAACAAAGACCTGAACCATGAAACGGCCATAAATATGGATGATGAATTCAAAATTAATTTTACAATATATAAAAACATGCACGACTGGCTAAATTATTGAAGAAAAGTAGAAACAAATGTTTGACCTGAGCGTCAGGTTGCAACGTGATTGGCTCGTTGTCGGAAAGAGAGAGCCCGGCCCGGCCCCCAAAACCCCTGTACTGTCCACGCTGCGGACGTAAGTGAACGTACAAACATAATGCAACGACCGCCTATAATATACTTTGGCGCGTGAACCACCAGAACAATGGGGAATGACGTACGTTTGATGTACAATACTTTTTCGTTCTCCTTTTCCCTAATTTGATATATCGTTCACATTTTGTAAATTGAAATGAAAAATATTATTTTTTTAAAAGTTTGTATCTACCTTTCAGTAAAAAGAACAGCTTCAAAACAAATTATTTCAAGAAAACTACTCGCTTTACACGTTGAAGCTCCTATTCGAGGTGCCCTGAAGTTCGGTTTTTCGTATAAACTCTCGTACGTTCTCGGGGTCAACTTACACGCTTTATACAGGCTCATCATAAAGCATTTCACGTAAAACCGTTGTAGCCAAGTTGTTACTTTTATTTAATCGAACACAGACTCAGTTAGCCTATAGCCATATTTTAACCGAACTGATGTTATTAACCGGATTGATATTATTTTGCAGCCAGATAAAATAACTTGCCGACAAAATTTGTCCTTAGTTGATGTCTAATTTTAGGGTTTTTGTGCGATTTTTTTGGAAAAGTTCACATTTCTGTGAAAAGGAATTACCCTCAATACGGCTAATTCCATAAAGTTTCACCCCGATTCTTTGCTGCAATTACTACGTGTTAACAATAACAAATGTATTTCTTTCTCCCAAAGTTATAATGATAATGGGGTAGGATGGGGAGCACAAGTGGTGGAGGCCTCAATGGCGGAGGGGGCGTGTTACAATGCCCTCGTACCCATTACACCACTCTAAAACGGTATTAGGATGAGTAATTAAAATATTTGTTTCAATAGGGCCATCTCTTCCAGAAAATCTCGATGTATTTTAAGGGCAGAAGCCGTTTGGTACTTATGATGATGACAATGATTTTGCGATGACAACGAAGACGTCCTTAAAATACTCTTTTCTCATGCTAATTTTGATCAAAATCTTCATTAAGTTTTCTCATTTGCCATTTTGTATTAATTTAGGTTAAACATTTGCAATGACCCTTTCCCAATCTTTAAAAGGGTATGATTTAGCTTAGGTGTCAGAAATACATGCCTTTCAATATAAATTGTGCATCCCTTTGGTTTTCAATTAATTAACATATTTCCCCAAGGTTGATTTTGGTTGAATTTTTATGGAAGGTAGCTATAGAGTCCCAATAAATACTTTGCCACTAAAATGTTCCTGTAACCAAAATGTCAGGGTCCTCGTCAATTCTTACTGGACTAATAGGCGGGAGTCTGGTGTTTCAACCAACGATAAGTCACTGATCGAGATCCCGATCTGTGTGAAACAAACAGGACCTACACCTGTATACGCCGGTTCACACTTTACGCGAATGCGAATTGAATTGGAACAAGAAACATTTTTAGCGAAATTCGCCGGCCTTGAAATGTGTTCAATTACCGCAGCGAGAGTTCTTGTCATGACGTCTAAAATCTATTTGCATTCGCGCTGAGTATGAACCGGTTATATCATCTCTGTCGAAATATACTTCTATGCCATCAAATTAACCCTTTCACAAAAATCTCCAGAAAACAAATTATCATAATTACTCTGGATGTCTCAAATGAAGTATGCTTATTTCTTGAAACTCGTTTAATTTCAGAAACATTCCAGGAACAACAATAGGTCAGTTCTGCAAAAAAAGCTGTTTTAAAAAGGCACTTTTCCGGTGCAAGCTAATTTTGTTCACAAACCCAAAATAGCAGACAAACTTTACTGTTTAATTGTATAACATAAAAATTGGAATTCACTTTGCACTGTAAAGTCTCAACAAGGTAAACTACTTTCACGGTTTGAAAACGAATGCGTTGTTCACAGTATCACGGCTGTTCCTTTAGGATGCATTTCTGGCACACTCAGTGACTATCATCCAACGACTGTATGCACACTCCACTCTTTGAAATGCCTTGAATATGGAGCCAGTCTAACGCCTACAGAACGCTGTGGCATTGTATAGGCATAGGATAGACCATGTCGCCTCTATCAAACTGCTTTAATTAGTGACATTCATCATGTACGAAATTATGTTGCAGCCGCTCTTTGGAGGTTGTCGAGGTACATTGGAGGAGGACACATTTGTTGATGTTAAACCCCTGTAATTCTTTTGAGGATTACGTGTATCTTTTTCAGCAACTTTCTTTAGCACTGACGGGCATGTTCGCATATATGTGGACAGGTGGGCTGTTTTATGTGAGAGATCTTGAGCAACTGCTTCTTCGTTTTCGAGCTACACTGAATTAATACCAGCGTATATTCAGACTACACCCAAGCTGCATGCCGAATAACTGCACCGCGCTTTTGGGGACATAGTGGTATATATTTGTTCGCACGCGGGGATGCTCTTTATTCGGATATAGTCTCACTCCATCCCCCGTGCTTCTACTTTGGCACACCTCCAGTCATCCTTTGCATTTGGGTTATTTGCCCATGCCGGTAAAAATGTACACATCGCCACCCTTTAGTTTAACTGGTGGTTCTATATACCACCTTTGCCATATCGTGACATGTATAAAACGGCCATGGCGAAGATTCAAACTGCATGAAGATCCGCTAATTGTGGTGTACTATAGACGACACACCGCGTCGCCTCTTCCATACGCGACGCGACGGCACGACGCGACGGCTCCGTTGCATCGTGCCGTCGCGTCGTGCCGTCGCTTCTTTGTCAATACTTTTGTACACATTCTGGCGTCGCGTCGTAAGTCGCTTCGTGCCGTCGCCCGTCGCGTCGTGCCGTCGCGTCGTTTTTTCAACTTGCAGGGTTTTTCACCTAAGCGTCGCCCCTTCCGTCTCCCATCGAGTCGCACCGTCGTGCATCTCGTCGTGTGCCGCGTCGTCTTTCATCGTCATGCATCGCGCCGCACCATCGTGCGTCGCGTCGTGCTTCGCTTCGTGCTTCGCGTCGTGTTTCGCGTCGAATTAGCCATGAGCAAGTTCGATCAAGGACCAATGGTTAACTAGTGGTTGGTTCGTGACGTACGTAGCGCACTGGAGCACTGAAGTTGAAGTGCGAACGACTCTAGTCGAACTATTGTCATGTCAACGCGACCATGACAAAATGGCGGTGGCTATTTTTTTACGTTTTTGGACAAGTTCATAGATGAAAGCAAGACCGACGATATTTGCTAAGTATATCAACAATGTCACAAGTGGTAACGTGTGCATTATTTCAACATGTTCAAAGAAAGACAAAGTAACAAAAAACGATCGTTCACTGCTGCTGAATATTTACGTTTTTTCCGCCATTTTTCTGATAACTGGTCCTCTCTGCACTATGCTATTAAAACGGCTATTGGTAACCAGCGATGCGACCAACCTCGGTAGGCTGGTCGCGAATCGTCGACTAGACTAGTCCAACCATCGTCGACTAGCGTGCGTTCGATCAGAGTTAGTCAAACTATGGTTAACTATAGTCCTTGATCGAACTTGCTCCATGCCATTGTGAAAATGTGCAGTTGAAATACCGAACTTGTTCATGGACTAATCCGCTAATAAATTCAAATTAATGCGCGCATGCTCATAAGCGTGCGGTGAAACAAAAAGCCTGAACGCTGCATTTGAAATGTGTAAAAAGACGATTTTGCTAGATGTTTTCTTAATTCTGTTTGCGATTTTCCAGCATGCAGGCCCGTCACAAGGAGGGGGGGGGGGGGGGGGGGGATCAAATTAGCATCACGTGTTACGAGAACGTCAACGCGAGCGCACAAGACATTTTGGCGTGGCCGGTATGTATATGGGCCGGTCAAACAGAAATTACGCGTTGACGTTCGCAGGAAACGTGCTGCTAAACCTATTATCATTTTTTGTGAGCCTGAGAATTTTGTTTGTACAGCTACCGGTAATGATTCCTTGCGATTTCGCATATGTTTGGCGTTTTTTGTGTGAATAAAGACCTTGAACCAACCTTCAGTTTTGCCAGACACTGAAATTATTAGGTCACTCAAGTGAACTGTATTGAATGGCGAAATAAAGCATATAGGAAGACTAAAAAATCACCGGCCGTCGAAAATCGAAGGGGGGGGGGGGGGGGGGGGGGGGGGGGGGGGGTGGACATCATTTGACGCATGAGGGTGCTGTTCAAAACATTAAGATACGTATATTTAGGCCTACATTTGGCCATGCTATAGGTTTTTTCCCGAGGATTTCCAGTTTTAAATAAGCAGTCACAGTGCAATAAAACTTTTGCTATGAGTCTGTTCCTTTATTTGGTACTTTTCTATTAATTAATTTGGTACTTTTTTCTCTCCCGCTGGATTTTCTTGGGGGGGGGGGGGGGGGGGTGGGAACTGGGGGGGGGGGCAAGGCCGACGATTGGAGGGGGGAAATGCCCCCCCCCCCCCCATCCCCCCCCCCCTCCCCCAGCGCCGCCACTGTATATGGCCTAACTATAGATTTGGTGTTCTTTTCAACATTAAAGGTGATTGAGAGAGAATAAGTAGCGTGTGATAACATGTGGAACGTTGTGTTTATTTCTTGTGATGTGGCCTCCCCCCCCCCCCCCCCCCCATCAAGCACTGTGGCCCCCTTATGCCTGGAGCTGGTGACGGGCCTGCCAGCATGAACAACGGTACCGCGCTACAGTGGTGTTTGGCGGGACAAAATACAAGAGTTAAAAGAGAGTGAACTACCTCCCTCGCTGGTTTTGTAGAAGTTAAAAAAAAAGGCAATTGAAATTGATCAGAGAAAGAATAGTGACAGGATAAAGTAAAATACATGTACATGGGAAATCTAGCCTTTTCAGAGGAAAAAAATAACAAATAAAACAAGGATGCGGCTTAAAAAAGGAACTGGTTTTTTTACTTGGCACTAGGCCTATTAAGTTTCATGATGTGTAACATAGAGATGTTACACAATGTCTAGCAGTGTCCCCCCAATAATTTCGGTCTTGTAATATACATTTAAGGGTCATTGGCTTTAACATACACCAGTACTATGCATACTGTAGAGACACCGAGTGCAAATTTTCCGATAAGACGTCTGCCCTAGTAAGCAGGAAGTCGTGGGTTCGAGTCCCGCCCGAGTAAGCCTGTGATTTTTTTTCACACAGGCTCTCGGAAAGCACCGAGTATACAGCGCTTCATACATTACGTCGGGACAGAGCAAAAAGAGAAAATCTATGTTTTAATTTACAATACAGCTGTAGAAACTAAAGTTGTGTTTCAAGTTCGATTTGTAATCTGGATGCCTCCATTTGGTCAGCAGTTACAATCTGGCAATCTTTGCCAGCAGGATGAAGAATCTGTCGTAGTCCTCTCGGCCAAGGGTCTCGTATTATATATTATAGACTCAGTCGGTGCCTAATTTTATATATAGCCTTATGTAAAGGTTTATATACTTGCTATGTTGAAACAAAGACTTGAAATAGAAGTTGCCGTGTGCACGGGTTACATAAACGGTGTAAAACAAAGTTACAATAAAACTGCAACCCTGGAGGACGTTATAAAACCAAGCGGATTTCTCGTCAAGGTTGGGGGGGGGGGGGGGGGGGAAGCACACAGTCAATTAACAAACAATAGTTTGAACAAGGCCCATCACCATAATTCATTTATTTCTATTTCAACCAGATATTGCAATGGGGATGCTCAAAATGGGTCAACTTACCGGTATATACTATATAGTTCTTGGATTGAATAATCTTGTTAAAGGGGGGGGGGGGGGGGGGGTTCGCCCATTATTAGTTTTGTCCGCCAAAACTATATAGAGGGTGGGAACATAATCTCCCGTTCCCAAGATTGCAGGCCACTCATTCAACACTAACGAAAAATGTTGGAGATTGCACTATTCGGACGAATGCACTATTAATTCAACCTTTAATAAGAGTTTAATACATGTTACCGGAAAATTTGCACTCGGTGTCTTTACGGTATACAAAGTACTGGTGCATGTGAAAGCCAATGGTTTTCCGAGCTCAAACAAATAACAACCTCCGGCTCACTATTCGGACGCAAAAATAATGCAAAACGGAGCGTCAAAAAACTGATGTACTTTTTGTACTTTTCTGCGGGAAATATTAGCGCCTGACGTCCTCTTAACACAGAACTTTGAACAATAATTGTGACCAGAACGCAATATTCCCACATGTACAAAGTATTATTTCCCAGGTTTATATGGTTTTTAGAGTTGTGACAAATATTTTATATCAACCTCCGGCTCACTATTTGGACGCGAAAATAATGGAAAACGGAGCGTCAAAAAACTGATGTACTTTTTGTACCGTACTTTTCTGCGGGCAATATTAGCGCCTGATTTCCTCCTAACACAGAACTGTGAACAATAATTTTGACCAGACCGCAATGTTCACATATGTACAAAGTATCATTTCCCAGGTATATATGGTTTTTAGAGCTGTAACAAATATTTTATATCAACCTCCGGCCGGCTCACTATTTGGACGCGAAAATAATGGAAAACGGAGCGTCAGATGTACTCTTTATACTTTTCTGCGGGCACTATTGGCGCCTGACGTCCTCTTAACACAGAACTTTGAACAATAATTGTGACCAGAACGCAATATTCCCACATGTACAAAGTATCATTTCCCAGGTTTATATGGTTTTTAGAGTTGTAACAAATATTTTATATCAACCTCCGGCTCACTATTTGGACGCGAAAATAATGGAAAACGGAGCGTCAAAAAACTGATGTACTTTTTGTACCGTACTTTTCTGCGGGCAATATTAGCGCCTGATTTCCTCCTAACACAGAACTGTGAACAATAATTTTGACCAGACCGCAATGTTCACATATGTACAAAGTATCATTTCCCAGGTATATATGGTTTTTAGAGCTGTAACAAATATTTTATATCAACCTCCGGCCGGCTCACTATTTGGACGCGAAAATAATGGAAAACGGAGCGTCAGATGTACTCTTTATACTTTTCTGCGGGCACTATTGGCGCCTGACGTCCTCTTAACACAGAACTTTGAACAATAATTGTGACCAGAACGCAATATTCCCACATGTACAAAGTATCATTTCCCAGGTTTATATGGTTTTTAGAGTTGTAACAAATATTTTATATCAACCTCCGGCTCACTATTTGGACGTGAAAATAATGGAAAACGGAGCGTCAGATGTACTTTTTGTACTTTTCTGCGGGCAATATTAGCGCCTGATTTACTCCTAACACAGAACTTTGAACAATAATTGTGACCAGGACGCAATGTTCCCATATGTACAAAGTATCATTTCCCAGATTTATATGGTTTTTAGAGTTGTAACAAATATTTTATATCAACCTCCGGCTCACTATTTGGACGCGAAATATATGCAAAACGGAGCGTCAGATACTGTTTGTACTTTTCTGCGGGCAATATTCGCGCGTGGTTTCCTCCTAACACAGAACTGTGAACAATCATTTTGACCAGAACGCAATGTTCTCACATGTACAAAATATTATTTTCCAGGTTTATATCTTTTTCAGAGCTCTACCAAATATTTTATATCAACCTCCGTCTCACCAAATGGAGCGTCAGTTGTACTTTTTCTCACAATTTTATGATGCACCAGTGTACCGGTAACTTTTTCTTCTTCAAAATTGTGATTGCCATTGTTCCAAGTTAAATAAGTTTCACAATAATTGTTTCCTATAATAACGGTCGTTCCACGGTAGCATTTTATGAGCGGCATAAAACCAGAGGTGTATACACAAACTGGTTTCATTAGCTTTGTGATGTCATATAAGCCCCTCCGTAGTAAATAGAATAGCCAAAACTAGTCATGCGAGGGCGCACTACTATACCGAACATCGGCCGTGCGCGCGTGAAGCAGTGCCGTACGTACGTATATTGTACGTACGATTATAACCATTAAATCGGTGAAACCCGGAGGTTGAGGAATGACAACTTTGAAATGGCAGATAAATAGTCATTTTTATTTTTTGGGGGGTAGAAAGTACGGAAGTATAATATTATTAACAGGTAACCATTTCTAAGACTTGAAAACGTCGTATAAATCGTGTATAAAGCTACCTCCGGCTAGCTCCGGCTAGCTCCGACCACCTCCGACTTTTACCAACACCCGTTTTGGAGGTGTTGACGGTGTGTTGACCATGTTGACGGTGTGTGTCCTTGCTCTATGCTTAATAATAATATGACCGCAGAACAGCTCTCTACTCTAGCTGCGACAAGTTAGTATTATTAGATTAGGTACTATACAAATACACCTTAGTTTACCAACATTTGTAACAAAGAGACGGAAAGGTTTCCAGCACGATACAAAACAAGTTCAAGTTCTTGAACAAAAATGAACAATGTCATGAATGTAGGCCTATCAAGTATCATAAATTTCCCGCGGTGCGAAAAATCAAATCACCGATGGGCGCTGCCATTTTGCTGCGGACTAGTCGGATGGCAGATTCCGTCCATTATCTCAACTTATGAAATGAATACAGGTAACCAGACAACTGACGAGTTAATGTATCTGGAAATTGTTTCTCCAGAGCGACTAAAGAAACTTAATTACTCAATACTCAGCAGCCTCTGATTGGTGAAGAAAATCTTTCCAATTTCGAAAAAAAATATGAAATGTTATCGCTAGAAAAAGTTTAGAATTTTAAATACCCTAAAATTTACCTCATTAGTACACAAAATGATGTGAGTAGAAATTTGCCCTTTTCCAGTCGGATTTTAAACAGCATAAGTTAGTTATCCCTGGTTCCTATCGTAGCTTAATGTATTTCCTATGAACCTAACCCTTGGAGCCAGTCTATTGTGTGCAAATGTCAAACGACCAAACGACATGAACGAATTCGTATACATTGTTTACATTTTACGTAGCGCGACAGTGGAACTGGAACGTCATCATTAAAACACATAATCCGACACAAGACCCGATCTTTTTGCTAATTGACTGGACTGTTGGTTGGTTGGTTTGGGTAACTTTTGCTGCCAAACATGAAAGATTTCAGCGTGGGTTTTTGTACCCTTTTTGCCGTTTTGGTATTGCCATTGGTAAGTTTTCATTGAGTGTGCTGCGCTCCGCGCTCGATTTCACATTATATTTAGTTAGCCCCTTCTGCGCACTTCCGGGTTGAAAGCGAGAATGTAGTGGCAAAGAAAACAACGTTTTTCAGCACATTCATTCATGCATGAATTGATCAGGCCATGGCAGCGCAGGCGCACGATTAGCATTGTTTACTGCAACATTGAGATCCTCGTTTTCAAACGCCGAAGTGCGCAGATCGGCGCAAAACTCGTCGTTGTGGGATTCCTCTATTCATCATGTTCTAATCATATGCCGCCTAATTTACATCATGTAAATTATACCCTTGCTCTATAGTATGAATGATCATACATGTATGATCGATACTCAGTTATAATTTCTAAGTACATGCTCTTTAGCGTCAGCAAGCATCAACAAAGCGTTAACCAAAGGCGATTGGTAAAACCCGGATCCTCCGGATCTAATGCCACCGTTAGTCGGACAAACGGACCTTCCCGGATCCTGTGCTGTCCCATTGTATGATTGTTCGTTAAGCCTGTATTTTTTAAAGTTGAAACCATCGATTATTTTAAGAGTTAGCCTAGTATTAATTAGAATGCCATTCCATCCATTTATTTGAAAGAATAACATTTACTTTGGAGGATCCAGGAGGGTCCGACTAGGTCCAGAGGATCCGACTTTCACCCACACCCGTCAACAAATTAGATAAGAAAGTTTCGGCGTCAACAATTATTTCACAATCATGACAATGTGATTTATTTCCAAACTTTGAAAAAATATTTTTAATTTGTATAGCAATAAACTGCCCGATCCGGTTAACTGGCCGAGTGGTTAACGGAGTTCAAAACCTTGTCAGTGTGTGAAATAATACGCAAAAACTAAACTCACGACGGTACCGTTTTGTGCATCCTCACAGGTTGCCATCTTGTTTGTGCTAGACCACTCCATTTATTTTCTATTGAATATCAGCAAGATTATTTTGTGGAAAAAAGGTTTTGAGTTTTAAATGAAACTGTGGGATAAAACCATATCAAAGAGAAGATGCTCGATGTGCATCATAAGCTGCTTGATTGACGGAAAGAAAGTTCACCTAAATATTGTTAAGAAATTATTAAAACTGGACATGCTTGTGTTTAATACTGGGATGAAAGAAAGATCAAGGTCAAATATGTATGTCATTTTGGAATAACAACCATTTAGGTTTAAGAACTAAAACAAAATCATGTATCAAAACTATCAGTTACATGTATGCTCATTTCATGTTTTCTTTTTAATATAGTTACATGTGTGTAGGTTTACCAAAAGTTAGAGTACAGATCATCTGTGCTAGATTTCTACAAGTGTATTATTAGCAGCTTGGCCTAACCCATGCACGGGTACATACTGTTAATTCTATTTGACCCTAACCTTCCCAAATCCTCCAAAATCCTCTTTGCCAAAAGGAGGAATTTTGAGGATTGAGGGTCTTTGGAAGTTGAAGCTTCGGAGGATTTTTTAGGATTGAGGGCATAAGAGGATTTTTCCTCTGAAGGAAAATGGGGGATCCAGGTCATTTGATCAGGCCCAAGCTGATGCTGGTTGATTTCAGAGGATTGGGGTTACTAGGGTGTTTACGAGAAAAACCTGGAGGATTTTGCAGGATTCAGTGGTCCCCATAAAAGGATTTTGGAGGATTCAGGTTATATGCAGCTTTAACACTTTGAAATCAATCAGAGGATATTCAAGGTTACTTGGAGGAAAAATGATGGAGGGAGTTTAACTCCCTCCATCATTTTTCCTAATAGGGTTAATAAATTGACATGCTGATTTAATCAACTTTTGGGATTATTTTTTCCCTAGGGTTGTGCAGCTAAACATGAGCACTTTCATCATGGCCAGAGTATGAGACGTGATCAGATGACACAAGGAGACTTGCCAGTTATTAGAAGAGGTACGTACTTGTAGGATAAGTTCTTCCAGTGGGGTTTGTCAAGAACATGGAACCCGCTAATGGAAATGGAAATGTCAAATGGAAATGAAACAGATTTTTGTACACTGTTCTAATGGTGGAAATGGAAATGAAGATTTGTCAAAACGGAAAATTGACTTTTCTAAAACGGAAAATCGTTGGCTCTACACCTGTCTGCAACGGTCACCTGTCTGCAATGATCACCTGTCTACAACGGTCACCTATCTGTTTATTAAGGCCAACTGTATTTTTTTGTTGCCATTTCTTCTTTGTTCTCTGGGCATACAATGTATATATATATATATTATTCATGTAATTTCACTGCTGATTTTTTAATTCTTCGCAGTTAACAAGGAAGGAGCGTGCCCCCAATTGGCGTCAGATACCGTGGGGATTTGCGTGGAGGGTTGCTCTGGTGACAGCGACTGTGAGGGGGAGCTGAAGTGTTGTTCAAACGGCTGTGGGAAACAGTGTCAGAAGCCTGATGAAGGTTTGGTTAATGGCCCTATTCATGACCATGAGAGGGCGCTATAACACTGATTATTTTTTTTGTCGGTGGGGGAAGGGTTCGCTCAAGCCCACCGCCCAAGCAGGGTGCTGGGAACGTCTGATGTGCTTCACGTATTTTTTGTGAAGGAAATGCACGGCATTCTGGGTAGCATACCTTGACCTTGGCGAATTACACGCAGCGCTTTCACTCGTACCAACGAGCAAATGCAGCGCTGTGAAAATGGCGACAGCTTGTGGGTGATATGTGTATCGTATGTGCAGTACCTGTGTTGCCTGCCGGAAAAACACGTTTTATGATGTATTGCTGGCAATGGAGGAACCGACCGGTTCTTTATGGGAAAATCAGCATATTTAATGTCAAACTGAAACTGGTGACCTCCAGCAGGTCACAGGTCACATAAAATCTATCCAATCGGAGCTCAAAGTGCATCAGACGTTCCCAGCACCCTGTTTGGGCGGTGGGTATGAGCAAAATGTTGCTTTCTCCAAGATTGTAACATGTTATAGCAATCATGTTATAGGAAAACTATAAGGCATAAGGAATGAGTTTTTAACCCTAACTACCCCAAGCCTTACAAACTCCAACAGCAGGTTGTGTTGAATATTAATGGGTTCAGGACTGTCGCGCCTTGGCACCATTAACATACATGGAGCTATATATGCCCCAATTTGTCCAAACTAAAGAATGTGCCATAGGTATACTGCACAGTGTTGGATTTTCACAGGTTAAAGACCCTTCCTGGTAAAAAAAATGCCTTTGGGGTTAGGGTTAATGTCATCAAAGATATCAGGACACTGTGCCTCTTTTATGATGGATCCAGGAACGACTATAAAGGACATCAATCAGGAGTAATAATGAAGCGAGGACTTCTTCACTCCTGGGGACGGACAGAGCACACTGTCCGAAACGTCCCGGTTCTTTTCAAAACCACACCATCTTCCTAGAAGAGATTTGTTTCACATGGTGTTACCCGCAATCTCAGTCTTTCTCGTAATAATGATTTTATTTTTAAAGTGCTTTGATGAAACACTGGTTAAAGCCCAATAATTTGATAATTAACAATGTCCTGATGATTTGGTGAATTTAGGGAATAAATAATTCAATTATCCAGCCTACTGTAACCATGGTAACTATACTACTCGAAAAATATTAAAGGATCAGACATTTGCATTTGAAAATTTCAGGTGTGTACCTTATTGATTTTTGAACACTGTAGCACATGTTCATGCTCGGTTAAAGGTAGTATTTTTTGCTGTAATTTTCAGAAATAAGTGGGTTTGGGGGTTAGTATTTTATAGCGTGCTAGCAAAATACTGTAACACTGACCTGTTTAAAGTTTTGTTTGCATAGATGTTGGAAAAACCATGGAAAACAGGGGGGAAAAATCTGGTCAAGTAGTCTGGTTCCCTGACCATACCATAGACAAAATGGAACAATTTATAGACGTCGGGGAATTATCACGTCGGGGGAACTAGACTATTTCCAATGATTGTCGGAAAACGATATAAATTTCCACTTTTCTTGAAAACAACAGCACACCAGGGGCCAATTTCATTGAGCCGCTAAGCACAAACATTTTCTCAGCAAAAAATTGTCTTGCTTAGTAAAAACAGGTTACCAGCCAAAACTCCATGTGATTTTCACGCTAAGCAAGCAACAGCTGAATACCAGTCGAAGGCAATATACATTACATGAACATCTGGCTGGTAATCCTGTTTTTATCATGGTAGCAATTTCATGCTAAGCACATTTTTGCGCTTAGCAGCTCCATGAAATTGAGACTGCTATTTTTTTTACAGTCTAATACGGTATTTTGTAATAATTCAGTAGTTTTGTTTTGTGATGTTTGCAAATGTTGTATATTACTGTACTACCTTTAAGCACATAGAATGTGAGATGATACATTGGGAGATGAGAGAGACTGCGATTGCGGGTAACACCATGTGAAATAAATCTCTTCTAGGAAGAAGTGTGGTTCTGAAAAGAACTGGGGTGAGTGTGTAACTCAACGTTTCGGACAGTGTGCTCTGTCCGTCCTCAGGAGTGTGAGTGATGTGATGTGACATTGGGAGACATTTGAGACGCTGGTGGCAGCAGACATGCCAGTCTATTTTGCTAGTTCTGAGCATGCGCACATAGTTCTGAGCATGTGCATGACTGGGAAGGACAATGGGAAAGGACTGGTGTATAATAGACTTCTTCGCAAATACCGCCTAGTTGAGACATACGTCACAATGGTTAAAGGGATTGTGGGAAGGAATGAGATTGCTTTTTCCTTCCCACAATGCCTTTTTACCATTGTGATGTCTCAACCAGGTGGTATTTGTGAAGATGTCTATAGCCGCGTTCGCATTGGACTATAATTATTGTCAAAAGTTACCGTACGTGATTGTTAACATTCCACTGTAGTTATTCTTCCGTGCATCCGCACTTGGATTACACGGCTCGCTGAAAGTCCTTGGCCAAATACAATATTATGCAGTGAATGTCCTCTGTGGTTTTGTAGAACGCGCTAAATTTACACGCATTTCATTGTGTATGCCAACGCAGAGGCGCGGCATGCATTGATCTGCAGACGGCACGTGATCAAAATGTAGGTTTTACTTTACCGTGGCTGTCCGCATTGGACTTTTCAGCGACGTAAAACCTACCACGTAACTCTTCCGCTACTCGCTTTGGCCTGTAAAACTTACTGCTGCGGAGGATCAGGATACAACCGACGATGGACACTTCACAATTTGGCAAGTTTACCGGCTGTCCGCATTGGACTTAATTTGGTTAAGTTGACAACAGTCTCCGTAGGTTTTACCCAAAAAAGTCCAATGCGGACACGGCTTATGCTGACATTAGCGTCTTAAAAGTCTTGCATTGCTCAGTCATGTGTTTCACAGTCCAGTTGACTGGAGGGGTCAGAAGGCATCCCTAAATCAGTTTGATCCTGATACATGTAGTTGGTTTGTACTGCCGTTTATTTCCAACAGAAAAGCAATGTGTTATCCGCTGCACCAAGATTCACGACCCAGTGTGCGGGAGTGATGGCGTGACGTACGACAACGAGTGTTCCCTCCGCGACATCAAGTGCGGCAGGAACCAAAATTTCATCAAACAGAAGCATGAAGGAGAGTGCCCTGAGCTGAAAAGAGGTAATTTTTTCCCCCCCCATATCTCCCCCCTCCCCTGTTTTTTTATTGAAATCACCCAATAAGAGGCTAAAAGCTACTCAGTTGAGAGTACTAAAAATTGAGTTTGAGTACTTTGCTATCCGTGTTCTTTTTTATTTATTTTTAATTTTTTTAAATTTTTTTATTATCCAATACAAGGCTGAAAGCCTGCTGAAAGCCACTATAGGTGAAGGGTTACGATCAGAGGTGGTTGGGTTGGCGACATTTTTAATTGCCAACTCTGCCACTTTTACGGTTTTCCTGGGCCCAGATCTAAATAAAGGATAATTCTTCAACTGATTCCAGAGAAATTATCCTAATTTTCAGACCTATAGACCCAGGTCGGGTAACTTCCACACCCCCCCCCCAAAAAAAATCACACCTCAGATCTTGGCTAAACAGTATGATAATTACCTGTGAAATGTTTAATTGCCATTAACCCCTTGCGTCCGACTGTTATTGATGGGGTGCTGGTATGCCAGGATCGGGGCTGTGCAGCCAAGCCTAAATGCAAACAGTAGGCACCACACTGACTAGAGTGGTCCTATTCATCGCACTCGGAGCTCCCCTTTCGTGTTAATGAAAGCTTTGTTTGAAAAAGCCCCCATCTATTCATTACACTCCCATTCCAAAACAATATAGTTAAAAAGTGAGTAAGCGCAGGAATGCGCCTATAGACGTCGGCCAGCTAGTTGGTCTTTTTAAACTGCAGCTGTCATCCATATTCAATAGGTTAACCAAAGGTTTGTTTTATTTGTGATGCATGACACATGCTGGCACATGCACTGTGGATGCATGGTGGATGCATGGTTTTAATGTATGAGGTCACATATACTCGATATGTATGTGTTTTGTGTCACACTGTAGTTGGGCCATGTGAAACCGAGTTGGAGAAGTACTTGTCACCCATGACGAGGCACATGGTTGGGCAGATGGCTCCACAGTGTGACGAAAACGGATTCTACAAGCCCATGCAGTGCTCTGGATCAACAGGTATGTAGGAAAAGTGATTTGCAGCTTCGCATGGTAGTGAGTACAACCATTTTACACCCAGACAGTTGGCTCAGTGGAAGAGCAATTCGGTCGATTCACAACTCAGTGCGCCGCCAGCGACAAGCCGGGAACGGCCAATTTCCCACTTTCGGGGTCGACATCGCATCTATCGCGTTGTATTAGATGGTGGACAGTACAGCAGTTTGGATTTCGCGCGAATGCAAGTGGATGAGTTAAAGCATTTTTTTGACGAGTCGGGGAATACCTTGTGCGGGAAAGAAGAGAGAGGAGTTGATAGATTTAGCGGAGAAGGGGTGTAAGAAGTACGGTCGATGCATTGGCGATACCCACTTATGGTTTTCCGAGTCGACTTTTTCCCATGATGCACTGCGTAATTTGGCCCCTCCCCGGTTGCCGCTGGCGGCGCACCGAGTTGTGAATCGACCGAATTGGCACACTACCGAAGTTAACCCCTTGCGTACGGATGATGGAATTTGGTGCAAAAAAAACAGTGCCACCAGGCCGGATGACGCAAATGGCTGCTGTTTGTGCAGTTTCAATCCATTGTTTGATTAAACAGTGCCACCAGGCCGGATGTCGCCATTGGCCGCTGTTTGTGCAGTTTCAATCCATTGTTGGATTATTGTGTATATGTTACACTTGACTGCACAAACACATTGTAGCGGTTCGCTTGGCTGCCAGAGCCGCTGCGGCACCCCGACGTCATCCGTAAAATACCGTACTCATGGGGTTAAGCAACGTTGACTGCAGGCAGTACTATGTTATTGCTTGCATTAGCGTGCCTGGCAAAAAATCAGTGCATTGGTCTGGGGCATGACAGTGTCTTTTAAATACAGAGGACGGTCATGAAAAAGACCACCTGGCCGGTTGTCATCTACAAGTGTGTTAATGCCTGCAATCGGGGACCTCCTATTGTCCTCCTATTGTCCATACTTGGGCCCTCATTGGTTTTGTACACGATTTTCAAACGGGGACCTTTCTCAATCGGGGACCCTATTGTCCTCTATTGTTAAAGGCCCCTATTGATTGCAAAAACGAACTCACATTACTTGGTGGGAAATTACACAGTTCAGGTGTGTAACGGGGACACCAAAAATGTCACACTTTTGGACCCCAAATTTATGGAATGACCGACCTGTCTATTAAAATATTAACCCTACAAATCATCAGAATAGTCTGCAGTATCTGGTCTGGTAACCAGACTTAATGTCACGTCTGATTGCAGGATCCTGCTGGTGTGTGACCAAAGACGGCCAGGAGATTGAAGCGCCAGCCGACAGATTTATCAGCTCAGACGAAGATTGCTTTGAATGACTCTTGAATCAGTAGTGATTGTTCATTGAACAATGGTTGTATGATGTGCCAATTAATTATTGACCCTGCCCGAGATGCCCCAAACATGATGTGGCGATCGGTATGTTAAAGTGCCTATTCCTTTGTTTGTCAGGCAACAAAAAAGTAACAGTTTTGGGGGAAAATTTTTGTACTGACTAACAGAAGAAAAAAAATAAGTAATTTTTTGCCTTTTTTTTTGTTTATGGAGAAGGGCCGGGGACGGTTGAACTGATTGGCCCACAAAGAGGAAATTTTGAAATTAAGTTCATCCGTGAAAGAAATGTAGTTCTTCCTTGGGAGGCCGTATTTCTAGAGACAAGGGACCAATTCTATTAACCAAATCTACTTAATTTTTATTGGATTAATAAAAGTACTGAGAAGGAGTACATTATGTTGATTGTAATTCTTGCATATTTGCATAGTTTGATGGTAGTTTAGTATTCAGAGAATAGTAAATTTGAGTTGAAAGGTATTATACTCAATTTTGGTAACCCACTCCCAACTGTAGGGTTGAAGACATGTCTTAACCACTGATTTCTATGTAAATTGGATAGTGCATCGCCTGTTTGAGTTGAAGCCGCCATCCGCCATATTAGTACTCCCAATACAGTAACCTTGTCCCCGAGGTCTACTTTCATCCTCGTTCTCAATAGTATGCGAATAATGAATGTTTGAGTGCAATGGTAAGAATAATTGAGGTGACCGATTGAATGTTCCATTCCACGAGGCGAAGCGCAGTGTACAATGCGCAGAAGTACAGTGCACGATGGCCAATGAGCTATATCCAGTTTACATAGACATCATTCCTAACCCTGCAGTACAGTGCATTACAACTGTGACGTGTGCTGTGAATCCTTTAACTGAACTCACCTGAAATGTGACACATATTCCATGTGTATTTTTATCACTTGTTGAGTGTTTCATGTATGTTTATACGCATGGTAGGGGTGTGCATTCACGGGTAGTATGGGAATCGGGTACCCGATTGAAAAAAAGCACGGGGTACCCGGGTAACTCTTAAGGAAAGCCAATCCCAAAAATTCAATCTGGGAAATTGCTATTCATATTGTTTGTAAAGGTCTGCACGTTAATACTACCACATCGGTGCATGAATGCAGCAAGATGCAAGTGTGTACAGTCAGCTCTGCAGCTTTACGGTGTACATTGGATTTTTGCAATAGGCCGTACTGTTTTTCCATGTACCCTGGCTTTCATTTTGAAAATTCCACACAAATGACATCAACAAAACCCTTCTTTTTTATTGTCTGAGAAATTACTAAGTAGTATGTTAATTCAGACACGGGTACTTGATTCCATATTCTGGAACCCGTTCCTGACTTTAGCAGTCGGGTTCTCGAGTACCCGGTTCGGATGCACAGCCCTAGCAGTAAGTGAGCAAATGAGGTGTCAGATTTCCTCTCAACAAGATTTCCTCTCAACAATTTCCTCATAAAAACAAAATGGCAGTCAGTAATGCATGTACATGTACGTGACTAGATTGGAAAAACGGTTGTGATAGAATCAAATTAAGAATTGCAGCTTTATGAAGGTGGTGATGATGTAAATTAGAAGACAGTTTTGTTTGCCCTTTCCTGACGTAGAGTATGAAGCCGTGGAAAAAAACATTCAGTGGCTTACTCGAGCGGGACTCGAACCCATGACCTACTACTTACTGGTGCAGACATCTCAACCACTCGGTCACAGAGTGGTTAATTCTGCCAGGTACCTGCTACTAGCTGATCCTCATAATCAGTCAGAATGGAGGAACCAGGAATTCAAAAACTCATTTCTAACTTCTGTTTTTTTAAAGAGTTGATTGAATTACAATTTTATAGAATGAACCGTTGTGCATGCTCAAAGGCATTTACTTATTATTAATCAAGCATAGTATACTTTATCCCATTTTCAAAGTATTATGATTTAAAGATGTCTTTTACTACATTTTACTAAAGTTGTATATTTAGTTTAAATAAATTATTCAGTGTAGTCATGAAGCTACTTTTTTTCAATGCATAGATTAATTAGCATCGCGGTCATTGTTATGCAACTGTTGGGATATTTAATCTAATGAACTTCTTTAACCCCCAACGGTCCTCAATCCTCCAATTTTAACCCCTTGAGTGCAGGTGTTATAATGGGGGCGCCGGGGTGCCATGCCGGCTTGTGCAGCCAAGCGAAATGGACACAAGAGGCTTGTGCAGCCAGCCGTAACATAATCCAACAATCTTCAGTCATATTCCTTAGGAAATGGCCCGTTGTTTAGCAAACATGTACTTTATCCCCTTGCCACCGGTTGACACATACATGTGCGGATTGAAAATTGCCACCAGGCCGGTTGACACATATATGTGCCAATCGATCTCTGCACTTTAAATTCATTATTGGGGTATTGTGCACGTTATGCTTGGCTGCACAAGCCTCTTGTTTCCGTTTCACTTGGCTGCACAACCCGGCCTGGCGCCCCCATCTAAAACCCGAGGTCAAGGGGTTAATAAAGGTAATATATTTGTAAACATCAAAAAACAAAAGTACTGAATTTTTATGAAATACCTGACTTGACTGTACCGGTAAGTAAATAATAGTCTCAAGCATCCTGTGAAACCATGGCACCTGGTGTGCTGTCATTTTCAAGAAAAGAGTGGAATTTTTGTATCAATTTCCAGTGATGGTCTGCCGACCATCATTAGAAATTGTTTAGTACCGGACCTGAACATTCTGTGACGCCTATAAATTGCACTATTTCATCTGAAGTAGGGTCAGGGAACCAGACCACAAGAACAGCATTTTTTTCTGTTTTCCCAGCATCTATGCACACAAAACTTTTAAACAGGTCAGTGTTACAGTATTTGCTATAAAATACTAACCCCGAAATCCATTCAATTCTGAAAATTGCAGCAAAAGCAAATGCTGTATATGTGTACTACCTTTAATTTGTTTTGTCTCTTAGTCTGCATGACCTAATTCCTATATGAAACAGTCCACAAAAAAATGCATCCATCCATATAAACTCTTAAATTACATTTTGTATTGGTTTAAATAAATCAATATTTTGTTGCATAATTTGTAGAGAGTGCGTGTGCCTTAATTTATAGACATAGATTGTTGAAGGAGAGTGCTTTCTGTCAGTGTTTCCTGTGAGTGTCTGGAAATTGTTCAGGTCAGTTTCTTTATTGTGTACATTGTAACAATTAATGCATTATAACAAAATACACTTCAAACACAAAATTATAAGAAAACAAAATTTGAACTATAATCTATAAACTTTTTTTTTTTTTTTTTTTTTTTTTTTTTTTTTTGGGGGGGGGGGGTACTTTACTTTACCTTTTTCTCAACATGCCCCCTTAAGGTTTGTACCTGACTTCTACCGTCACTAATCCCCCACTGTCCAAAGCCCTCAGTCGTAATGGATAACCTGTACACAGATCTGTCATTGCTTTGATGAAAGGTTTAAAGTAATTCAAACTTAAATTGTTCAGTTTTTGTTTTTTACTTTTATGCAAGTAGTATCCAAATTTAATGAGCACTTACTTCAACTTCAATTTTTCCTTCTCATTTGCCTAACTAGCCATTAATTTACATCAATATTTTCAACTTGAAAATCTTGAAGCCAATTTCCCAGCTACGTTTTTTTTTTGTTATAATGTAGATTGTTCTTTGTGTTATACTGCTTGGGGGCAAGAAATAATCAGGTTTTGATCATCAACTTTTGTGATAATAAACCAAATGTCAAAAAGTATTAGTTTTATACACGTCAATTGTTTTCCCCTCCACTAGTACTCCTGCACCGTAAACCCACCCCCAATGTGGACTGTCACTTCACAGGTGGCAAAATCCCCACCCCAGCCCCGGGCACTGCTCATTTCCATTCTCACATAACCAAACTTCAAAAGCTACCCAAGGGCTTGGTAAAAAAATAGAATCCCAACGTCCGGGCCGGGGAGGGTGCGAAATTTGCCCATTGGGGTATCTCGCAAATGTTGATGGATCAACCATATCGCGAATACTGCCTGGTCGAGACGTCACAATGGTCAAAAGGCATTGTGGGAAGGAAAAAGGAGCAATGTTTGTGCCTTCTCCCTTCCCACAATGCATTTTGACCATTGACGTCTCAACCAGGTGGTATTGCGATAAGGTCTAGGGAGGATAAGAACACACCTCCATGGATCAACTGATAATGTAGCGATTTCTAATTTTGTTTAGGTCACATGCATAACAACGATATGACCCTTCTGAAAAATTAGCACGTGCTATTAATGTACGTGGGTCTGTCCATACTAAAGGGACCATTTAGCATCAAAAGATAGCAATGGGAGTAAGACATGGAAGAGGGGGACATCAAATCAAGTATTTTGCCCAAATGTTTTTCAGATGCTTCCCAGAGCTGTTAGTGATCACACTGATGCAAAAAATGGATAACACTCTGGATATATAAGAAATTAGATGGTCATCTTCAAGACATTATGTTTGTAACATGGACGGACATTTTTTTTATTATTGACTGGAAAAAGAAAAGAGGAATTTAGTAACATTCCAAAATGTTGGTCAGTTTACATCTCTAACAATGTCAGAATTGTTATCAGTGGGAATTATGACAAATTTTGAGGTATTTTAACAAATTAAGATGTGATATAAATTATGTTCAAACATGGACGGACATTATGTGACAAATGTCCGTCCATAAATGTTACACGTTTCATATGTTACAAACATAATATCTTGAAGATGATTCCAGGTCTAACTTCTTAAATACTCTAAGTACGGTAACCCGGAGGTCGCAGGTTCGAATCCCACTCTTGCCAGTTTCTTTGTTCACTTTGACAAAAAATTCTTAAAAACTCTATTAGATGTTGATTATTTTGCTAAAACAAACTTGTTGATGGGTACTGAATGTATTGTGACAAAAATCAATGGAAAATTATTTTATATAATAACTACAATCTGAAATTCTCCTCCCATGTCGCACCAAATGGGGTCATTAGTGTGGAAAGACCCACTTTTGGTTCAGACAAAATTGTTGGTATTCTTTTTACTCATTGTCGGCGGGACAGCACACATAGCGACTAAGAGCCAGTCTAGCTTGCTCGTGACCCAAAATCAGACGTTTGTTTACCTGGTCTAGACACCGCCTCTGAGCTGTACTTGACATGTCAGGCGCGCCAACCAGGCTGATTTTCCTGATGTATTTCATTCACAAGGCTGTGTGTTTATCAATCGTCGTGCGTGCAGAATTAAGAAGTAATTAGGCCTACGTTATTGTGATTTTTCCCCCAAGTGACCCAAGTTAATAAAATGGAGTCATTAAACTCAAATTTTGGTCTGCTGCTTCAAGTGTGTATCTTGTTTGCAAGTAACCTGTATTCTGCAGCAGTAAGTATCTGTAGTGTAGGCCTATGGCTAGTCCCAGCATGGAGGTAGGTGGTCCCAGTAACTAGGACCCTTCATATCGCCTTTTTTAACATTTGGACATGAACTGTTCATGTCCAAATGTTAAAAAAGGCGATATGAAGGGTCCTAGTTACTGGGACTAGCCTATGGCTATTCATTTTCTAGACCCAATTTCACAGCGCTGCTTAACACACGATTTTCTGCTAACAGAACCCTCGCCCATTTCAAACATGGAGCTGGAGGAAGGTAGTCCGCGTAACTTGGACCCTCTATCGCCTTTTTTAACATTTGGACATGATCTGGCGATCGCCAGATCAATGTCCAAATGTTAAAAAAGGCGATAAAGGGTCCAAGTTACTCGGACTACTACTTTAATACTAGTACTAAAGTACTAGTACTAGTAGGGTGGGACGCTGTATTACCGCGGTACTTATCAGGGTGATATCACGTTTCCCGATCGGAATAGAGATTGCTCACTAACCTTCCCGAATTGTCCTGTCTTTTGTGTTGTATAACTCTTGCTTTTTTAAACTGACATAAAAAATCCGACGGTGGTTTGGTTTATTCCCATGCGATGTCTGTGAAAATAGACATGCTCGTCGTTGCTCGTCATTGCTCGGCGGAGTACAGACTCTGTATTATCGCGGTATGTGGGCAGTGTTTTTTACAATGATTTCAACTTTTTTATTCATGGTTAATGTTTGACCAAAACATCCCCTGAATAAAGTCTGATATTTTCCCTGTAAAGTTCAAGTTGATTAAAGACGATTAGGCCCTGCAAGATGATTTCTTAACACCCTGTCCCCCCTCGAAGGCGACAAAATTCACTGAGACAAGTCTACTGATTGACGATTGGGGGCGCCATTCACTTTACACGGTGCGTCGTTTTATTTGTTTTACCGCACTGTCCTTATTTTGATCCCGTAAATGTTTCTACGATTTCGCGGTGGAAATATCGTCCTTCGGCGTCATTTTGCATTTGCAGCTGTAGAATGGGAACCAGACAATGGAACTTCCATGGACAGAGCACCATTAAAGATTCATGTTAAAATATAGACGGTACCTTTTAGCAGACACGGTGAGGCAAAATGTACAAGTTTTGGAAAACGTGAATATTTATTAATAATCGTTAAAAGTCCCGACACAACATTTTTTAATCGTCATTTTTTTACACAAATCAGCAGAAAGTCCTTAATGCTTGATGAATTGGATATAAAATTGCCAGTCGAAGGAGTTTTGGCAACGGAAAAAAAAGGAATTTCCGATGCCGCGATAATAGAGTTGCCGCGATAATAGGGAGTCTGACTATACTTAGTACTAGGAGGAAGGAACAAGCATGTCCCAATTTCATGGCTCTGCTAACCACAGCTTTCCCTGCTTACGATCAACATTTTGCGCGGACAGCGCTAGCGGAAATATTCTGCGCTAACCATGTAATTTTGTAAGTACAGAATCCTTAAGGCTTAGTTACGGGATGTACGCATGCTCAGCCTCAGGAGCCAAAATTCCCCGCTAACGCGTGAAATACGCTTGCCGTAAGCACAGAATTTTCTGCTACAGTAAGCGGCGATTTTTCGCTAACGCCTAGTAACGGTAAGCAGAGCCATGAAATTGGGCCCATTACAGTACACAGCGAAGAGCCCGCTAACTTTGGAAGCAGAATTTGCTTAAATTAGTGACGCAACAATATAAATCTCCATGCACGCCCAAGCGTTAGCACGACTTGGCCATGAAATACGCTAATGCTTAAGGCAAAAAGCAAATTTTCCTGCTATTAGCACATGGAGTTATTCCTCCATGGTTAGCACAACTTTTCTGCTTACCGTGGCGTTAAGCAGCGGCGCCAGCACTATGAAATTGGGCCCTAAGGCCATGAGAATTAACGTTTGAGTTTACCTTCCGCATGCCGTCAGAGCCTTGGCAAATTTTTTCTATTTCTAATTAAAATCATATAATTTATCCCAACTGTCCATCCAGAGTTCCAAATATGCTTTTGCAATCGAAAAACGCTTTATTTGCATCCTTCAATTTGGTTGTGGTGATTTTTCTGACCAGCAACTTCACGAAATCCCGCGCAACCAACCAGTAACCATGGCATATCCATGCCATCATCAGACAGCAGTGAAATGTATGGCGATAGTACTAGGCTGCCGTTTAGAGAGGATTTTTTTTTTGTGCCAGCCTCCGCTCCGCAATACAATTGCGTAGCATAGCATAGCATAGTGATAGAGACGAGGAACCAGTCCAGCTGTTCTGCGAGACCTATGCGTATTAGTACGCAAGCTCTGATTGGTAGATGGACACTACGCGTCAAAATAACGGCCAATAGAAATCGTTGACAAAGGGTTAAATGAAAATTAATAAATCCCTCCTGTTCTCAGGGCCAAAATCGACCCAGCTGCTGTACAGATCAAAACCTATCAAATTTCAGATTGAAACACACACAAACTGTCAGAGTTGGTGTTTGGAGATTTTGATAGGCTGTGATAGTTATAAGTATAGGAGGGTTTTAATGAATAATAAAAAAGCCTCATCACTTTTCAAAATGTCTCGGACAGTAAACTCATACTTTCATTCTCATGGCCTAATCTTGACTTCTTCAAAGTTCAATCATCATGTCAATAGGCTATATTCATGATAATAAAATAATAACGCAGTGGCTATTGTTACGACAGCCATCGTTACGGAACTGTCTAGATCCCTGACGTAATGGTATTCAACGTCACGATGTTTGCTGTTGGAACTAGACTATCAACCAAATGGTTCTCCGACTTCATTTCCCTTTTAAAAATAATTTCCAAAACCACTCGAATCAGAGGGAAGAAAATTAAATCTACTTAAATAACCATCAAGATTAAAAACCTAAATCTTTTTTTTTTTTTTTCGGACAGCGCAGCATGGATTCTATAAAGGGTCCCCGGCTATTAAAACCAACACCGTACCAATCGAGCTACCAAAGCGCTCTGGCAGTTGTAAATCTGTATAACAATGTACGTTCGCATTGTGTTTTTACCATGCCGTAACAATAGCATTTGAAAGTCTCGTTACGGCTGCCGTCTCAATAGCCACTGCAAAAAAATAAACCTTTTCGACATTATGTGTTGTGGGTTTGGAGGCCAAACAAACCATGTAATTTATACACAAACCTATGGCACTGTGAACCAGTCCAAATATTAATTGATTTTATGCTAAATATCTGTCATAAGTTGAGAGATACTCTTTTCACATATCTTTGCATGGACATACATAAGAAAAATAATAACCAGAAAAATCCATTTTAAATGGCAATAAAAATAAAGGAAACAAGGGCTGTTTCGGAAAACTTCCGAAACAGCCAATAATTGGGGTATCCCTCTCACATGTCTCGGGGTACCAGTAACTGATGAATGCAACTCTCTGTAGAAAAGCTAATATAATGTCACATTAGCCAATCAGAAGAGGATTTTTTGCAACCATGACAACCAACATGTGACCAATGCGACCGATCACGTCCGTTCTAGCGTGCTTGCTCTTCTAATGCCAGTAAGGTCTTCTGCTGTTCTCATGATGCTTTGAGAATGTCGAAAAGGTTTATTGCCCATGTCATTTGTCATGTTTGTAATGTCTAACGTTAAGAAATGACGTCTAGAAAAAAAATGCATTTAAAGAAGAAAAAAGAATTCAAAACAATCATGACTAGGCCTATGTATAGTGCAAGTATGTTGGGTACCCCTAGAACTACATGTATGAGGCTGAGTTAGGGCGGTCTGTTCTTAACACGAGTTCCCTGTTCCTGCGCCCGAACGGCGGGAACGCGACCCGCGAACATTGCACTCGGAACAAGATCACACACCACCTACCAGTCGGGGTTTACAAGAACATGACGTAATTTGACGCGACGTAGAAGACGACCAAAGATGGCGGATGATTTGACGAAGCATGAAAGTCGGCGTAATGTTGCCTAAAATTCCCTTCCAAACGTTTTGAAAAATAAAGCTTTTTCTGAACAAACTAGGGTAAAATGCAGTCTAAATATTGTGCTTCCGTTAAATTATTTTGCGTCTGAAATTCAGGTTTTTGAAACGAATGCTTGAATAACGTACATGGGCGCAGCCATTACATTTTGCGTGGTTTTGTACCAGCGATAGATGGCGCTCTTGGCTATCGGACGTTCTTTGGCGTTCGAGCGGCCGGAACACGAACGAAGACACAAGTTGTTCTTGAGCAAACAATGCAACAAGAACAACTCGCCCGAACTCGGCCCATGGCTCCTACTGGAGCCCCATAGTAGAAAGAAGCCCAATTTTCTCATACCATAGGCTACTATACAGCAAGAATAAGCCAATAATTTCCAAGCACTAATTTAAATGAAGCAATTTGAATCACAGGAAGCAACATGACCGGGTACAAAGGTCAGGCATGAGCCAATCACTTCACAGGGCTGTTGATTATTCATGGTTTAATTTCAACAGCCCTGTAAAGTGATTGGCTCATGCCTGACCATGTTGCTTCATGTGAATCGTATTGTTTCACTCTGGAACAGGGATTTTTTTTTTTACAATTTTTTCCTAAAATTGGGACCGATGCGACCGATTCTTTGTTTGGTGCGAGGATGTCAATAACGGACGGATTTTTGTGGTAAAACTTTGCAGCAGTTTTTGTGTGCATGGTGCGTGAAAATGTTCTTATTGTTGCTGTAGTAGCCTATGGGAGAATTGGGCTTCTTTCTATGGAGCTCCGGTAGGAGCCCCATATATAGTTCTAATTCAAGGGGTACTACAAATGTACGTTTCGCAGGATTGGTGGTTGGGCGCAATAAACCATTTCAACATTCTCAATGCATTGTTTGTGGGTAAAAGCCAGGATCACAAACAAGCAATGTAATTTATACACAGACCTATGGCACTGTGTGAAGGTGAACCATTCAAACATTCATTGATTTGATTCTAAACATCTGTCTGGAGTTGAGAGATTCCCTCTTCAATTTCATCTTTGCATGAGCATGATGAAGCATAAGAAATACATGTATACATTATGTACATGTATGATAACCAGAAGAAAAAAAGAAGATTTTTAATGGCAATAAAAGTAGGGAAATAATTGGGGAATGCCCCTAGCTCATCAGGATACCAGTTACTGATGAATGCAACTGCTCTGGAATTAGAACAGCTATGTGTACATGTGATAATGTCATATTATTATTAGCCAATCAGATCAGAATAGGATTCTACAACCATGACAACCAATATGACCAACATGACTAATCGTATTCATTTATACATGTGCTCTTCTAATGCCGTACTTTTTGTCATCTAATCCCATGATGCTTTGAGAATGTCGAAAAGGTTTATTGGTGGATCTGTACGATTTCACGATAGTGCAGCATGGCGCAATCTCCTGATCTATCATTTGCACAATGTGTGCATTGCCATTTGCACATGTAGCAACCACATGGTTGTGTTGGATATTAAGCAATGTATTCAGCAGATAATAGCAGACAAATATACCTGTTGAATTTTGCATTTAACCCTAATAATAACCCTCCAGGGTATTTTGGCTAGAAACCCTGCCAGACGCATCAGATTGCATACTTTGTCACATTGACTTGTGTGCAGAGTGCAGCAAGGTCAAGCTGTCACCACAGATGCACTGTGCTGTGTCTGGCAGGGTTAGGGTTAAGAGGGTGAAAGCACAGTGCCAAGGCTGGTGTTTAAGTGTACACTGCAGAGTCCAACCAAATTTGCTGTTCGATCTATCCAATCACAGCAGCAGACTAAGGCGAAATAAAAAAAACATGTTTAGAGTCCCGCCAGCATCCTTTTTAGGGGCCGCCTGAATTTAAAAAAAAAAAATTACCAGTGGAAATTAGGTGAAAAAAATGTCAACCCATCCGAATCGGAAAAATATAATACAAGCTTACTAAAACTATTGAAACCACTGTGAACATGTTTAATTCTCTTGTCCACCATGTCTCTTCCTTTTTTGTATCTTTGATGCTGTTGGAAGTTTTAAAAAGGAATGGCAGCCATCTTAAAAATATACAGCCCCTCCTCCTTAAAAAAAAAAAAAAAACCTGGCGCTAAACTTTTTTTTTACTTGACCTAATGCCATGCATACAACACATGTGAAATTCTGAATTGCCTTTTCGTTGCACGAAGGACTGTTTTCTTTGATTGTACAGGCTATGGATTGTGATGACTCAGATTGTTCAGGCGATTGCTGCTTTGACGGCGGGTACTACTGCTGTTACAGTGTGGCCTATGCTTGGTGTAAGTACAGTAGAAACTTTCCTACATCAACTTGGACCCCCCCCCCCCCCCCCCCCCCCGTCGACTCATACATGCATTTCAATATAGGTTTTTTTCACATTAGATGAAACTCAGGGTTGATGCAGGGTTGGAAATGAAGGATGTTTCACAAGTGGTTGTCCATGCCACACTTCACACAGAATAGCCCAACTTGTTGATAGATACGAGCACAATATTTCTTGGATCCCCCTTGGATCAAATGATAGGCCACCAATAGATTCCATGGTAGAACAGGTCTGAAAAATATTCATGGGAACAGTACAACAGGGTTTTAGTGTGAGAATAAAAAAAACGCGAAAATGAAAAGAATTTGTGGAAAATACATGAAATATATTGCGGATTTTGTCTAATAAGTGATCATCCATTTGGCTTTATTCAGTTCATACCATCGTTCCATTATAGGTAAGTTCAGATTTTGTACTAGCCTGTCGGGCTACCTGAGAAGCAAGTTTGACTCGCCAAGTGTTTGTACACCGATCTAATAACTAAATTGAGCCGTGGTACAGATGACAAAATGAGAGAAGTGGCTAAGAAAGCCTGTAGAGGACAGATGAAAGGAGCGGGGGCTGTTTTTGCTGTGCAGACTGACCCTGCAAGGGAATGGTAGGGGGAAACTGCTTTGATAGACTTTTTATTTTTTTTCTCCCATGACAGGGTTCTGGTTTATTTGGGGAATCATCTTCCTGATTATTCTGTTCACCTGCTGCGCCATTGCCAGACGCAGGCAGCTGCGCCGACGCCAAGTCATCGTGGTCCAGCAGGGCTACACCACGCCCACTGCCTACGGCACACTCATCAACACCGAGACGCCACCGACCGTCTACAACCAGTATGGCGGTTACCCGCAGCCGCCCCCAGGCCCAGCCCCACCCTACCAGTCTGTGGTGGCTGCCGGGGGTATGCCGCCGGCCCAGCAATTTCAGCCAGCCCAGGCCGTCCCCAGCAAACCAGCCGAGGTAACGAACACCATGTCTCTATCATGCGAAGTCAGTTGGACCATCCACACGACGGTTTTCTCGTTCGTCGTGCTGGTGTTCCCACTAATCTCCATCTGGTTTCTCTTTTCTCCCATACTAATGCTCTACGGTTTTCTCCTGTACCTGATTGTTTTCTACTGTGCTTTGTTGCTTCTCTCATGATGACTAAACAAATCTGTAAATCTTTGAAAAACAGCGTTAGAAGAAAGGCTTTGATCCTTTGATACTTTGATGCCTTGGCCTGGAGGGTTGCAGCCTTGGCCTGGATGGTTGCAGCCTTGGCCTGTAGGGTTGCAGCCTTGGCCTGGAGGGTTGCAGCCTTGGCCTGGAGGGTTGCAGCCTTGGCCTGGAGGGTTGCAGCCTTGGCCTGGAGGGTTGCAGCCTTGGCCTAGAGGGTTGCAGCCTTGGCCTGGAGGCTTGCAGCCTTGGCCTGGAGGGTTGCAGCCTTGGCCAGGAGGGTTGCAGCCTTGGCCTGGAGGGTTGCAGCCTTGGCCTGGAGGGTTGCAGCCTTGGCCTCGAGGGTTGCAGCCTTGGCCTGGAGGGTTGCAGCCTTGGCCTGGAGGGTTGCAGCCTTGGCCCGGAGGGTTGCAGCCTTGGCCTGGAGGGTTGCAGCCTTGGCCTGGAGGGTTGCAGCCTTGGCCCGGAGGGTTGCAGCCTTGGCCCGGAGGGTTGCAGCCTTGGCCCGGAGGGTTGCAGCCTTGGCCCGGAGGGTTGCAGCCTTGGCCCGGAGGGTTGCAGCCTTGGCCTCGAGGGTTGCAGCCTTGGCCTCGAGGGTTGCAGCCTTGGCCTCGAGGGTTGCAGCCTTGGCCTCGAGGGTTGCAGCCTTGGCCTCGAGGGTTGCAGCCTTGGCCTCGAGGGTCGAAGCCTTGGCCCGGAGGGTTGCAGCCTTGGCCTGGAGGGTTGCAGCCTTGGCCCGGAGGGTTGCAGCCTTGGCCCGGAGGGTTGCAGCCTTGGCCTCGAGGGTTGCAGCCTTGGCCTCGAGGGTTGCAGCCTTGGCCTCGAGGGTTGCAGCCTTGGCCTCGAGGGTTGCAGCCTTGGCCTCGAGGGTTGCAGCCTTGGCCTGGAGGGTTGCAGCCTTGGCCTGGAGGGTTGCAGCCTTGGCCTCGAGGGTTGCAGCCTTGGCCCGGAGGGTTGCAGCCTTGGCCTGGAGGGTTGCAGCCTTGGCCCGGAGGGTTGCAGCCTTGGCCCGGAGGGTTGCAGCCTTGGCCTCGAGGGTTGCAGCCTTGGCCTCGAGGGTTGCAGCCTTGGCCTCGAGGGTTGCAGCCTTGGCCTCGAGGGTTGCAGCCTTGGCCTCGAGGGTTGCAGCCTTGGCCTCGAGGGTCGAAGCCCTGCCCTCGAGGGTCGAAGCCCTCCCCTCGAGGGTCGAAGCCCTCCCCTTGAGGGTCAAAGCGTTGCCCTTGGCCTTGAGTGGCAAAGCCTTTGCTTCAGCACTGCTGAAAAACCATGTGCACAATCTTTGAAAACATTTCTACCAATGTACAGTGTATATTAATGTAAAAGCACATTTTAGAGCATGACAGATATTTTAACTTTTTGCAGGGTAATAAAACAAACTTTGATAAATCATAGTTATTTTTTTTTTTAAGAATGTACTCAGCCAAATTGGAAAACACTTCCAAATAGCCTCAACTTTGTTTTGTCCGCACATGAGTTGTTTTATACACTGTTTGTGCACATAAATAAGGCCACTATGTAATAGGGACACCAAAAATGTCACGCTTTTGGATCCGAAATTTATGGAATGACCTTTACCGGGTGACACCCTGTAAAACATTTACCATTTCCTTATTTTTCTTATGGATGTATATATTTTTATATCTTTGAAGTGTTACATTGTATTTATGAAATCATTCCAAACTTTAACTTGGTCATGTGAATGACCACAACTATAGGACAACCAGATATTGCACTAACTAACCCCTGTGAGTTGCACAGGGTCAGTCAAAACAAACTTGATATGCAACATTTGCAAACTTTCAAAAAACAAAACTACCAAATAATTATGAAATACCTTACTTGACAGTTAGTGAATAATAGTCTCAAGCATCCTGTGAAATCATGGCACCTGGTGTGCTGTCATTTTCAAGAAAAGTTGATTTTTTTGTATCAATTTCTAGCGATTGTCGGCCAGTTTTATTAAAATCATTGTCTTTAAATACAGCTACAATTTCGCTGTGAATCTCATTTTCAAATAAGCTTACTTTTTTTGCCTTAACTTCTGAGTTACACAACAATGTAGTACTGTTTTCATGGATGGTAAACAAAAAATTGACCGACCGACCATCCCCAATTTGTTGTGCTTTTTGTCCAATTTAAGGGCAACACAATTTTTTTTCTCACATTCCTTTCAGCTGCTGATTCTGTTTCCTTTACAATCTACTTCCTTTCATTCCGACCATGTGTGTAAAGCTTGTTTGGGTGTTTTTTGTTTCCGCATGTGCCCTAGTTTCGTCGTTGTCGTCATTTGAGAATATAATTTGATATATCCGTATTGGTCTTGTAAAGTGCAAAGATCAAATTGTTGGTTAGTGCTCTTGCATCCTCTCTACAGGTTCATTTTATTGTGTGCCACAGTATGAATACTTTTAGCAGGAAACATGATGAGGGTGTTATCAAAGTTGGTTGGACTCTAGAGCCTGTGTATTCATTTATCAAAAGGGGAACTTATGTACCTCTTGTTGTTGCCTTCAGTAGGGCCAATGGTTTTCCGCAATCGCGGAAAATGGACGGAATTCGTAGGTCTAAAAATCCACCGTAAACTATCCTATTCTGTCGCCTAATGTTAGCGCACTAATATTTTTCAGTTTAACAGATTTGCATTTAGAGATACGTGTAAAGCCTTTAAAAACATTGCAAGTGGAAAGAAATTTCTAGCATTTGTTTTTTCTTCTTTATTCCTCAATATTAATGTTTCTGAAAATAAATTGTAAAAATATCAATATAATAGAACAAACCAAAACCAAAAATCACTTATATGAAGATTCTTTCACCCTCTTGAAGATTTTTTCACCCAAATAGAACAGCCCTGTGCATGTATTCGCAAAGCGCAACTGCCGCAACATAATCCTTTTTTGTAGAGCAGATCACAATTAGTTGGTTGGAGCATGGAGCTATAGCTCCATGGTTGGAGGTAATGTTTTTGTTGTATAGGAGTCTCCGCCCACCCCCCCCCCCCCCCCAACCCCTCCCACTCACATAAGTGTGTAAATACCGGTAATCGCGGACCTCCTATTGTCCCTCTTTTGTTTGTACTTTTTCGGAAGGCCTCTCATATGTTTTGTACACGATTTTCAGTCGTGGACGTTCGGTCAATCGTGGACCCTTTGTCTAGATGCCCTAACTCTTTTGTCCCTAGTCCACGATTACCGGTATTTACAAATGCAGGCTACCACCCTACCCCCATAGAATTACATGTATGCTTAGCTCAGATCGCCTTCAAATGTTGTTGCAGTGTACATTGTACCTTGTGATCTTTTTGTGATCTTTTTGTGATCTTTTTGTGATCTTTTTGTGAATGCCTGTTTTTGTGTCGTCTTTTATTTCATTGGCAGTACAACCCCAGTGACAAGCCACCACCCTACAACCCTATGTCCTAGGTACCAGACCAAAAGACTGAGCCCACATACAGCAGAGAAGATGGATGGTAACTATTCAATAATAAATGGTTGATAACCAATTACAACTCAAGTGCGCCGCCGATATAACCCACCAGTTCAACACCAAAATGAATTCTCCAAAGGAATCCTTATACTGGTTCTCATATTAGGGAGAATGGATTTGTGTCAGCATTAAGTGTATTTTGCGATTTTTTTTTATTTTTTTTTTATTTTTTTTTAAAGCGTCCAACACTTTGACATATCGACCAATCACTGGTGTGCACTAGCCGCCTGCCCAGTCCGGCCGCCTGTCCAGTCCGGCCGCCTGTCCAGTCCGGCCGCCTGTGCCTGTCCAGTCCGGCCGCCTGTCCAGTCCGGCCGCCTGTCCAGTCCGGCCGCCTGTCCAGTCCGGCCGCCTGTCCAGTCATGCATTGTAAATCCATGTAAAAAGGATGACACAGTTTATGCAGTTTATAACCCTTGAAGTCGGTTATTTAATATAATAAGGCACCCCGCCGGGGCGGCCTGTGCATCCAAGTGGAACTGACACAAGACGCATGTGCAGCCAAGCGTTACATACACAATAATCCATCAATGGATTAAAAATGCAGAGAATGGCATGTATAGACGTCATCCGGCCTGGTGGCAAATTCATTTTGGCGTGTACAACCAATGTACACGCATATTACATGGGTGAGATTTGTCAGAATTTGTCCCGATTTCAGGATTTTTTGTCGGGATTTCAGAATTTTGAAAGAATCTCTTTTGCAATCTGGAATTCCTGAGGTGCTCTAAAGGTATCTTTACCGGTAAAAGTGAATATAGACCAATAAAATATTTCAAGGGGTGCCATTAGTAGGCAAATACAAACTATATGTTGATCTGGCGTCTTCGTGGATTTTTCGTGGATTTTTCATGGATTTCGTTGAATTTTCATTTTTTGGCCAATCTCACCCCGATATTATTTTGCCATATTCAGTGATGATTCGTGCATGAAATTTGTTGAAGAGCACACCCTCAATGTATAAAACACTCTGCCATGCCTTTTGTGTTCTCGTCAAAGTGACATAATTACGTGTGTTTTGTGTTTTCCTTTTATCTTTCTTGACGAACATGGATCAGATATGTACCATTTCATGAATTGTTTTATAAGGTACAGGCGTGATTATACAACTTTGAGAAATAATTAGCAATTTTTTGCAAAGAGACGATTACTATAAAACTATTTTAAAGGTAATCATGTTGAATCGTAACTTATATTGCACATTTTGCTATCAGATTTGTAACAGTCAATTACAAGTCAAATCACTAGTCAATCACAAGTCAGTTCACAAGCCCCTCGGGATGAATAGTGACAAGGGAATGCTTTTTGTTTTACAGTTTATTTAATTTGCTTGTGACTTGGCTTGAGACCAGACTTGTGATGTGACTTGTGATTGACTTGGGATGACTTAATTACAACTTTCTGCTATTTTACTTAAACTGAAGATTGTATTCAGTCTCTGGTTTAGGGCTAAGTATTCGATTATTCGAAACTAGGTTTGACCGAATATTTGATACTCGTCGATGAAGTTTTTCACGCATCAGCTGCAATTGCATGCCACGCTTGTGAAAAGTTGTACGCAAAGCATGCCGGTGTTTTACGTGCGGCGATCAATATTATAAACTGCCCGATCGACATTTTTTGCATGCACCTGTTGTATCAAGATCATTACGGGACGTATAACAAGAAACCAAACTCCAGCCTGCGTTTTTGTGTTTTTTTTCTTTTTTACAGACGGGAACAATAACCTCCGTCCACAAAACATTACCGTAAAAAAAAATGCTGCATTTGACACTGCTAAGCGCCAAAACTTTTCTATTAAAATAGCATCGGAGTCGTATGTGAATGTATATTTTTTTCGAATATTCGAACCGGCAAAAAGTAGTTGAATATTCGGTTGACGATCGAATATTTGAATATTCGGGACAGCCCTACTCCGGTTATTTGTATATGCTTTGTAATCTTATCAAAGTAAACACAACTAGTGTAGTTGGGCATACAATATACAATCTGGCATTGAAGGGCTGAAGGGCGTATGTAAAGCACTGAACTGAAGCTTCTGGAAGTCGTATACTGTGGTGAGATTTACACTGACCTTTGGCAAAGTAAAGTATTCCACAGATTGTGCAAGAGATTTCCTTGTATATACTTGCATTTGGCTGTGTTTAATGTGGGGGTTTTTCCATTTGCCAGAAGTCATGTGCTCATTATGCAGTCACGTCAACCGCAAGATTGGTCATGTGGCTGTCTGATTGCGCAATCACAGCCAGAGGTCACAGCTTGAGGTGCATGGTCGTACCAAGTCATGCTAAGCATAATACCAGTACATTGCAATATGCCAGTTCGGTATTTCAACTGCGCATGTGCACAATGACATTTTATCCCGAATGACCCGCGTGACCTAACTCGCGCGTGTGAATGCAGAAGGTGGTCGCACACCGCGCACGTGTTAAATTCAATCAAAACGAGCATTCGCGTAACATTGCATGACATTACGTCAGCAATTTTATTCCGAATAACCTTTGACCTTTGAGATACCAAACTGGCTTATTATTTAAAAGTTAACACTGCGAATGGGAATGGGAAATTGTGTGAAAAGAATTCCCTTTCACATTCACATTTCTCACACAACTTTTCCCCCGTGAATTCAAGTGGGAAATTATTTTCCCACTTGTGTGAAAAGGCGTGAAAATGCTTTTCCACTTGTGTGAAAAGGTGTGAAAATGTTTTCACACTGGGGGAATATTTTTTCACATTTTGTGAAATGAAAATGAATTTCCCGGGAAGAGAAAAAGTGTGAAGAGAAATTCCCATTTTGACGTAGGGGTACCGGTGTGCATCGGAACCGGGTACCGGAGTACCTGACCGCTCATGTCAGGAACCGGTTCCAGATTATTGAATCGAGTACCCGTACAACTTTACATTATCACATAGTAACTTCCCAGAAAATGAAACAGGAAAGGTTTTGAATGTTATTTGTGGGGAATTTCAAAATTAAACTCCGACTACATGGGAAACCAGCACAAATTTCCTGTTTATGACGCTCACGAAAATTGACAATAAAGGGAATTTACCGGTTGTGGTTTTGTAGTCTGGGTATGGATAAAGAGACTCGACGAGACATAATATCATGCGTCATTCCACAATAAATACAACTGTATAAAGCTTCTGTCTTTTGTGATATGCCGGCGCAAGCACGTGCCAGAACATGTAATGGCGGAGTAGTGATCATGTTTACTGAACAGGCATGTGATTTTTCAGACTTTTGTCTGAAATCAGACTTTTGAATCTTGGAGAAAGACATTATTGCAACATTCGGGATTGGAAGTTTTTGGTAGGGTTTCTTTAACGGGGTACCCGCAACTTTCATGTAAAATCTGACTTTGAAAATTCAAGCAGATTTTTTTTTTTACTTGTGATTACCTTTCAGAAGAGTGTTTTTTTTCTTTTCATTTGTTGAAGTTTTTTATTTTCTCCAGATTTCCCAGATTTATTTCCACAGTTTTAAAGAAGCAACATTCGCATCTTTCAACAGAGTACAAAAGGGGTTGGTGTCAGTGCATGGAGATATGGTCAACAACCAAGCCCCTACTTAAAACAGCAATCATATCTACATCACACGGCTACATTTTTTTTTAAGGGGGAGGAGGACACTAACTAGACACTTGAGGGAATTAACATTTGGAAGTGGATTGTGAGTGAGTTTTATCAATGGTTATCCCCAGCCCCATTATTTTTACATTGCCAATGATTTCTGTTAATTAACAGGAAGTATAGTAATCTCTAATAAAGACAGTTGAAATTCTAATTGCAAACACCATGTACATGTACAGTACACATATTGTCACAACACATATTTTTTTTATAATTATGGTCACATTATGGGGTATTTTCTCACTGATTCCAAGCCTAAATGTTTGTGCTGCATAATTTCCATTATGGTTTTGGTACAAAGTTTACATGTGTATATAATATATGTTTACTTTTATTAAAGTAAACATTTCATTGGAAAAGTACTACAAATGTTTATCGTTTTACAGACACAAAAGAAATTGTAGTTTAGTTTTCAGCTCGGCTGATTGTATTTTTAACGTAATTGAATTTAAACCGAATAAATCATTGTAATGTTTATTATAAATTATTCATATAGACGAATCCCGAATTGACGAAAGTAATACCGATCTGCGCACTTCCGGGTTTGAAAGTGAGACTCTCGGTGCTAAGTAAACAACCTTCGATGTACTATGCATGCTGAAGTGCACTGCGGTGCCATTTTATGGCGTCATTTATTATTACATGAATGGATTTGTTGAATAGCAGTGTGTTTGTTCAGCACCGAGAGCCTCGCTTTTAACCCGAAAGTGCACAAATGAGGCTGATATGGAATTTGTCTAAGAAAGGAGTGGTTAATCTGTGGTCGGGCCAGGCCTTTGAAAAGCCCAGCCATGCCCGGGCCTTCAGGCTTTTACTCTTGCTATTGTGAGCCACAAATCACCTAACAATAGAGCATCAACTAATCAAAGCCCGGCCTCTGCCAGGCCAGGCCTGGTTGTAGTCTAGTCCCTCCCACACTAAAATGTACCATTCACGGCTGGATCAAAAGATGCCTCAGCTGTCAGTCAAGGCTGGGTGAACAATGGGAGCTGGCTGGACTCCAGAATTAATGGATAGTTTATTGTGTACAATCAGGGGATTATAGAAGCCCAAAGGCCGCGGCGTTCCAGGGGCTTTTCAACGGCCTGGCCTGACCACAGATTAACCACTCCACCCTAACTGGCATTTCTATTGTCGGAATGGTGAGCCTTTTTTCTTTCTTCAGTATCTATGACAACACTTTGAGTTAATGTATGCACTTTGATAATTTGACAAATAAACACTTTAAATTTGTTAACAATGGATTATTGTCCTGTGTTATCCTCTAATTTTTTTTATTTTGATAGTTTTTTGGAGCATGATTGTTGGTAGTTTTAGAATGCTTACTTAAATTTTATGTTCCACTTGCAAAATATTTTTTGTTGACAACTTGACACGATAATAGCCAATCAATATGTGAGGTTCATGTGTATACAGTATTTTGTGAATTAACAAACTGCAAAAGACAAAGGGATATGGGTCAAAGATAATTAATGTCACCTTTTCTTTGCCCAACCGTATTTCTTTATTCAATTGTTTAAATAACATTTCTTCAAATAAACCGCAAGGGAAACTGGCTAGATAATTTGGAATTAATTTTCACCATACCAGCGCTCTGCCAACTGAGCTATCTATACCCAGCACGATATGGAGCAGAGGGTACCCCCCTTTTTGTCCATATACCCTATACACTCTCTAGACTATTGTTACCTAACACATCCCCCCTAGACTTTGAAAAGAATTCCTGAGATTCCGGGAACACAATGACTAACACAAAGGAGGGGGGGTTCGCTCTGCCCCATATCGTGCATCATATGGAGCTATGTTGGCGGTCTCCCAAATTGTCAGTATCTTCAAGTTATACCCACAACGATATGGGGCAGAGGGGTACCCCTCCCCCACTCCCCCCCCCCTTCTTTTGTCTCTATACTCTATACACTCTCCAGACTATTGTTACCTAACACATCCCCTAGACCTCTGAAAAGAATTCCTGAGATTCCGGGAACACAAAAGAGGGGGGGGGGGGGGGTTCCCGCTGCCCCATATCGTGCATCATATGTCTTCAAGTTTGTTCGCATATGATGCACGATATGGGGCAGATGGAACCGCCCCCCCCCCCCCCCCCCCCCCCCCCCCCGTCTTTTGTGTTGGTCATTGTGTTCCCGAAATCTCAGGAATTCGTTTCAGATCTCTAGGGGGATGTGTTAGGTAACAATAGTCTGGAGAGTTTTATAGGGTATAGGGACAAAAAGGGGGGGGGGGGGTACCCCTCTGCCCCTCTCCCCCATTTGTTCGGGGCGTTAATTAGTCGGAAGTCATTTTTATAAAAGTTGGGAAGACCTAATATAATCCTAGCAGAAATGTTTCTCAGAGACTGGACACCAAACCAGAAACTGACAAGTATGGGAATACAGTGAAATAGATGGAGACGAAGACACGACCGGATTGAGAGAAGTTGGCAGTGGAAGGGATAAAATAACTTTGGGATTTGGGGCCAGTTGGCTTGGGTGGGGGTACAGGTGATTCAGAAACATCAAAGGGGGAGAATTAGGGAAAGGGGACAAAAAGCTGAACATTATTTTCCTTATATTGGAACATTATTTGAAATGTGGTACAGATATTGCAGGGTATGGGGTTGTCTTTTGTTTTATTTGTTTGTTTTAGTTTTGGTTTTAGCTTTATGGTTTGGGTTTGGCGCGTTTTTGGTTGGGTATTTTTAATTTCCTTTTTTTCATTTTCATTTTTTTATTTGGTGCTTTGGACTTTGTAGGTTACGTTTGTTTAAAGATTTTAATTATCGCCCTCTTTTGACGAAAGATGTTTTCGGTAATTCCCATTCACTCGTTTACTATTAACGCTCCTATTTCGTCTAGGCTACTGCCGCTCTTCTCCAATCTTTTATTTGTTTAAATCTACGCGCTCATTTTTTTCTAAACCGCTCCTGTAAGATATACGTCAAAAGAGGGCGGTGTATATACTTTTAATGTATGTATTTTGAGTGGAAGGAGCGGTCGTCGGAAGAGCTGGGTGCATTCACCGACGTATATACGTCCGTGGGTGCATTCAGTAGAAACCCCGTAATGTCTTTTATGTATACTTTGGAGTTAGGAGAACAGCGTTATAAGAAACTGGCGCGTAAGTAGGAAACAAGCGAATGAGGATTATCCGCAAGATCTATGTTCCGTCTAAAGAGGGCGGTATATATCTTTAACGGTGAGACAGTGTTGCGATTTGAATAGAGCGGGAGCTGAGGCGCGGCCTGCGGTACAGAAACGGGATCGGAGGTAAGAAAACCCATAATCTTCTAATAGATTTTAGAGAAAGGCGACAGCATAAGAAATAGGCGCATGGGTAGCAAACAAGCGTATTATGGCTTATCCGCACGATATATCGTCCGTATAAAGAGGGTAGTATTTCTTTTAACGGTGTGTGCTTTGATTGGAGTGGCGGGATAGTCGAAGAGTTTAAGTTTCTACACACACGCGCTTATTTACTACAAACTATTACGCCAAAAGCGGGCGGTACATATATCATTAACGGTGTGTGATTATATTGGGGATCGGGGATCAGTAATGGAGTTCTTATGCATTTTTCGAAAAAAAATATATATTTCTAATAGATATGCTTTTAGTTTACTCTCAAAATTTGTTTTCGGGGGCTCTTACAGAATTATCTCTAAAATCAATAATCTGCCGCTCACTGTATGGCCTCTGCTCACTGTGACACTACTCATCTCACTGTGGCAATCCGCTTGTTTCTTACTACTCCCGCGCCGATTCTTCTAGATCTACTCCGCTCTTCCAAAATCTACACAAGACGTGTGAGTTTACTGTCCGAGTCGTTCCAGTCCCATAAAAATACACCGTTTAAGTTAAATACCGCCCTATTTACACGGAAGAAGGCTTGTGGACCGTCCCCATTGGCTTGTTTCTACTCCCGGTATCCTGTGCCTATAGGACTTCTAATGCATGTCGCTCTACTCCAAAATCTACACACAGGACCTCGTGAGTTTTACTGCCGCTGGCAGTACCAGTCCCATAAAGAAACACCGTTCAAGTTAACCCTCTTTATACCGTCTCATTGGCTTGTTCCTACCTATAACTTCTACTGCCGCTTTTCTCTAAAATACGACCTTTGTGTCTTTTTGTTTAACTAAACGCGCCGAGTATTTCTGCAGCCGTTCCTATAAGATCGTACGTCAAAAGAGGGCGGTATTGATATTTTGACGGTGAATGTTTTGAGTGGCCGACAGCGGCAGTAGAAAAAAAGAAACACTAACATTTCTGTTACATATCAGAGGCCGGTTCTTTGGTGGAATGTCTCATTTGAACGCGTTTATAACTTATCTAGATGCTAACAAAATAGCGGTTCAACTTGAAAATTCTAATTTTTGGGGGGTGCCGAAAGCACGGACACAGCGTCTTTTCAGTCCCGAAACCATTACAAACACGAAACCTTTTTTGTCAATTTTTTTTTACAGCTAGTCGGCCCATTGTCCATCCTTTATTCATTTATTGACACAAGATCAAAACAAAATCACAGAGATAACTCTTCTAAAACACCTCCATCTAAAATCACCTTAAATGTATTATTTTTTTAGACTGCGTCAAAATGGCAAGCTTTAAAAAGAAAACGCGATTTTTTATGTGTTTTCGATACTCGCATGCAATAAATAGTAAGTTTTTTTTATAGTTTAACAAGGCTATTTGAAGAACAAAGCTCACATATAATGATGCAAGCATTGCCTACCATTTTACTTTTAAATCAAGAACATTATCAGTAATTCACATTTACAATGTGTACATTTGCCTTAGGCAATACATATAAACAATAAATAACGTTTTCGTTTGCTAACACACGTAATTTGCTAGATTGTACACAAGCTTTTTACAAAATGTAGAAAATCTATCTCCCTTTTATCAAGTTTCAAAAAGAATATTTATATTGATAAAAGCAAATTACAGCGCTATCCTGATTTATTTTTCATAAAAAACTGGCATTGAAAATTTTTACTTTTACCATCATGTGACCATTTGGTGATTTTCACATGTCCAAGTTAAGTTTTCTGCAAAAAGGTCCACCTCACGGGCAGCAGTATTTTCCTTCCAATATGCACCCGACCGACCAATGTGTATGTTGCGCTGCATTGTGTTGACTGAAGGCCGGTTCATACTTCACGCGGACGAATGCGAAGTGAATTTATGACAACAACGCCAAATATTCGCGCTGCGGAATTCGCAAAAGTTGAACACTTTCAACTAATGTGCGAATCTTCGCCGCGAATGTTTCATGACGTCAAATTCGCTTCGCATTCGCATTCGCGTGAAGTATGAACCGGCCTTTATAGGGATTGAAGAGTACCAAATTTTAATAGTGCAAACAGTCCCATAATGCAGCGTATTTTTAAACATCCTCACTTTCGGTCGGGTAGTAGGCCTGTCCTAAGCCGTCACATTGCCTGTGATTTCAGCGCAACAATTCAAGTGGTCAAGTTCGATTGTCGGATGCAGCAAACAAGCAAATTTAAATGGTAATTTGGCATGAAACAGACAAAGAAAACTATCTTTGTCGGGTATGTTTATATATTAAAGTTATACTATCGAGCATGCACCGTACGTGCTCTATTACTGAATGATATTACACTACACATATAATATAAAACAACAACAACGTTAGCAAGAAAAATTTAAAGTCTATCTTCAAGATTGGGAGGAAAACCTTAAGGATATCAACACGATCCCTTAAGAGCTCATTAAAACTTCGTCACGCTTTAAAATTATCATCAATAAAGCCACCGTTGACAGTGAAGTTTAAAGGGGAAGCAGCCAAGCTCAAACATCACCAGCACGTGTGAATACAAGGTCATGTCTATTAAAACGACGGTGAATACCAGGTGCTGCTTTAAAACCATGACGGATATAGAATGCCAGTCATTGTCAAGGTCGGTAATAGTATTCAATTTTAATTTGAAAAAAAAAATCGAAAAGAACGACTCGTGGCCAAGGCCACTGAATTAAGGGCTGATGGAATAATTATAACAATTTTGATCACGCGTGCACAGCACGGTGATATATAATGGAGCCTATCGAGCTTGTCGTTAAATTATATTTGTACACGGCAGAACTGGTTGTACCATGTTTTTATTTGTGATGGGATCACCGTCATACATCAGTTAAGTACGCATTCAGTTCCTATATAAACAATCTTCGGTTTTAAAGCGAGCTTTTAGAAAATTAATACCGAGTGCACTCTCAAAACGGACTGGTTGAAAATAACCAATACAATGGTAGGATTTGTAGATATGTGTCCAGCTCCAACCAGTCCGAAGGATTGGACGTTGTATTCATCAATATATTGGCTATTCAACCAATTTAGAGTGTGAAACGTTTTTTTTTTCAGTGTCAATTCTTCAGAGTTGTTTAATCTTTCCAAAACAACACAGACAGTGAACCACTTTAAAGTTGTACTTTGGCTACTGGCCAAGTTCTCGCCCCTGAAATCTAAACTTTCCGTTTTTGACAACAGGTGCCGAATCAGCCCCTCCAACTGATGTCATCCATATTTATAGCCACTGATGGCGATGTATTATGGAATAGGTTAGCCCATGCGTTTGGCGAGCAAAGGCCAAATCCTGTATTTTGTGGCTTATTGTTATGGCTTCGGTTTTGTCATTGGTGTACGTTTCACCTATAGCCACAGCCGTAGACAAAACGCCCATTTCGAACTCGACCAAAGCTAACCGGACATTCAGAAATGGGTGGATTTAATTGGCTGGAAAACAACGACGTCATGTCATTACTGGTCCACCAATCGAGACTCTGTAGAACTGGATAAGTCTTGTTTGATTTGTCCGTTTAATCGTCAATTAAAACGATTTTTGATCTAGATTAATTGTACAGTTTCGTGTTTGGAAATATAACTTCCGGAAATAAACTGTGATAACCGACTGCAGACAACAACAGTACTAATAGCAGTACATAAAAAACAGCCTCTAATCAAGGCTATCGTACCCACCACTTGACTTATGTCAAGTATTTGTGGGCGTGCGGCTACGAATGAAACCGTTGTTTGTTTGGCGCAAATAGAGCGGCCATAATTCATACCAGCAGATAAATAATTCTGATAAGTTTTCAGCTTCAGAAAGATGATGATTTATGGCTAAACAAAACTCGCCAGAATAATTACACCCTCGATCGTATTCGCCAAGACGGCACTGAGGAAACTGGGGTGATAATAATGTTATCTTGCAAACAAACGCCAACAGTTTTAATGCTTCATCATATCTGCACAGTCACTACCAGCACAACTATCAAGTATTGTAATTCTCAACAGCCTTGCAACATCGGCAATTCAATTCTAATTATGCCAACCGTACAAGAACATCTAGGCGAACACAAATTAACACTTGGTCAACTTAAGAGAAGTGGTTTTTAAGAGGAGGAGTGTGTTTAAAACAGACGTTTCGACCATTAAATGCTGGGAAGACGTTTTAAACTGAATCCTCTATAGTACTACAATTATACTTTTCCCACTCAGGGCTCTTTACATATCTGCTTTGATAGAACACGTTCGTTTTCAACTGCTGTTTTTTTTTTCCAGTCACTTTCCAATGGAATGTTACTCTTGGTTTTGTATGCATGTCGTATTTGGGGGCCGATGCAGAAAGCTCCGCCCCTTACCGTACTGACAGCTGCCATTACGGTCACGTGAGTGTGACGCGCACGGCTGTGATTGGTCAATATATCAATTGGTGGTGCTTAATGAATGTATGTATAGTACAAGTAATCGAGTTTCAGTAAGATTTTTTTTTTATTTTTGCTGAAAAGTTGCCACATTTGTGCTCTAACTGGGGGGAAAATGAATGTTTATTACCCAAACGACCCCCGATAAACCTCGCAAAAAGTCTTTATGCCCAAAACCATCGGCCCTGATGGTTTTGTGCACAAATGGAAGGACCAATCAGAGCACGGGTAACATGGTGACTCGAGCTGGTTAACCAATGAAAACACGGATGCTTGTAATATGTATACGCAGTGGGCGGGACTAACGTCCGCTTTTTGAATGTGGCATTTATGCGAGGTTTCATCGAGACGGTCCAGTAATGTCGGCAGTTAAAAATGAACGTGTTTGAGCTTGGTCACTCACTGCAATTTGTTTTGTTTGTTTTTTTTTCTTTCGCTAATTACAGAACTGCAGAAATAATAACTTAAAATCTATGTACAAAAAATGCATAAAGAGTAAACGTTATGTACTAAACGATGCTGGACCTCCCCGAGCCGCTGTGTGATAGGGGGACGTGCTCAGTCAAGGCTGCACTGTCTCTATGGGGCTGGTTGTGGACTTCGGTCAGGAGCCGGTACTGGTTGGAGCTGAGCGATCCCTGTCTCGAGTGCCTCCCGTCGGCTTCTTGGAAGATGATGACCTGCGTGGCGCCCTCCTCGTTGTTCATTGACTGCAAGAATCAAAGGAGAAAAATTCTCAGGAAGTTTCTCTACGCTAATCAATGACTGCTCGTTTGTCGTAGCCTTGTTGCAGAGTTGTATTAGAGTCCCTGCAAGTCCTTTCACAAGTCCTTTCGCAAGCCCAGTCAGAAGTCCTTTCATAAATCTGGACACAAGTAACTGGATGAACAATGACAAAGGAATGCCTTTGTCAAAGCTCATTTTAATAGCTTGTGATTGGGATTAGGACTGGAGGGCTTGTGATGGACTTGTGATGGACTTGCCGGGACTTACAGGGACCTGCAGGGACTTGTGATAGACTCGAATACATCCCTGCCTGGTTGTCATCTTGTGATTGGCTATAGCGAGATTCTGTGTACTTTGCTATGGGAGCTGCAAGACCGGTTCTCGGACTTTCTTACGTACAAAAATCCCCCAAACCACGAATTAGAAAGAGAACAATTTTTAAAGTTTACTCTAAAACTATTTTCAACAGGAATGTTAAGAAGAGAAATAAGAAAGAAAAAAAAGAACCCAAAAAACTCAGTTCGGGAATCGAACCCGGTGCACGTGATCCAAAATCAGACACTATACCACTTAGCTACCCGAGCAACTATTATCCAACACAGAAGATGGCAACGGGGTTAGGACTATTGAGCAGTATCAAGGGTATATCTTGAAGGCTTGAAGAGAGGTAGATTGTAAGATTGTGGAACGCAAATGTTGGCTGACCTTTACTACTGATGGGCTTGGGACAAGATAAACTCAAAATGTAACCCTATTTTGAAGTTTTGACGAAGTGTTTCGCTGTGTGAGCTACATTTCGACCGTGTTCTATCGAAAAGTGCAAATGAAATAAAAGATGAAGATTCATTCTCCAGCCCTCATTTTGTGTCAGACAAGGGAGGAACTCTGAAATATTTCAATTACATATTTTTTTCGCCTACAGGATTATCAAAACTAGTATGTGTTCATCTAATAAACAAAAAAAGCAGGCGGCGGATTTTGGCGCCAACAATTAACAAGAATTATTGCTGGAGGAAGCTCTCGTCCAGCAATTTGCCGCCAATAATTGGATGGTTGTTACTCAACTTAGTTGTTGCTCTCTCCATACGAAACAGGATATATGAATCAGGAGCATGTATAACCAGATAATGAATCGGTGGCGGTATTCGATTGCGCTCTCCCGTGGATGGACACTTGGCAGGGGTCTTTCCCGTTGAAACGAGAGCAAGGTAGTCAGGCGTGTGGGTTTTGAAGGGGTTGTCGTCGAGTTCCAATCCGAGTCCGATGCAAAAATAGTGAAAAGGCGGACTTATACTAGGAGTCTAAAACTACAACGAGATGAGTTCTGCACTTGACTAGATCGCTGGCTCTAATGTAACCTTCAGCTGGGTTCGAAAGTAGGCCTACTGGGAGATACTCTTCAAGTTTTGTTTCCATCGTACTGCCTCTCTTTGGAACTGTACTTGCTTACAATCCCTTCTACTAATGATCTTTCATAATTCAAACGAAATGTGAAGATACTTTCTATCCATGTGATTTCTGTCTTTTCTTGTCTTTTGTAGCCCACACATTGAGCAGCCTTTTGGCCAAGACTTAGTGTTGGGCGATACTCATTTAAACAAAAAGAAATATGGTTCACCTGGATTCATGCCTAGAATCGCTGAGGCCGGACTCGGCCGAGTCCAGGCATAATTCCAAAACCATATGATATATATATATATATATATTTTCTTTTTTAAAGTACTTTAGGCCTATGTAGAATTCAGCTTCAAGGGCTCCAGCCTATAAAGTTACAATTCAATCTGAGCAAGCCATTTTTCTGTTCTGTTCTGTTCTGTTCTGTTCTGTTCTGTTCTGTTCTGTTCTGTTCTGTTCTGTTCTGTTCTGTTCTGTTCTGTTCTGTTCTGTTCTGTTCTGTTCTGTTCTGTTCTGTTCTGTTCTGTTCTGTTCTGTTCTGTTCTGTTCTGTTCTGTTCTGTTCTGTTTTTTTTTTTTGGGGGGGGGGGGGTCTACTTGTAGACTTAAGACTTTTTTTCACTGTTCCTGCATCTGACTCGGTTCGGGACTCGACTGCAACTCTTTTTGATTCACGGGGCTTGCCGGCCCCGTAGAACGGGAACAGTTCAATTATCACTTTGGTCAGTGCATCACTCAAGAAAATTACCATCTATGTCGAGTGTTCACAGTGTCAGGAGATGGACTGCAGATCTCCGAACAGAGTGACAGGTGTGCCAATTACAGAGTCAAAGAGCATACAAATATTGTTGGACATAGCCTCGCTTTTAAGTCCCACAATACACGGTAATACACATCATCAATCATGCAAAAAAGCTGTTTTCCCGTCCCACATTGCCGTCCCACCCTGACGTGGGGATTGTCGTTGAAGTGACCAAATCCCCACCCGTGGGGTACAATTCTCCTGTACAAAAGTACAGGTGCGATTTTGTTCATTGTCTCAAAGAAGACCATGGTCCCCCCCCCCCCCCCCCCCCACCCACCCTTCGGCACACCAATCCGGACGTCCGGGGTGGCGCAGAGCAGGGAAGAGGCATGGGCGGCGATCCCGGGGGACGGGGGACATGTCCCCCCCCCCCCAATATTTTTGGGGAGGGGACGGCTATGGCAGTGTCCCCCCCCCCAATAATTTCCCCATGGTCATATACATTTTATGGGTCATTTGCTTTTACATGCACCACCAGAATGCACCAGAATACACAAAGATCAGCACAGATTTTCAAAATTTTTCAAGTATACACAAGAGACACTGAGTACAAAATTATTAACAATTACTGTTGGTTCTACGCTTTTTCCTTCGCCCGCCCCCCCCCCCCCCCCCCCCCCCAACCTTGGCGAGAAATCGCCGCCGCTGGGAAGAGGTATATGGAAACAATTAACAGGTGCATATACGCACAAAGCTATCAGTAAAAAGTTTACGGAGTAAGGGGCAATCACTGATGTTGAGCAATTCTTGTATAGAGCAAACACTTGATTTTTTGGCTGGTTCTCATCTTGACTAAAAGGTACGCCGGCAAATAGGCATGGAAATGGAATCTTTATTGATACTACAGTCGTTATCTTCTGATGCCCATTAACGGGTGAGACGGTGCTCTTAAACTCATTTCTTTAAATAGATTTTGGCCCACTTCAAGGTAGTATACAACATTTGCTTTTGCTGTAATTTTCTGAAATGAATGGATTTGCGGGTTAGTATGTCATAGCAAATACTGTAACACTGACCTGTTTAAAGTTTTGCGTGCATAGATGCTGGGAAAACAAAGAGACAAAAAATGCTGTTCTTGTAGTCTGGTTCCCTGACCCTACTTCAGACAACTTAATGGAGCAATTTATAGATGTCGGAGAATGAACAGGTCGGGGAACTAGACTAGCGGGCTTGCACCCGTTCACGGATGTGTAACCAATTGCCAAACAAAATAATTTATAGACTAATTAAAGTTGGTAATTGGGGGCAGTATTTGAAAAAAAAGTTTTCCCAACGATGGTCGGCCGACCATCGCTGGAAATTGATACAAAAATTCCACTTTTCTTGAAAACAACAGCACACCAGGTGCCACGATTTCACAGGATGCTTGAGACTGCTAGTTACTTACAGCCAAGTACGGTATTTCATAATAATTCAGTATTTTATTTTTTTTTATGTTTGCAAATGTTGTATATCACCTTTAATATCCAGTCTATTGTCTTTAAACTCGTGGTAGACCTATATAGTTGGGGGCTTACCGAGTTTTGGTTTATTCTCACGAAGTGTTCTACCGGGCTCTCTCGCCGTGACGATGGAGCAGGATAGCGCTGCTGGAAATACTTGAGGGTTTTCTCGATCTCCCTTTTTCGTTCCCCCCAAAGAGAGTTCCTGTGAAACAACAAACAAATCCAAAATTCAGACTGAAATCACTTTTGGGGGGGGGGGGGGGGGGGGTAATAAAATTGCCACCGAAATAGAGGTGTGAATTTCAGTCTATGATGAAAATTGTCTGCTCACTTGTCACGCTCATCACTTATTATTGGTCAGTTATAATAATGACGTCATAGATCTTTTGGGGTAATTAGTATATTTTGAATGTTTGATAGTACCCTTGTTGTCAGAGACACGACTATAATAGCGGAATTTCACATTAGCCCCTTCTGCGCACTTCCGGGTTGAAAGCAAGAATGTCAGTGGCAAACAAAACAACGCTTTTCAGCACATTCATTCATGTATGAATTAATCAGGCCATAAAGAAAAGTGCAGGCGCACGATCAGCATAAATTAGTTGTTTACTGTGACAATGAGATCCTCGTTTTCAAACGCGGAAGTGCGCAGATCGGCGCTAAACTCGTCGTTGTGGGATTCCTCTATGGTTGGCACATAGCCAACAAATTTCGGGATAGATGGTCACGGTTTGGGAAGTTTATGTAAAATGTCTGATTTTAGAGATTCGTCTTCCCCAAGCCCCCGTCACAAGATCCGTCACAAATTATGCTGAGTTTATTCTCGTGATATACCGTACTGTCGCAATTAGGTCTGCTGAAAAAAAACCGTAAAAATTAAGGCCTGAAACTTATATACGTTCGTATAAATAATACAGTTCAATCAAATTTGACTGGAAAAAGTCAAACTTGCACCCTGACGAGAGCAGTCAGCTGGGCTCAATTATTAGAAGACTGATTTTTGACCTTTCCCGATGCAGAATATGAAGCCCTGTACATGATCAGTGCTTTCCGAGAGCCTAATGTGAGAAAAAAACTACACAGGCTGATCGGGCGGGACTCGAACCCACGACCTCCTGCTCACTGGCTCACACGTCGTAACCGCTCGACCACCGAGCTTGCCGGTGGTTGACCGACTGATTCGAATAGTTAGAAAGGGCAAAAAACTGTCTTCTAATTTCAGCATCCCCGGCGCAAATTTCATCTTAACAGTTTGACTGTTTCCGCCGTTCTATCAAATCTGACTGTACAGTAACCGTTATAACAGTAGAATTATGCGATAATGGCACTCAGACAATTTTGTCACGGGAACACGTTGAGCACGCTAATAATTTTTCTCCCGGGGTTTGCTCCCGCAATTCTTGGTTAAACTGTTTTTTCTCAATCCGTTTTGGAGACCAATAATAATGCACCGACCATGCGGACCTGTCTCCTGATGACGAACAGAGCAAACTGTCCGAAACGTCGAGTTAAAACAACCGCTTCTACTCCAAAAAGAACACCAACTCAAAATAGAAACAAATTCACATGGTGTTACCGCAAACCGTCCATACTTTTACCAGACCTGTGTTATACAAAATAATAAACAACCAATATGACTTCAAGCCTTACAAAGCTTGTTTTTGGTCTTTCAACCAATGGTTTAGACTTACTTGTACTTGATGTATCCTATAACGCAGATGACTGTTACAATAAGTAGCGTTGACATGATCACAGCAATTGCAAGAGTTGTATCGTTGATAGCAACTGATGGTGGACCTAATATAGAATGGAAGAAAAATAAATATCAGTGTATAACACAATTGTCACAAATTTTAGACGCAAAAGGATGTACAGTCAAACACCTTTATAACAAGGTCATTGGGACTTTACAATTTACCTTGTTATAACAGGTACCTTGTATTATCAGGTAATCAGGTAGGTATCAAATTATAACATTGCTTTTTAAATAGCTCCCAAACTTTTGCTGTTTTGTTTTTTTGTGGGGGGTGGATGTGTGAAAAACTGTTTTGAATAATACAAGCAGGTTGATTTTATTTCAGTTTAGGTCACGTTTGCCGAGACTTCCCCAACGGGTCCTCGAGCACTATTATCATGATCGTCAAATCTTGTAACCAATTACAACTTCACATACCGCTTTTGTCTAAGGCTGGGTCAACATGTTCACATCTTGAACCATAATAGGGATAACGGCATCTGGGGAAGGTAAACAGAAATTTGAAAAAAATAATTAACAAATTATTATACATACATGAAGATTAGGCTGATCTGTTGAACCGACAGCTGCATTTTTGCATGATAAAAAACACAGTTATGACCGTCAGCAATCACTTGCTGACACATTTCGTGGGTTGCTTTGAACCATGGAGGTAGTCCCATCTCTCCAACGGAACTGTTCGTATGGAGCTTCGGGGTGCCATCTGACTTGTTGAGATCCGGAGATAGTTTATCTCAAGTTGACGACACCCTCCGAGTAATTAGATGCCGGCGCATTGATATTATACAAATAATGAATGTTTATGAGTGCGATAATAAGAATAATTTCATGAGGTGACTGATTGAATGTTCCATTCCACGAGGCGAAGCCGAGTGGAATGGGGCATTCCATCTTTCACCGAATGAAATTATTCTGACATTGCACGAATGTGAAACATTCATTATTTGTTTTATACAACACCTGAATAAACCCTCGTCGGATTGCATGCATGGATTTCTTTAACGTGCCGTTTTCCCTTCTTAGTCCCACAAGCGCATTGTTAATTGGTTGGAGAAGAGTTGGGCTCATCCTTACAATCACTCTCCCATCACCGGAGATCTATTGCTACTCGTTCTGTTCTACAGATATTTTCTTGATAAATCTTCTACCGGCTTGTCTAGCAGTTAGGGTGTTTGAGCGGAAACTCGGCTCTCCTGTTCCAACCAATATACTATATAGATGTAGAAAAAACCTGCATGCCAATAGCTTTTCCCTCATTTTTTTATCTCTATGGGATTCTTTGCCTGGTGCATGTTTCCCTTCATCTTACGATCTTTCCTGCTTCAAGAGGAATATCAATTCCTACCTCTTGTATCTTTAATTCTTTGTCTTTTTGCAGCTCTGCACTTCAAGTGGCTTAGGGCCTATAGCCTTGTTCGGGACGAATTTGCAAAGGTTACCAGTATATTCCACATCCTAAAAAAAGCGGTATCACGTCTTCAAGTCATGGGATGACATGACACCTTCGACATAGGATATTGTCTTCCCGTGATAATTTGCAATCGCAAATCACAACATTCTATGTGCTCCTCCGGTGATAAATAATCTCAGAATGTCAAAATATCACCCGTTGATGTCGTTGATTCTAAGAAGAAATATCTTAGAATCTCATCAAGTCAGATGGCACTTCGAGAGCTACGTATGTTCGCGCTCACAGGATTGTATTACGTACTCGTGAAACATGAACGACATACGTTTAAAGGGAGGCGTTGTCATGTATATATGCGCCCAACTGGCTACAAAAAAAGTTCGTCCTAAAATATGGTTGGAAATATCAAACCTTGAAAATGCGCCCTTGTCTGAAAATCATTGACGAAAATACTTAGGGCCTACGGAACGAAAGTTGAGTTCGGGAAAAGTCGGACCGTTGGAAACCGCGGAAAGTACGCCTAGTTTTTCGTCAAAATGGCGCCCTTTTTAATGATCTTTTCAACCACAGTAAGGTTAGTAAGAACAAAATTATGTTTGCCATTTTTTACTATGCGTGCTCTGTAAGTTGCAACACAAACTGATTTTGTTTTTCAGAAGAGCTATTTTGCCGTATGTCGGCGGTATTCCATTTTTGTCAATATCTTTATTCAGGAGGCACTAGTCATAAATCCGCAATAAACGTACAGCTAGCCAGGTAACACGCCCCGAGCTCTACGACACAGCCCGGAAAGTCTGGGGATCACTCAATGTGGACACCACAAATTGACTAGAGTCAATTTTTCTCGTAGTTTGTTTGATGACAAAATGCATAATTATATGATTACTATACTTACATGCAGAAGTACTTTTGAACATTGATCCAGATAGAGCAAGTACCATCATTAAGACAGTAATGGTTAACATAGGTAGAATCGTTGCATGGGCCACTATGATCATCATCCGGCAGAGTGTAGTTTGCTGGAACACACACACAAAGACAAATCACCAAATTAATTAAGATGCAAATTTCCCGCCTGTTTTGGCTGAGTCTATCTTGGAATATCAACTCAAACGCATAATTGCTATTTAGATATTTTAGATGTAGCCTATAACAACCCCAAGATCGGCCTTTAAAGATGCTCCAAGTGGCAGGTTGGCAAACAAACAAACAAACAAACACCCCCAAACACATACAAACGTGTATCGACCTCCAAACGTGGTCGTCCTATTGTCCATCTTTTGTTTGTACTTTTTCGGAAGACCTCCATATGTTTTGTACACAATCCCAATCGCTGGGAATCGCGGACGATATTGTTCTATTTTGTTCTCCAACATTTTTCGTCCACGGTTTAAATACCCCAACGCCCCCACCAAAAAAGTTCCTCTTTAATTCCTGTACGCGAGAAACGCACGCATTGAAAGCATAAGAATTTTATTACTGAATGGTAGTCTATGTATAATTGCATTGTAGGCATATGTGCAGATATTGTATGTTTCGAAATTGTCATTCCTCTGACGATATTATATCAAACTCATTTGGAGATGTTTTCGGTTTTTTTTTTCAAAGCTAGAGCGAAATTTTGTGGATACTCGTACCATGTGAAGGAAATGGAAGTGTGGTCCTTTGTTTGTTCATTTGTTTGTCTGGTCACGTGGTGCTTTTAAAAACCGGATTGACGTCAGCAATAGCGGGAGCTTTTCCGTTGGAGTAGCCATGTTGGAAGTAGATTATCAAAAACCTACGGATGCTTGACACTAAATCACAAGACAGGAATTATCTGAAGCTACGGAAGTTTGCAAGCAAACAGCAGGGACTGGAAACCAGTGTTACTGGGTTACAATGCTATGGTTCAAAGTGAGAATGCGCAAGCGTGTGGTCCCAAATTGTCCTTTATGGAGTCTTTGAGTTTTTTTGTCAGGGCAATTTTTTATTTTGCATAGATCACGTGTCCTTTGTTTACATTTAAAGTGCCCCATATTCAAATGTCCCGGCGGTGTGTGCACACATCGTGTGTTGCACACATCGTGTGTTGCACACATCGTGTGTTGCACACATCGTGTGTTGCACACATCGTGTGTTGCACACATCGTGTGTTGCACACATCGTGTGTTGCACACATCGTGTGTTGCACACATCGTGTGTTGCACACATCGTGTGTTGCACACATCGTGTGTTGCACACATTTGGTTAAGGTGACATCAAAGGTCATATAATTCAAAGGCGATCTGACCTGCGACGTCACTCCTAAACCAAATTTTATGCAAAACACGAGCATGTTACTTTATGCAAAACACGATGCGTACCGGAACCGCCAGACACATTCATAAAACACTCGACGTTGGAGGGCACGTCATCTATAGAACCTATGCTATAGAGTACTGAAGTCTGACGTCAGTTGCCGCGGCAATGGTTCCAAACACATGCAGTTTAGAATGTATTCTGGTTCCAAACATTGCATTGATTGACGTCATCACTTCGGTACTCTATTACCGTCGTTAGTTCCCGCCTTAACACACGTGGGAACCGTATACGTATCGCGTACAGATATGCCGTTTTTGATTGACCCTTGTTCGCGCAAGCGCTGTAAAATCACTTCCAGTTTTAAAATAATCCTATGCTGCTTGCATTCCCCGTAAACAGGTTTGAATCGTGGAGAAATTATTTCTCGAATACACGTGGTTTCGCGAGGTTTTTGCAGAGGTAGAGAACAGTGCAATACTTTATCGATATATCAATATGTAAATCCTAATTTCGGATGTATGGGGAATCATTTTGCATGCTAATTAGATATATTTATATATATTTATTCGTGTAAATATTCTTGACTTGTATGTGTGTAAATATTTATTTTTAATTTAAAATTGTATGCAGTGCCCCAATGGAAACCATTTTATACTGTTTCGGCACACCCTGGGTAAAGAATGTAATAAATAAATAAATTAATTAATTAATTAATTAATTAATTAATAAAAATAAATAAATCAGTGTTACCCACTACCGGTCCCCATTCGAAAATGAACAAACAGAGAATCGGCAACATCTCTCAAATATTATGGGATGTTGATACTATCTGACTTCCGCCGGGGGCTGGACATGTACCGGTTCCATATTGCAACCACCCCCGCTCGTCCCTTTTTGGAGATATCCGAGAAGACAAAAACGATTGATGGCCTTGTTATCAATTCAGCCCCCCAAAATAGCCATGTGAGTGATACTCACGTGCATTGCCTTTGTTTGCATATTTCCCATTCCAACGTAATTTGCATACCAATCAAAAATGAATGGAAGTGAAACTGTACGAATAGGGAATAACGACCCGATTCCGTTGACCCTGCAGTTAAGTTGTGCGAGAATTCATTCAAGCTCAATTAAATGCCTATTATTGACGCATTTTTTTTTGAAGTTTTGCCATGTTTGGGTAAAGGGAGTATCCAGAATTCCGACATTCGGAAAGGAGTTTCATATTAAATTATTAAGTAACAAAGTTGTTCACAGCCGTGTTTAAGCTAGATACGCTATATATTTTCAATTTTTAATTTTAGTTATTCTTTCAAATGCTACCTCGTTCATCTATATATTAGGCAACAGTAAGATCTAATCATAACATACCAAACCAACTTCATTATTTGCAATAAAGATCGTGACAACACACGGACGCAAATGAACAATAGCAATCCTATGTTGAAGCTACACGTGAAATAAACTGTTTTTATATAGTTATGTCCCATTTTTTCCTAATTTTTCTCTCATTTAGTTCAAATTCTAATTTTGTGTTCTTAATCATTTTTTTAAATTTTGTTATACATTTTCGTGAAAGATTTTGCTGTAACCATTATAGCTGCGTGTTTGCTTTGTATTTTCAATAATTCTGCGTACGGAAAAATGTGTTTTAAATATCTTAACAGTTTTAATTTACTAAAGTCTTTTTTTTTTTTTTTTTAATGTGGAAATCGACACAGTCACAAGAAACGGCATGCGACAAATAAAAATACCGACATTAATTTTCAAAGGCCTCAGCGCCATTACGAACGATATTGAAGATTGCATTATTTTTGTTGGGCCGAGAAAAATAAAAAATTACACGAACTCTGGGATATTTGAAGGAAAAAAAATGTTCACCAAAATTTCGAAATACCGGACATACTTTCACGCAAAAACGAAAGTGCAAGGGTAAACGTTGGTTCGAAGAATCAAAAGTAACTTATTGGTGTCGAGTTTCTCTTGAATGGGTCACAAAACTGCTACACTTTTTTTGAACAAAGTTTAGAAATAAATAACAACAGTACATAAAATGTATGTCTAAACAAGACACGTAAAATTGTTACTCTACCGAAAAAAGATCTTTCACTTTGTTCGTTAACGTCAGAGTTATACATACGGGCAATCCCCAATGTGCGACGGGTCAATGCACTCGAAATGATTTCACTTTACAATGAACTTGAAAAGCATCTATTGTAAGTCATACAAAGGACGCTCTTGGGGGGGGACATAGGATAAGCCAAAAAGATATTCCAACACATGTATCGATTTCAACCAAATCTTCGGTTTTGTACTATCTGTAGCGTGGGGCATAGTGTCTAAAATGGCTACAAGTATTGGGTATAATAGTCGTAGGCCTAACTGGGAAAAAAGGGATATCAGCCGTGGATGGGGGATTGGGGAGAAATTATACAAAGTGAAGCAAAGTTCGGAAGAGTTTTTTGTACAAGTTCTTTTTCACCCTCATTTAAAAGCATGAATTTGAATAAACATGTGATCAACAGACCACTGTACAAGTACAATACGAATGCACTTCAATGAGGTATATAGAGTGCTATCTCTAGACTGATATTTTCAGCCTAGGCTTTTTATAATTTGGATACAAAATTAACACGCCCGTCGTAGGTTCCAATATGCCAAATTCATCTTGCAGAAAGGCAACCCGATTATTGCATTCCTTTAAAAGGTAGCATACAAAATTTGCTTTTGCTGTAATTTTCAGAAGTATATGGATTTGGGGGTTAGTATTTTATAGCGTGCTGTCAAATACTGTAAAACTGACTTGTTTAAAGTTTTGTGTGCATAGATGCTAGGAAAACAGAGAGAAAAAAATTATGTTCTAATGGTCTGGTCCCCTGACCATATTTAAGACAAAACGAAACAATTTATAGACGTCAGGGAATTATCAGGTTGGGGAACTAGACTGTTTCCAACGATTGTCGGCCGACAATCGTCGAAAAAACGATATAAATGTCCACTTTTCTTGAAAACGACAACACACCAGGTGCCATGATTTCACAGGATGCTTGAGACTGTTGTTTACTAAGTATACAGTAGTACGGTATTTCGTAATAATTCAGTAGTTTTGGTTTTTGATATTTGCAAATGTTGTATACTATGTTTAAAGGAACCTAAACGTTCAGTGTATCACCGCGGAAAGAAAAAACTTCATAACACGCCCCTCCAAGGACCTGTGTAATCATACAACAATTCTCATTCGCAATGCTTTAGCCCTGCTCCTCTTCCGTGCAATTACAAGACAGATAAAAACCGATTTTATGTGATTGTTTCGAGGGCAAAAAACTACCGTCAGTCACAGCTTGGGCGATACAATAATATCAGTATTTTTCCACGCTTACTTACATGCAATGACTAATAGTGATTTTTTGTGTGCCGGGCGTGTATACCGTACAGAATTACAATGTCATGTATAAATCAATATTAGCTACATGTGTAGCAAGCATGCATGCATAAAGGCATGTGGGCAGATGGCGCCTGTATAATATTGCAGGTGTTTCTATGCCCTGACGACTTGAATTTAGGGCAAAACTACTTGATAAAGCAATACGCCAATGTCACAATAAATAACTGTGATCAAATATGCAAAATGAGTGACAATTTAAAGGTATGATATAGCATCGGTACGGAACTGACAAAATATTCACAGGCATATTTGTGTGATTCAACATATACATGAAAATAAACTGGTGAAAGTTTGTCATGAGAAAAAAGGAAAAATTGTTCTGTTGTAACAGCGATTTTGTGCACATTCATGTTAATTTTCGATTTGTCAATTCGAAATAAAAGCCCGGCAGGTTGGGAGGTTTTCGGATACAAATTTCTCGAAGATGATAGCATTTCAGACGGAAATATATCTCAAGAGGATTGGTGCTGGTAACAGTAAATATTCAGATTAAAACAAATAATTTTTCTTTTATCATTAGCAAATTAGCAAAGCTATACAATTATCATATAACTTCAACTTAGATTCTAATACCCCGAAATTATTATCAGCAGTGATCAGTTCTGGATTTTTGGGTAGACCTTGTTTTGTTTCTCCGTACTTTTGGTACCGCTCAGTGAAACATATTTGTATATTGTATTTCATGATTACTATAGCAACGAGATCATAATGATCACACGAGCCCATAAATTATCACAAAAATATCAGATATGTCAAGAAATTAGTTTGAAAAAATTAAGAAAGTTCTTACTGCTCCAATCCAGCAAGCCCTGGATGTTCTCAATATACACCCACTCCGGTTTCGTCATGATGAAAGTGTTTCCCGCCAAAAAAACAATTGAAGGAATCGATGTCGTCTGCCAAGAGATGTTCTAAAGGAGACGGGTAGCCCTGTGGTGCTGACAAGTCGACCTGACGTGCAAACTAGTCAACCCGAGACACAAAGAGTTATCTCACAGAAAAGAATAAGATTCACGGTGGTTTACAGTCCGTAGATGGACGAAATTCCAGTCAGCAACAGCGAGAATTTGACGAGCATAGCAGAAGAGAGAGACCTCACAAGGCAACAAAAAAGACTCCCGTCGATCTTGTCACTACAGGCCACACGTGTGTTTGTGTCGCAACCTTCCACCACGCACCTTCTATATATAGCTTTGGCTAGACTCTGCACGCAGCCGTCTGGGCAACCAACTCGTCGAAACGTTACGCCCACTTGCGTTGTGCCAACAAGACACGGGTTATCATCACGAATGATGATATAACCACCGGAAACTAAAGTCTATGTTACACAACCGGAAGCGAAAACAGTGTACAGGTGTAAAACGTCTAGCGTGTCTAGATACGGAAATCCCAACCAGTCATGAAGAATCCGGGTTCATCTTTGACAGACGACATGTATAGACTTCCTATTCCGGTTTCAGAATGGTACCTGGCAGTGGTATACGATCTCACGCGTAGCATGAGTCCTGCACACGGTCAAACTCCAACACTGAATCAATAATTACATATTTCACAATTCACAGTTAAATGCATAAAGAAACAGTTACCGCTAGTGTACAATGTGTAATAAACAGGCCACTTGTTGCGCATGACTGTGTACCGTATGCAACTACTACCGGGTCCAAATATGCACGGGTACCATCATAGCGGCAGTATCCAATGGCGGATCCGGTGGGGGGGGGGGGGGGGGGGGGGGAGTAAGCCACCCCCCCACCCCCCAACTGACGTCGCAAAAAAGCAGCCACTGCGTACACCCACATACAAAATAAAACAAAGTAAAAGAAAGGGAAGCAAAAACCCTCCGTTTTATCTGTGATTTGTGCACGTTTTTTGGGGGACCCCCTTTTTCAGGAAAAAAAACATTTGCCCCCCCCCCAAAAAAAACAAATTGTGTTCTGGATCTGGCCTTGGCAGTATCAGACATTATACGTGGTATATCACAGCGGTTCGATTTTAATTAATAACGGCTTTTTAATTGTTTGGAATTAGGCTTATCTCCGGCATTGCAAATATCAGTCACGTTGGAGTCTGGAATGTTCGAACTTACGCATCGAGTGTCAAGTTTTGTGTGGCCTAATTTGAAAACCTTTTCGAGACCAGGGTGTTCTCGGGAAATTGTGTACTTTGTCCTTTCTGTCATTACATGTACTCATCGATTGGGCCTGATACGCCTTTGAAATACTTCAAAGTACTTGAAATGGAATAATTTCTACAAGCTGGTTTTCGGTATTGCAGGTTGTACTGATGGGTTCTTTTCTAAGCAATTCACTGAACTAAAATAAAGCTTTGGCTGTTGTTGTTGCTGCTGTCATTCTATGTTGTTGTGTGGATATTTATAGTATCAAAAACAAGCATTATAACTAAGGCAAAAAATAAATAAATAAAAAAAATATTCAGCGTATTGTTTTATTTCAAAGGAAGGAGCTTTTTCCTCCAAAAATACAAATAAAAAAAAATAATAATGGGTGGCCTTAACAATGCCACGTTCCAATAAAAAGACTGCCATATTAAAAGCGAATTACTGCCATAATACTGCCATTAATTAAGCGTTCATATGCACATTTCTATTTGCTTTTAAATTTGCTCATTTTTGTAAAATATACAAAGAACAAGCAGCCTACACAACGATAGCGGGTAAGTACATTTTCTGAACCCCCGACTACCTGGAACCTCTCGGTGAACCAAAAAAAAAAAAGTTTGCCGGACCGCAAACAATTCGGAGTCACTCTTCAACGAATGTTTTACAATTTAGGCCTACATTTGTAACTGGATAACTTCAGGGCTTGTTCCTAAAAGATCTGTGTTTATAGTAGAATATCTGCGGTTATATACACGCGCCACCTGCTTGCCAATAATAAAAGTAAACAAAGAAATCGGAAGTAGTGCAATCGACGAACAACAGAACGGTATGTTGGGAATGTAGGTGGCAGTTGAAGGTGAGCCGTCCGTGGCGAACAGTTCGGACGGACTCGGTACACAGTGGGCTTGGCACACGCGAATTTACAAGTAGTGTGTACATGATTGGTCATTGCTGCAATTTTTAAAAATGGGCGGATTTAGGATTAGTATTTTTTAGGAAATATCGTTTCACTGACCTGTTCAAAGTTTTGCGTTCTTGGATGGCGAAAAAACGAGAAAAAAACGGCGTTCGTTTTCAACCGTCGGGCGGCAGTATTTGTTATAGCGCCCTCTTGTAAAATAAGCCTTAATTTTCGTAAACGGGATCGTTTTCAATTGGTCACATAACTACGCGAGCCGACTGGTTACAACCCGTCGCTTCGGTACACAACGCGACACACATTTGTACGATTATAGGTTATGTCCCCCAAAAAGTGTCACTGTAACTATTTCCGAAATAACTATAAAACTATAAGGTCAATTTTGTAAATGTTTGATTGTGCAGATATTCCATATCCTGGGCCAAATTCCCTATGAGTTTCATTTAATTTCAGTCACGCATCACTGTACAATGGTCGATCAAGTTCCTTGCCCTAATGAATTTCAGTGCTGTGTTATGTAAGCTGTGTAAAATCCTGCATGTTGTGAAAAGGGCAGCAGTTGGGATTGGAATCATTTGCCTGGCTATCAGTCATCATGGCAAGACCTCAGTTTTTAATAATGCTCAAGGGCAAATGTTTCCAATCCCAAACCATTTCAGCCTTTTGTTCACAACATCCAGGATTTTACACAGCTTACTTAACACAGCACTGAAATTGATTAAGACAAGGAACTTGGTCACAGTGTCCAAAAATGTTGTTGTGATCAATTGACCATTGTGCAGTGATGCATGGCTGAAATTAATTGAGACTTATAGGGATTTAGGCCAAGGATAAGGAGTATTTGCACACTCAAAAAAATTTTAAATTGACTTTATGGTTTTGTAGATATTTCAGAAATAGTTAGAGTGACACTTTTTGGGACATACTATATAATTGCAACCTTGCGCCCGTTTTCGGATTGTCAACCCATTTTTAGAGGGCAGTATAGTCAATAGAGGGCAGTATTTAAAAATCCGTTATTTTTTCAAACGATTGTTACGCGGAACAATCGTTGGAAAACGATATAAATTTTAACTTTTCTTGAAAACGACAGCACACCAGGTGCCATCATTTTACAGGATGATTGAGATTGCTATTAACTTACAGTCTAGTAAGGTATTTCGTAACAATTCAGTAAAAACAAATTGGAGGTTTACCAATCGTGTACGCTACCTTTACCGGTCGGCATTGTGCGGTGGAGCCCTCAGCTAAATATATCCACACCGGTGTCATATGAATATCCCAGCCATGAATATCTGATTTTTTACCCATTATGCAGATTAACCATAGAGGAAGGAAAACAGATTGTGCTTCAAATGTTGATCGAATCTTTGCATGGTGGAGCGTGAACTAAGGAAGGTTTTTTTCAGGTACACCATGGAGGAAAGATATCTCTTTGGTTGTATGTTTGTCTGTCCATAGGTTGGGGCACAAAAGCGTTATACGCTTAACCTCATACCTAAATGTTGTCACTTAATGTGTTGCTTCTTTATTATTTAACTTGCTGTGTACATAGTCTCTATCAAATATATCATAATATCAAAAATTTCTATATGATTGTAAGTATTGTAATGAATGACAACATTGAAATAAATGTTACAACAACAACAACAGATCATACTGTCACCAACGGCTCTTTTCAGCGCCAACACTTCCTCCACAAAAGAAATAGCCTATCGTTCCTCTATGGTGTATACTCGCAAAAAGATACTTTCTTACAATTGTGTTTCTATAATGAGTACACTACCTTCATCTTTGGCAATGGCGTAACCTTTAACCACGTCCCAACCCTAAGCGTAACCCTATCCCAAACACCCAAACCCCAACCTTATTTCTCATCCTAATCTTAATCATTACCCACACCCTATGTTCCTCATTGTTTTACTATTAAGCCTACTGCGCATGTACAGGCCTGCTTTGAAGACATCTAAAAACAGGGGAGAGATTGGCCGAAAACGAAAAATCCACAAATCCTGCATTGTTTGAGGGGTCGCCGAGGACCCCAGAGCAACATCATATGATTAAAGATATACTTTCTGTGTACTTCAACAAAATGTTGTGGTTTTTTTCTTCTCAGTACTTTCTTCTTGCAGTTTTATTTTTCTGGAATAATTTGTTTTTCTATTCTGGGCGACTGTAACCCTCCCAAAAAAAGGCTTTCATTCTTGGCGGGTCTATTGCACATAAAGACACAACCCGAATTATTGTCGGGTCGCAAATAATTCGATATTTGTAACGTAAATATTTGATGTTTTTTTCTCGTTCGTTGCCTCATTAAAAAGAAGCCAGTACTGTTGTATCGCACGAAAAATAGCAGTTACAAAAAATAAATTATTTTTCGGTTGAAACCCGAACAGAGCACGGACAAGTACTTCTTTATGTACTGTGATATAACAGCTTTCTATTTTCTAGATGATTTTCAGTGGGTCATCTTTGTGCTGAGAAAAACCATACTCTTTCACGACCCGTATTCTTGATTCTTTTACGTGGAATGATCCTATGTAGCACACGCAACCTCCAGCTTGAACGTCCCATCCGAAGGACTCGACCCTTTTCAGGTGAATAACTGCAGCGGTAATTGTCAGGTATGCTTATGCAAGCAATATGGTGTGATCTCTCATCCAAGTACTGCACGCGGTCAAAGTTGCTGGACTTGGTTTTGATAAAAGGGCTTGGCTCTTGACCCACTCTGCGTCTGTTTGCTTTTTTTTTGGGCTTGCTTGCTTGGTTTTTTTGTAATTGCATCTCAGTCAACACAAGACGATGTGCCGTTTATCATGAGCAGTACAGCAAATTTGCCGCACGTTCGACTGGGCACGTTCGACTTCATTGAATGCTCGGCCCAGAGCCTCGAATCAAGACTAAGACGTAATGCCAACATGCCGACGAGTTCCCACGTTGGTTACCAACGTAAACAACCTACCGTCTGTGCCGGGAACAAGTCAGGACCAGATCCCAGCGTGAGAATGACGTCATGTACCGCAATAGCTCCACATGATGACATTATGGAGCGGAACCAGCTTTGTCTATCGATTCGCGCGAGTTTGATCAGCTGATAATCGATATTATTTCCGCAGCTTCCGATCGCGGGAGCTCAAAATAGTTTTCCTCTTGAGATACCTAGATTAGTGACTGGCTTGAGGTAATTATCCTGTTCTAATCCGAGGTGACCCATTTTTTTCTTCGGCTTGTTTGATTTCGGCTTGTTATTTTAATTATCGAGTTATTTTGTTTGTATTATGTAGAAATCCCGATGCAATTCCCCACAGTGTCCATAAACTTGAATTCAACGACGGACATGAATTGAAAAGAGCAAGTTGGGCCGTATGCATTCTTTCTTGCTCTCTCGAGTGAATACAACTGTAGAGCATTATGCATATTTGCACAGACGCGAAGTGCAACGTGTCTACTTCTTAGGGCCGTAGATCATGACAAGCCAGCGTGTAAAAGACACCACGTCATTGATTGAAAGTAGGCCTACATGTAGAAATAATATGACGAAGCGTTTTCTCTTCCCCTTATATTTGAGGGGGGGGGGGGGGGGGGTATCCATGGCTCGAGAAAGATGATGCAATGATTTCATCATCCTTCTAGATTGTTCTCGTAGATTTGATTTTGCAAAACCTTTTGCTTCTATATTTTTAGATTATTCTTAGGCAATTTTCAAAGATGGCCCTATTTTTTTTTGTTGAGATTCCGCTGACATTTGGGTCTCCTAAACTCAGTCAAAATCATACCATAGAAGATCGATAGGGAGATATTTCCTCTCTTTCTTTTGTATTCTGTATGTTTTTTTTTTTGTTTTTTTAAGAAAAAAAAAAATGCGGCCGCTTTAATAAGGAAACCGATGGGGACGCTATTAAAAACATGTCAATGATGTCATTGCAGAATAGCTTGACTTGCATTTTTTCCTTGTATATTTCCCAACGTGGTGCAATAATGGTCGATGTATGACAAATGGATGCAGATTCCAGGTTTTTCTGTTGTCTGTCCTAATGACAAAGCGCCCTCATCGGTGAGGGCTGGGTTTTCCTTAAGAAACCTCCCTTAGGGTACATTATAATTATTCCCGTTCCTTGGCAATGATTTTTATTTCTCACAAAATAAAATAGAACAGAATTTGTGATCGCTGTATTAAATGATCCACAGGGGTTAAGAAGTTCAAGGATTAGCCCTAGTCCCTTAAGCTGCATGGCCCTGAAGAGAGCTGGCTTTGTGAACTTGTATTAGACAGCTGAAATCACACTTGAATCGTGGCACTACTAATCCGGGGTAATCCTAGTGTCGGGCAGTGCGCGCGCCCCAACAAAAAATTCTAAAAATAACTCCTGAGTTGTCTTACTACTTCGAGCTCAGCGCATGTCAACATGACGTCACCCCAGGTACCCATCCCAGCCTCGTTCCGAGGGTCTACCAGGTCAGTCTCGTTTTCATTACTAAACCCTGGGTGGGTAAGCACCTCGTCTTTTTCTGATAAGTTATACTACAAGAACAAGCTGATAATTCGAAATCTAGTCTGATGTGCAATATTATTCCGTTTTAAAAGTATTTCTTAATGCTGTGCTCGGATGTTTTTGTATATTATGTAATTGTTTTATTCTTTGGCCGTATGAGGAACAGCAAGTTACAGAACTGAAGTGACTTTTCGCTTTTGCTCTTCCCAGCCCACACGGCCATTGACTTTGTTTTGCATGTTAATTTATATTTTTGTGTGTGAGTTTTAATATTTGTTATGTCTTGTAAGTTTGTATTGTTCTGGTTTTTATCTCAAAATAAATAAATAAATAAATAAATTAATTAATTAATTAATTAATTAATTAATTAATTAATTAATAATAATATAGAATAATCGCCCGTAATGATTCCGTGCACAGAATTTTTAATAAACTTCAAAATTGTCCAATATCCTTTCTCCAAAACCTGAGTTATATAAAAATGTGTTATTTTTCAATTGTTTAAATGCTGTCGCTGCCTCATGCATAATGGAACCCCGGTGGCTTCAACTTGAACAGCCGATGCGCTGTCCAGTTCACACAGAGATCAGTGACCTGCGGTACATGGATTTTGTCCCTTAAAGTCTGGTACCCTGTATCCACATTACGGCAGCACCAGACTTGTAGTACCAGACTATACTGCACAGAGGACATCCAAGATTGTTGGATTCAATTTGGATCAGGACGTGAGAGCGGTCACGAGTTGACCCCAGCCAGACTCGACGTGATTTTGGCAGAGGGCGTACAAGGGGCGCCAGGATTTTGGGGGAAGAAAGTGAGACGAAAGAGCCTTCCTTTAAATAGGCTTTGCCTGTGGGCGCTGTGAGTTTCGTGAAACATTTTGCATTTACCCAACTCAAATATGCTCTCCTGTTATGTATACAATTTCTTTAAAAAATATAAAGTTATTTTTAAAAAGGCCAATGATTTTTTTGTCACTTTCATAATTGAAGGTACATTTTATGGTATTTTTGATTTTTATTTTACAAATTCAATTTAGTCACCTGGAAACATGTTTAATGTTTTATGTTTAATGTTTTCTGTTTAATAACATTATTTTTTTCAAATTTGAGACACCGAAACTTGTAGCTACAATATTTATTAATAGCTTCTTTACTCTAGCGATATAGATTCAGGAAGATCGATGAACTCTTTTCGAGGTTGGGGTGGGGGGGGGGGGGGGGCGGACTCAAGTTGATGGACTCCTGCCTTCATAATCATAGTGAACTTTTAGCACTATTTTATCTTGGATCAATGAGTGTTCTTTTTTTCCCCTTATTTAAAAATAACACGGCACGTTATCGCAAGACCCAGCAGAGGAAGCAGACTTGTTTAATATCAAATCTATCCCTCTTTCCATCCGGGGGTCTATTTTTGATTTTTTTTCTTGATTTATTTTAGGGCAAGTTTACTAATACTGACGTGATTTTTGTTAAAAGTTGTGTATCTCTTTATACAACAGACTTTTAGTCAAAGTAAAGTTCGGATGTTAGTAATTTGAACACCAAATAACTTTTTTTTTATCTTAGGATGCATTCAACGCTGAATATTCTCCATTGTATTTTTTTTCTCGCGATCGGCCGCGAGGCTAAAGTCAAAATACAAACACGCGCCAGCTCGTTTTTTGTTTTTTGTTTGTTTTTTTTATTGGGCGCAACGTGCGTTTTAGCCAAAACAAACTGAGTTTGGCACGAGATTAGCACGAGCAACAACCGGATGTCGATTTGATGGACGTAAAATTGTGTATGCCTATGTGAAAATAAATGATCAAAAGAAAAATCATGGGATTTGTCGAGGGCGCCCTCTATAACGCACGGTGTCACCGCACTTTCGAGTGAGCTACTTGTGTGTATGTACGTATTATGTGGGTCATTCCATAAATTTGGGGTCCAAAGGTGTGACTTTTTGGTGTCCCTGTTACAACCCGCCCTGTGTAAATTTCCATCAAGAATCATTAAAATTGACTTCGCTCTATTTTTTACTCGTTTGGCAGGTACTTTGCTTTACACAATCACTCCTGGAGACAGAAGGCATTACAGAATGTGTCAGGAATTGCAAAGTCTTATACATGTCACTGTATTTTATTTCTCCATGGTAACAAGGACACCAAAAGTGTCGCACTTTTGGACCCCATATTTATGGAATGACCCATCTATAGTTTGTCGGTCTCCACAAGCAAGGGAATAGAGTACCGAAGTCTGACGTCAGTTGCCGCGGCAACTGGTTCCAAACACATGCAGTTTAGAATGTATTCTGGTTCCAAACATTGCATTGATTGACGTCATCACTTCGGTACTCTATTAAGAAACCGTTAAGTGTAGACAGGTCCCGATCCCATATTATATGGCACCAGTGGCTTGGCCCTCGTGCGCGCAAGCACGATATTGTGTAAATTCTTGTATGTAAATATTCATTTTTAATTTAAAAATGTATGCAGAGCCCCAATGGAAACCAATGTAATGTTTGGGCACACCCTGGGTGAAGAAATGTTGATCAATAAAATAAATGGTTTTCAATTTTCGTAAATTTGGTTTGAAGACTTGGAATCATGGAGAGGTTTATTCGATGGAACAAACATGTGTTTTGGCAAAGTTCTTGCAGTGGTCAAGAACAGCGCAATGCATTGTGGGTTTATTAATGTGAAACCCCCAGCATAAACCCGGAAGAATTACTCCAGGTCCCCATAATGGAGGGACCTGGAACCAGTCTAAGTCGAGAGTTGGGTAAATATTGACGTCACTATGGCAAGTTGGTACAAGTAGGGGCCTACCCTCCACGTTTCAATGGATGCCCATTCAAACGTGGAGCGAGGAAAAAGGGAATTTTAATTTGGTGTAGAAAAAGTGAATTCTGCCCTCCTGGGCCTCTGCTGGATTTCGCAATAGAAAATTTCCACTATTTCATCATATGGGGGAAATATGGGCAATGTATGTAACAAGGTGGTGACGTGCCAACAAAAAAACATAACACAGTGATGCGGTTTTGGAAAACTTTTTGACTTCTAATTTGAGCATCAACCCATGAAAATCCTCGCTAATCTGGAAGATTTAAGAACCTCACACAGTCAGGGGAGGTTCCAAAGAGCCTCGTAGTACCTCTACGGGGCTCTCTGGTCAGACTCGTCCGAGCGACAGACTTCTGGGAGACACTGAGAGGTTCGACAGAACCTCACACTTAACATGAATATCGCGAACATGAGGTTCGACCAAGCCTCACGGTCAATGTACTTCAGGTAAACCGAGGACCCTGTACTCCAAGGTTCACGGTCAGACTGCACAGCAATTGTGGTCTTAGTAAGAGCCTACAGAGTATTTCTTGACGAAATCTTATTTTTAACTCACCTTCCTCATCATTTTCATCCTTAACCGCTTGTCTGACCCTCCTGAGATTCTCTCTGGTCTGAGGCACTCCATCTTCGGCTACCTCAAAGTTGTCCCTCCCGTCACCCACAGGCCGAAGGAAGAAGATGTACCTGTCCAAAATACTCAGCCCTTCCAAGCACGGACCGGCCGGAGTTACCTGCACCGCGTTGCTTGGCCCAGCCCCAGTGGTCGTCACCAACCCTCGGGCATCTGTCCTCACTGTGTCGGTCAAGTTGCATGCATTTGCCACCCCAGTGGTTGTGGCGGTGGTTGGGGTTGTAGTCTGGCTCTCCAAGATGATAATCTCAACGTGAAGACTGGCCACCGACTCGTTGCCCCCCTTCAGCACCCTGCCTACCCGGATGGTGTAGGTGCGGGGGTTGTCCGTCTGACTGCGAGCCACCACGATTCCCTTCACGACCACGGGCACCCTCTGTGTTCTCTCTTCTAAACTCCTGTCCCCGCTACCGTAGCAATTCCCCAACACCCCCATGAATGTAGCGCAGCTCAGGAGCACAGCCAGCTCCAACACATGTATTGAAGTAGTCTTCATCTTCACCTAAGGAGTTAAAAATCACTCAAACTAATTTGGACCTTTTAGGTCAACACAGAAATGCCAGTACTCGTTCTCTTGGCGTACCTGAAATTGTGTAGTATGCTTTGCAAACTAATCCTTCCAACACAAGTTTTGTTCCCGATTCTTTCGACTGATAACAACTGATTTCAGTGACAGAATGACAGTTTATACGCTGCAAGTTCCTCTTTTTATACCCCTAACAGCAATTAGTCTGACTAATAGCTTCCCGGTCACCGCTTGAGAGTTTACCGAACAGGGCTATCCCAGGCCACGCCCCCGTGGAATACCCGTGACGTTTCGTCGGCCGGCTGAACAAAGTGGATGCTTCCGGGTAACTGTTTCATGTTTTGATTGCACCACACAGGAAACGGTTAAAAACGAAATTGCTACGCAGGGTCTGTGGGAAACTTTTGTATTCTAAAAAAAGAGTTAAATCCTCGCAGTTATTTTCCCAAGAGTAAATAAATAACTATACGCCCTCGCTGTTAATGCTGTTGTTGACATATTTTACTCCTCCACAATGTTATCATGAAAAGTTCTCATTTATACGCTTCCTGCTCAGAAGTCATGCAGAAAATGCAACCAGTGTATTTTCCACCTTTGCGGTTGAACAAACCGAAATTTATCGTGCATGCAATTTTTTTCCCAGTGGCAATCTAACGTGCCATGAATATTGAGGCCTCATGACCGATTCGGAAAATAGTCAAGATTTAGTTTCTCGTTACATTTCTCTCCTTCCCTTGTCAGACGGCCGTTTCAGTCCAACCTAGCGTCTTCCCTGGACCCCCTTCACGTCCGACACTCCGTTGCTTCGTTGAGCCATTTTTATCGATACTGTCATGGAAAGTGTTCTAGTGGCCTTTCATCATTTACTGTAGTTCCCGCTGTCCAAACTTTGAGGCACTCGCCTATCTGTCTCATCTTATCCATCCACTGTTGTTGTTCTAAAGGCTGGCTAGTTTTTGTACTCCTTACCCGTAACCTGCTTCCCTTCCAACTATAATCTTTCACAATTCAAACGAGATGTGAATAGATAGTTAGATACCTCCTATCCCTGTGATTTCTGTCTTTTCTTGTCTTAGCCCATACACTGGGTGGCCTTTTGGCGCCTTGTGTTGGGCGATACCCCTAAAAGAAACAAAAAAGAGATGTCAATCTGTCAAGGATTACTGTTGACAGTCTTGAAGTTGATTTCAGCATCACCAGAAGAGTTCCCGGTTTTCCATCATCTTCGTCCTTCGAATAGATTTTTTTAGAAGCAGGAACCAGTCTAAAATGACTTCGACTTGAACTTCAATCACTTTAGTGAGACACCTGTTGTTTCATCCGACTATTTTAGAGCATTTCAGGACGGTCGGTACATCCTTTGTTTCGCAAAAGGTGATAATTTATGTAGTTTTCACGATGCTGCAGGGTCTAGCTTTTGTTGCATGTATTGATGGTCATGGTCAATGGTGTTTATTCTTAATTTGGCGATCGCTGGGTGACACGGTCAGGGGTCAGGTCGGGCTAGGTCACGGTGGATGTCGGGCAGTGAAGAAAGGGGGAGCTATACCTAGGTTGTTGTCACACTCAAACTCACTCAAGTCTGGTCAGAACAGATTGGCATCACAAGCCCAAAAAAAAGAAAAGTTTAGCGCCCATTCATTGAACGTTCATTATCAAAATGTTATTCGATAATTATCGTTCATGTAACGGCGCACGTGTACACAAATCAACATGTGGTTAACCATAATGGAGTCTAATGACTGAACTCGATATGTCAATTACATGTATGCTACAGCTGTGGCGTCACCTCACGATGACCTTTGTTCTACAATTTTTGACAACACCGATGATTCTTTAATTGCTGTGGAATATTTTTATCTGGTGGGAAAACCTCGAAAGTACCGCAACTTGATTCACTGGGTTACGAGGCTATTCAAATGAATTAAAGGTAACATACAACACCAAAATACAAAACTACTGTATTTTTGTATGAAATACTCTATTTGACTGTAAGTAAAATAATAGTCTCAAGCTAGCATCCTGTGAAATAATGGCACCTGAGGTGCTGTCATATTAAGATGATGTTGATTGCCGAGAGAAGTCTGCGTCATTTTCGAGTTTTATGTAGATTGCGTATTGTAAAATAAAACAGCCAATTATTTCTGCCATGAAATAACAACAAGTGACTTTTGAGATCTGTTTTTATCAAGTCCCCGCTAGCCCGCCAGACACAAAAGGGGAGTTCGCCTTATGACGTCAGATTTGTTTGCTGCCCGCAGCGACGACTTTTAGACAAATGGCCCCAGCGGGCTATGCTGCGCTAGAGGGGACTTGATAAAAATAGCTCTCAAAAGTCCCTTGCTTTTGTAATTTCATTTCCTTTCTGTAGTTTTATTTTACAATACTTATTCTACATAAAACTAGAAAATGACGTAGTTTCTCTCATACTCAGCAATCAACATCATCTTTAAAAAGAAGTGGATTTTTTGTATAAATTTCCAGCGATGGTCGGCTGACCTTCGTTGGAGATAATATAGTCTAGTTCTCCGACCTGATAATTCCCCTACGTCCATAAATTGCTCCGTTTTGTCTGAAGTAGAGTCAGGGAACCAGACTACAAGAAAAGCCTTTGTTGTCTCTGTTGTTCCGGCATCTATGCACACAAAACTTTAAACAGGTCAGTGTTACAAGTATTCGCTTTGATCAATGATATGAACATTTTCATTAACGTAAAAATCTGAATTTTGAAATCACTCTCAAGAATTGCTACGGTATACCAAAGACCTGGAAAATGCATAGAAATAACGTTATTACATGGATTCGTGTCATGAGGAAAATCTTGTTGCATGGGGGCTTTTAACACGAGCTCGCAAAGCTAATGATGATACAACTTTTTGTAAGGTATAGCTTACAACATTTGCTTTTGCTGTAATTTTCAGAAATGAATGGATTGGGGGTTAGTATTTTATAGCAAATACTGTAACACTGACCTGTTTAAAGTTTTGTGTGCACAGATGCTGGGAAAACAGAGAAAAAAATGCTGTTCTTGTAGTCTCGTTCCCTGACCCTACTTCAGACAAAACGGAGACATTTATAGACTTCAGGGAACTATCAGGTCGGGAACAGTTTTTTTCAACGATGGTCGGCCGACCATCGCTGGAAATTCATTAAAAAAATGCCATTATTTCACAGGATGCTTGAGACTAAGGTATTTTATAATAATTCAGTAGTTTTGTTTTGAAATTTGCAAATGTTACCTTTAATGGTTTTGTGCGAGGGGGGGGGGGGGGGGGGGGGGGCTACACGGATCACGGATCTGCTTGAAATCCGTAATGACGTAAAACTAATTTTGTTTCAGAAAGCACAAATAAGTGGTTCAAGGTTTCTCTTTTTCGGTTCGCGTGCACGGTCTGCAATTGACATTATTTCTCGCTGTATCCTCTTGTGGAAGTTGTACCGTTCCGGCTTTAGGGATTGCTGCAATTCGACGGAAGTTCCCAAGGTCACTAGGTGGATGGAATCAGCTATATTTGCTCCAGTGAGTTGTATGTTGGATGTTTGGTTTGGTTTTATTTTGGCAACGGTGCTTATAATTGCAATCCATGTTGTTTTAATAGTCCCATTCAAGGAATCGATGTTATTTCTATTCGCTAAAAACGTTCAACATTTTTTTACAGCGGGGAATTCCAAGTCCTTATAAGGGGAAATTGAGTTATTCAAACATTTAAGATGTTGTGTCCGTGCTTTGGGGCATGGCACCTCGAAAAATACATGTTCAAATTGAATTGCTATTTGTTAGTATTAGATAAGTTATGAGTTTTCCAATGTGACATATTACACATACAAATCTATTGAAGATAAGTAACAGTCAATAAGTTTCAATGTTTGAAATAAGCCAGTTCGGTATCTCAAAGGTCAAAGGTTAGGCCTATTCGGGATAAAATTGCTGACGTAATGTCACTCCATGTTACGCGAACGCCCATTCTGCTTGAATTTAACACGTGCGCGTTGTGCGACCACCTTTTGCGTTTACACGCGCGCCGTTAGGTCACGCGGGTCATTCGGGATAAAATGTCATTGTGCACATGTGCAGTTGAAATACCGAACTGGCTTATAGGAGTGGAACGCTATTCTCACAGTGTTATGATGTATGATGGCAATCATCGCGCGTAAAGTTGAGACCAAACAGATTGTGGATTTGTTCGTTCAAAAATACACCTTTCCTCCATTATTCGTTTGTAGGATAAAATCCATTGAATTGAACTTTTCAGCTGGATAACGGACAATGCAGCTTCAATGTTAGAACCTAGCTCTTCCCGTAACAGTGCTGTATTCAGTGGGGGCGGAGGCAACATCAGCGGAACACTTTTAAAAGTGGGGGCCAAAGCAGCGCCGGTGCCGGCCGGCTACTACCCAATTTTATATGGTTTTTCTTGTGCGGAACTGCAAAAAGTGTGTGTGTGTGGGGGGGGGGGGGCGTGGCGTTTCCCCAAGTGAAAAAAGTGGGGAAGGGGAATCCCCCCCCCCCGTTCCGCCGCCCTTGGGCGGGGGGCTGAAGGGCGGGGAACGGCATGGAGATTAACTTGTCCCACCTCGTCAACATTTTTGTTTCAGAATTGAAGCGCCAGTACTTTATAACTGTTACTATATACACCCCCCCCCGCCCTTTTTTGCGGAAACAAGCATTGGACTACTTTTCAGCATTTGTTTTTCCACCCCTACCCACCCCACCCCACCCAACCTGGGCTAGTCACTCTCATTTTATGTTTTATTTTACTCGGGATCGGGATGAGTATCAATTCCGATAAAACGACTCCCTTTCATTCCCCCGTTTTAATCATTCGTAAACAATGGGTTATTGATGAACGTTAATTTCGAACAAAGACAACAGCGGATGACGTACTCAAAATAATTCTGGAGCGTAATATTGTTATTATTATTTTCAAAATCAGATATGGACAGCATTGTCATGTGATTTTCACCACTCATAAAAATTAAGATACGATTGGGGGGGTGTCTTTTTGTATGTTTCTGATTTTTAAATTTCGATTTTGGAGATTGTCGGTAATTGTCCTGCATATTTTGTTGACGTAAATGCGCAAGTCCTTCCATTATTCCTTTACGGGACGGGAAATAATAATTTCTTATAAGAGAAGGGTTAAGATCACTATACTTCCCCATATAGAGCCATGCCTTTAATACCATAAGAAAAAATAATTCTCGATTCCGAAAAATAAGGCTCCACAAGTCTCCACGATTAAAAACAAAGATTTTCTGCAAGAAGAAGTTCCATTTTCATCAATATTAACCAAAAACGTCGGGCATTAAGTCCGACAAGGGAGTGCTGTCTTCAAAAGAAAAACAAGATTGTCACGACCCCTAGGCCCCTACTGGTATTCAACCGAGCCCCATTATTGTACTCCGAGGAATGTGGTTAGAGCGTGTTAAATTTTACCACGAATATTTTCCTTTTGTAGTGGAAGTGCAGTTAATATGACTGCTCGGATCCTATATACATCTTATGCCCACAAGAATTTACCTCTGACGTCAACAAAATTCATGATTCAACCGTAGGTCCTAACCGCCATGTACCATGACATCACATGTCTATCCGATCTGGTTGTCCAGCTGACGGTCATTTCTCATATATTTAGAAGGATGGCGGTTCATTTTTGTGTTATTGTTGCACAAACAATGGTGTGCAACGCGCGCGGTCCGGCTTGGAGTAAGGTCATACAAAATAATCGCTAGTTTTTGAAGACCAAAAATGGGTGGGGTAAAAGATGATGAAACTGTGCGCATATTTTGTCCCCACATTGAAAAATTGAAATTCAGATGGGGAGTCAGGTTATTTTCTGAAAGGTAACTGTGAGGGCAGTGATGGTTATGTGTTTGATTAGCCCATGTGCGCTTAACTTGCAGCCGGGGCTGTATACTCCTCAGGGAGTTGAGAATGCTTCAGGAATGATTAATGGGCCCGATGAGCAGGGGTAATAATATTGTAAGCGCTGTGATATAGTTTACTATGTTGAGCGTTCTTAAATGCTGGTTGTTATTATTAATTGGCCCAGCTGTGGCGCTTCACTGCATTTTTTAGTGAGAAACAAAACAAAGCCCAACAAAAGAAATTGGGAAGTCATTAATTTTTGATTTGCTTTTTAAATTTTCGAAAAACTCAAAATAAACAGACATTATGTGAGCTGTCATTTACTTCCAAGTGGGTGGCTGGGTGGGTGGAGTGTGGGCAAGGGCGTTGATTGCTACTGAAAAGTGTGTGGATGGTGGGGGGGGGGGGGGGGGGTGGGGGAGACGAGCGAGTGTAAGCCTTGAAAAATCATCTTACATTACATGCACTCCACACCCATTCTGTTAACATTAGTTTGCTTTGTTATACATGGTTCAATATTTGTGATGCGATCAGTCTGAAGTAGGCCCTGAGTCAATTTTTGGATAGTTACATATTCATTTGTAGCGTGGGGCCTACTTTAGACTCCATATTTATAGTGAAAACCCCATGTGAAAACGACCTTTGTTTAAAAAGTTACAAATATTTGAACACCGGCACATTAAAAAGAAAGAAACTGAGAAAATCAAGTTTAAAGTTATACGGTACTTTAATTGAGTCATTTTTAGCACACATATGTCATACATATCATATTTTCATGTGAAAGAAGAATGTGTTTCCCTTCTGTTTTTGTAAAAAAAAAGTCAATTTGGATTTTTCCACATCTACGAACATTATTTTGGCCCACATCTCAAAACAAGGATTGTCGAGTTCCGACTGATCGCATCACATTTTATATATCCTCCAAGGACCAGGTTCGATCTTCTATGGCACCAGGGGGGTGAGATTTAACAGGAAATAAAACAAATCCTCAAAAATGGGTTTTTGGCGTGGGTTCCCCCTTATTCTAAACCTGGAACCTCCCATTAGGAGGTTTACAGGTATTGTGTTTCACGAGAAATACAAAACAAGTTTGTACACAATCATTTTTGATCGCCCACTTTACGGCAATTTCTACTTCAATAATTTCTGTAAAATTATGAGGTCTATTAATTGTTTTTTTTTTACAAAACATTTTTTATCTTATGATATTTTACAATCAAAAAGTAGCGGGGACAATTGATATGCTGTCCCCCACTTTAAAAAGTAGGGGACATGTCCCTTCCGTCCCCCACCCATCGACGCCCTCCAAGGGCGGATCCAGAACACAATTTTGGGGGCCAAACATTTTTCTTTCTTTTTTGCAATTTTTTTGGGAGGGGCGAAAACAATTTTTGGCTGAGTTTTGTGGGTGGGTGTACGCATTGGCTGCCTTTTTGCGACGTCAGTTTTTTTTTTTTTTTTTTTTGGGTGGGGGAGGGGCATGGCCCCCTTTGGTCCCCCCTGGATCCGCCCTTGACGCCCTCTGGAGTGGGGGTCGGGTAGGTGAAGGGGTCAGGTGATAACCTTCCATAAGTGATGCCAACTTTGGCCTCCAACACCAGTGGCCCTATGATATTTCAGTGGGTACAAATGTTCACTGCGAATTTTATTAACTCTTGACACTGCTTAAGTCTGTTTCCATAAAGCGAACCTGTTCCCACGAAATGGGTGCAAAGTAGCAACAATTGTAAATCAAGATTATGGTATTTCCTGAAAGTACAGGTAATTTGTGTGTTGTGGCACCTCATTCCTAGTCGAGTCCCCGATACAACCTTTTGGATTTGTCAGAGTCTTAACCGCTTGTTTTGATAAAGTTATATGTGAACACTTTAATAACCCAGGTTAAAAAAAGAAATCCCCCCAAAGTATTTCGAGACTAGATTTAGTTTCAAAACTATAGAATAGGGTTTTTCAAATAATACAGTTGTTAAAATCCCAAAATTGACTTCTCGGTGAATTGTTTTGGTTACTGCTTGTAACATTTTGGAGATGTTATTCCCGTTTCCCATCCAATTCGTTCATCCTTCGGTCTGTCTTTCTCATAAGTTTCAGAGTAACCTCTTTCTTCGTCAGCTTAATCTTTCTACTTTCATGGTGGCCTTTCGATATGCTCTTCTGCATACCCCCCCCCCCCCCCCCCCCCCCCCTCTCTCTCTCTCTCACCCATTATGCCTGGTAATTCCATATCTTGAACTTGCAGCTTGGATGATTTCCGACAATTCACGACACTGAAGAAGAGACGGTCTCTGTGCCTAACTCGTCTTGACGCCGTGCCGGTGAACAACCGATCACATGATGGCTATCTTCTTGATAACCACTCGGTCAACTCGACGAGTGATTTTGTAGAACGAGAACAAAACGCAAACCCACATTTTTACATATGAACTACAGCATGTACAAATTGTCAAGCTATGAAACCTGTATAAAACAGGCTACGAAGGGCAAACGCAGCTTCGTAGATAGATGCAGATCATTCAATCAAGGACGGTCGTACGGGTTCAATTACGCACACAGTAAACAGACCTTATGATGAGGGTGACAATTTTGACGAATAGCCTCAGCTTTTACATGACAAGGAAGAGGATTTTATGCGCCTTCTATATAGGGTGATTGAACGAAGATTTTCCATGTAGAAAGCGGAGTTATGGTCTGTAGATGAACGCGACGCGCCTTGAAATGGTGATATTTTTCTCGTTTGCTCACAAACATTCAGAGGAAACATGATCAATAAATGGAAGACGACAGATGTCCTCTATCCCTCAACTTGAAAAATATATATACAAATTACGCAAATGTGCAAGACATTTATGTTTTATCTTGCAGTTTGAACGCCTAGGCAAACGAGATAAGGAGTTATGGGATAAAGAAACCCGAAACGGGTTAAATCTGCTTTTTTTCCCTCGTGCTTGGAGTGCAGTCCTGTGGACGAGCGTTATTGACAGCTAGAGTTCACAAATTGATGACTTAGCAAAGTGTTATCATCCCCTTACGACTTGATCAACTAAGGATCAACTATCTTTATCAGTATTAAAAACGCGTATTTTAAGCTGCGGGTTTCTTTATCAGTCACTTTCAATTGGAAAACGGTTACTCATGATGTTGGGCACAATATGGGGGTTTTGCTCAGTGGCGTAACCAGGCCGTGGGGGGGGGGGGGGGGGGGGGGGGGGGGGGGGGGGGGGGTACAACTCCCCCACCCCGCGACAGTTTGCCATTTATTTTTTTTATTTTAAAATGAAAAGCGCCATCGATTCACAACTGGCACAACACCCTCCCCCCCCCCCCCCCTGCTGCTTTTAAATTATTTCCGGGCGACGAAAAACGAGGTCCCTAAAATAAAACAATCTGGCGTTAAGAGAAAAAAGGGGTCCATTTTGAACAAAAATGTGCAATTTTGCCTCTCCTAATAGCTTATGCTGCAAGCATCCGAATTTCAGCCAGTTGTGTTGTTTTGGAAATTATTTGGGAAAATAGCCCATAGGCCTTGTGCTCTTATATCTTAAAAAAAACAAAAAAACGAAAACTGATTGTTGAAATGAACGTGAAAATTATAAAGAAACTAGGCCTACGTTAACACGTTGAAAAGAGAGTGTGTATTTCCTTCCAAGTGGGCAAAACATGATGACATTTGTAAAGTATTTTGATAACTGTAGGTTTTTACGAATCAATAAATCATTGAACTTTTGAGTGGTCCGTCTGCTGACGCTGTTTTGATTCGTACATTTTAGTGCAGTTCACTTTTGATTGTCAAAACAAAATGTAGTCACAATGCATATAATGTTACGCCTTGTACGGAATTTCACCGCGCGTATGTAAACATGAGGGACAATTCAATTGATTGGGCGTGGCTGGTATGTCACAAACGAAAAAGCCCGGTATAATAAAAAGTCAAAAGCAACACAATCCAACCGATTCAGTGTACGACCTTGATCTCTAACGCTGCAAGGGAGTTGCACTTGGAAGTTGATGGACATACAATAAAGAGTTACCGTCCCCCCCCCCCAAAAAAAAAAAAAAAAAACATGTTAGCGCGTTCTTTGTAGGGCCTACCCTTTTTTCAGAAGAACCCATAAAAGTGCAAAAAGGCGAAAAGAAATACTTTCCAATAGATTCCTGCTGCATGTTTCGAATCAACTTGATAGACTTCACAGTCAGCGGAATACTACCTTGAAACAACTGCTCGTATAGTCGTAGCCTTGTTGCCATCTTCATGCAGGGGCCGTACTGCCCGGAGACAGGGGGGGGGGGGGCTTCGTCAAACCCCAAAGTGGAAACTTTACCTTGGATTTTGCTAAAACCTACCAAAATGCGTTACGTTTTGGGCGCTATCAGTGACTAAAGGTTAATTAATCAATTTTTTTAAGGGAGAGGGCTTCCATTAGCGTTGTCCACCAAAATTATATGGGGGGTGGGGGGGGGGGGGTGGGGGGACATAATCCCTGTTCCCAGGATCGCTTTCCAGGCCAGTCATTTCACAATAAAGAAAACCAGACAACGAATGTTGGAGATTCCATACCCATCCCTTGCCAATGCTCCCTCGAAACAAATGCACTATCAATTCAACTGTTGTGTGTCCTTGGATTTTTTTGAAAATGTGTGCTGATCTTTGTGTATTCTTTGTGCCCGCAATTGTACATTTCTATGTTTCATTTCTTTTCGTGGATTGAGCATTCAGTATAATTATTGTCAAGGGCAATTCGATCATCTCGTCGGTGTACCTCTGCCCAGTAAGTGGCGCAATGGTATAGGATTTGATTTAGGTGGGTTCAACATTTATTTTCGAAAAAACAAATCCTCACGGGCCTTTCTTGTGATTGGCTGGCCAGATTCTGTGTACTTTGCTGTGGGAGTTCTCGGACTGTTCTCGGACTCTTTTTCCCTTAAGAAAATCACCCAAACCAAGAATTAGAAAAACAAGCAATCTTTTGAGTTTACTCTGTTTTTTAACAGACAATTTAAAAAAATAAAAATAAGAAAAACCAACAAATAGTGGAATCAGGACCAAATAAACCACCCGAGGAGGTCGAACAAATGATCTTGTGTTATCCAAGACCGTGTCCGAATTACTTGGCTAGCCAAGGCCGTGGTCCCGAATTACTTGGCTACGGCTTGAAATTACACACGAGTCTATGGGAAGCGGCTGCAGCCGCTACGATAGACATGTGTGTAACATCCAGCCGTATAACCAAGTAATTCGGACACGGCCTTTCGCTTACACTACTGGAGTATTGGGCCGTGTCCGAAATAGGCGTCTTGAGCTACAGCTACGGCTACGGTCCACGCGTAGTTTGTAATGGACGAACACCTAGACTATAGCCCTAGACAAGCGATTCGACGCAGCCTATATTCATAGAAAATCACAAGGTGACACAAGGAAGCGGCCATCTTGAAAATACTGGATGGCAGGATATCTCAAAACAGAAACGAAAAGAGCTTCCTCCTTCCTTTTTGAAAAAAGACGAATTAATCCATGCTTTATTTGTTTAGCCGTTTATTAGAGAGCGAACGTCAGCCGTGAACTCGGGAGGTCACAGACATTGGTAACAAATTGGGCCGTGGGGAGGGGCTGTTTTGCCTACCGACAGGGGGTGCACTGGTCCAACCTGGAGCAATTAGCACAACACGTCCCGTTATAAAAGAAGGGCTTTTTGTCTGATGGGGGACCGGGCATGCTGTGTCATTGTAATTGCTGTGGAGACGCCTGTGTGGGCAGGGCTGGAGAAGAGTTATTATTAGGGGTTTTGTGGTTTTGTTTGTTTGGGTGTTTTTTTTGGGGGTGTGTGTTTGTTTGTTTGTTTGTTTGTTTGTTTGTTTGTTTTGTTTGTTTGTTTGTTTGTTTGTTTGTTGTTTGTTTGTTTGTTTGTTTTGTTTGTTTGTTTGTTTGTTTTGTTTGTTTGTTTGTTTGTTTATTTGTTTATTTGTTTGTTTGTATTTTTTTTTTTTTTGTTGTTGTTGTTGCTTTTTTGCGTTTTTTCTTTTTGCCGTTTTTGCTTTTATTGATTTTTGGTTTGTTTGTTATTGTTGAAAATGTGGGAAACGTTTTAATTAGTGGGAGGAGAAATTTTAGACACTCCTTAAATATTTTTTTACTTAAAAAGGATGCAGGTGCTAATCGGATTGTAGTTCTTACAAATCCACAGGTCTATTTGTACAGTTACTTCCTTCACACAGTAAATCCGCAGACTCTAGTTGAACTCTTCAGAGTGCAAAATCTTCATATTACATCATCAACTATACTTCCCTTCACATAATACATGGCGTTTCCAAACAAAGGAAAAATATGACCAAGCTATGTACATAATGACCATATATCGTGGTTATGATCATAAACTAGGCGTAATACGTTTTCCCATGTGTAGTTCAAAGAAGTATGTTATATTGTTTATCTGGATAACGACGTTCCAGATATCCGTTAAACTTTTTCTTGGTGTCGAATTTTTAATTTGAAAAGCACCCCGCTTTAATTCAGTGAGGAAATAAATAGGAAATATAGTTTGGTGCACTGTCAACATCCTCTTTGAAGTGGTTGTTTGAAACCACTGTAACATGCAGCAGATAATTAGCTTCGATCGGAAATAATGAATGCTATAGGAATCTGTTCTTTTTTTGTTGAGCCCTGATCCGCCCTGTCTTACCACCTCATCCAATCCTGGGTGGACCACTGCTTAATTAGCCTATGCATTTCTGGCTCTGAAACCTCCAAAAGGCGGGATTTCTCAAATGGCGCAATAGCGCGCAGAAGCCTGAGTTTAAGAAGTGGGAGGAAAACCCCAGATATTCTGGGAAACTCGGTGAATCAGGCAGTACTGAAAAATCCAATTTCACACGTAGGCGGGATTCGAACCCAGTTTCAACTGAGAAAAGGTGTGGAAAGTAAGCCAACCTGGCTTCCTGATCCATTGTTCATTTTTGTTCTTATCATAGTGATCCATTTTCAGGAGGCCTAGGTTTTTTAGGCGGGTTGTCTTTTTTGTATCTACTTTTTTTTAAATCCTAATTTGTCAAACAATCCGCAAGGAAACTGACCAGGAAATTTGAATACATTTTCAAAGTGAACAAAGAAAACTTGCAGGGGCGGATTGAACCACGACCTCAGGAAATCCGTACCGGCGCTCTACCACTGAGCTATCTGCCCTATGTGGCAATTTGGGAACCACCAACATAGGGCAAGATAGTTCAGTTGCTGGGATTGCACGTAACGGTATTCCGGAGTTTGCAGGTTCGAATCCCGCTCCTGCCAGTCTTCTTTGTTCACATTGAATTTGTTTTAACCAGTTAATTTTTCTAGCGTTTTTTCCTTTTCGAGGTAGTATTTTAATGTTCAATGTGTAATGTTCATAACTTTTAACGTTTAAACATTTTTGTGATTTTTTTTCTTTTTCCATTTCCTGGCCGCCACAGTAGTTAGGCTTACCTATATTGGGTGAGGGTGTCATTCTTCCTCCTTTTCAGCGTGAACATTTTGTATTCAATCGCCTGATAAAGACTAGCATGAGTGCAGTCGAAACGTCGAGGTCTAATTAGCGTGACAGTATAGATAAGTATCGCTCTCTAGTATTTAATGTCAGGTGTTTTTTCCTTAATTTAATCATCTGTGATTTTCATGAGAATAACTGTATAGATTTTGTTATATAATTATCCTTTTTTGTGTAGCCCAGAGGTATTGGAATTAAAGGCCTTCGGGTCCACCACTTTTTATAGATTTGAGGCATATGCCTTTGGCTTTTGTGTATATGTTGTAATGTTGTTCTGTGTTTTCTATGCCGAATAGCCTACTAAACAAAAGACATGTCCTTTTCCACAGTGTTCGTTGCGTGCAAATACATCGTTACATGCCATCTGTGTGTCTTCTATATAGATAGGACAAGATCCCGGACTGGCTCCAAAAAGTAATCCCGACAGACGAGTTTCTTGAAATAGAAGTACCCCCGATGCCCTGACGTTTTCTCTTCCAGCATTTCCATTCGTCGGCTTTTGTCTTTAATCTGCAACCCCCGACTGGCTTCTGGGCATCGAAAATAAATAAACTTTCTGGATTTGCCGCGAGTCTAGTATGTCAGGATCTCCCGGGGAAGGTTTGCCGCGGTGGAGACGCAATAACTCTCCGAGATGAGACTAAATAAATAAAGATTGGGACGTTTGTTTTCGGGGATAACACGACGGACCCTACTAAAGATTCTTTCCCACCCCTACCCGGAGGCTTTGGTACAAATTAGGGCAGGAAAGGGTGTGATAATGTGAGTTTTTTTGCAATTGAATCGGGGACTTCATAGAGGACAAAGTGGTCCTGGTTGAGAAAGGTCCGGTTTGAAACCGTGTACAAGGACCAATAAGGTCCCTTGCAAAAAGTTAACGTTATGAACAAAGGACGGACATGTGAGGACAATATGAGGTCCCCCGATTGAAGTGTTTACACACTTGTGTGTGAAGCACGTGTTTTTTATGTTATGTGAGTGGACTATGTTAATATCCGTCACAATGAACGGAGGGCATTATGTGACCATTATTCCATGATATGAATTCTCACTGTTTTAACATCAAAAATCTTCATTCGTTGACAAAATTATATGACAATCTCCATAGAATGGTGTCCTTTCAAGTGCTAAGAGCAACGGGTAAACATCACACGTGAAAAGGGTATGTACTTTAGCAGTAGGTAACACTTGTGCATAAATAGAAAAATAAAAGAAATCTGTCTTCAATTTTTAGTTCGGTTGACGAGAAACCAATTATCAGTTTCATTGGCCTTACTACTTTGTAAAAACACAAATTTTGACTCTTACATGGGCGAATCTAGGAAGAGGGTTGGAAAAAAATCATAAAAATTTACACCCAAAAGTTACCCCCCCCACCCAACAAAAAAATGTCCCCCGGAAAAATAATCAGAAGTGGAACTGGTATGCTCTTTCTTGGCGTTGGCGGCGCCATTAGGCACAGCAATTTTACTGTTTGAACCGTGCGCGGAAGATTAAAATGCAAAGAGCGAGCCTGGGCTGATGGGCCGGTTCGACCACACCCCTTTCCCCTCGCGATCCACCGTCCTAAACATTCTGATTGATTGCCTCTTGGCATACTCCACCATACCACATGAGTGCCAGACACGTATACAAATCACTCATCAGTACCACAGTCACAACACAGTGTAATTATACACAATCAGTATGAACAAGTATCTACCATCCAACCATAACATTTGTCAAATGGTAGAGGTTCCTGCGGAAGGCGACCTCTGACCCCTCGATGACAACATTCCAAGTCTCCCTGCGTTTTTGTTGAATAAACACACAGGGCTGGTCAGGCCAAGTTGTCAAACATATAGTTGACACCGGAATCATCAAGGACCCCCGTAATTTTCAACATTATTGGGGGGGGGGGGGGCAAGAAAGACAAAGATCCAATTTTACTCTGTCGACCGTTTAGAAATCTGAAGGCACCATGCAATAGGATTTTTACGCCATGAAACACGAAAGTGGGGCAGGATTTTTGAATGTTGCTAGAAACTGTCCACATCCTTTTGTATAGCAAATCTGGGGAATGATTGCTAATTTAGATTTTATGTAATGAATTGTTTTTTATTTAATGAGCAAATCATAAGAGGCATAGCAAGGCACATATATCTCAATAGTCAGTCTCTTTTTTCACATCTTCGGTGATGTTCATATTTAGTGATTTTCCAATTAAATATGTAGCTGGTTCCTCCAGTTAGGGTTTGAGCGTGATACTCGCTTTCTGTCTGATAGATGTAAAACGAAAAGCTATGGGAATTCTTTGCCCTGTGCATGTGTTCTCTCATCCGTATGATCTTTCTGCTTCAGAGGAATATTAATTCTACCTACCTCTTGTATCATGATTGCTTTTTCTTATTTTAGCTCGCTAACTCGAGCGGACTATCCGGCTTGTTTAGGCGAAATTGCTTAGCTCGGTTAACTCGAGTGGGCTTGACAAAGGTTAAACTTTGTTGCCGCGTCAAGCTATAATCGTGCGTGTTGGGTCGTGTGGTATTAAAAGTAATAGTCCGTCACTGTGGTTGGAAATAATGGCGTGCGGTTTTAATACAATCAAGCCCCAATCCTACAGTCATTATTTTATTGATCCACTTGGCCGACTCTTCAGAAATAAAACAACTTTTCGGCTGACGCCCTGTCAGCCTGCTTAGCGTGCCGGAGTGTGTAGCCGGTCGGGAAAAATCGTTGCTTGTCGCCCACGGTGCGTCGACTGCGCGCACGCCAGGAAGTCCCCGTGTGACTAATCCCGTGCGCCCACCGCAGCCGTGGGACCAACGAACTGGAAGAAAAGTGGTTAGACATGGTTAGACAAATTCGTCTTAGTCATTGTCTCTGTG